>JAWNNH010000521.1:0-426512 GCA_035043045.1 Hirtodrosophila alboralis | reverse complement strand
TGATGAGTGCTCAACAATGAGATACCCTATACCCTATACATTGAAGCTTGAATTTAAAGTTCTAATAAGCATATATAAATCGATTGTGGTAGAACTTTCAGTTGTGTGTGATTATGGAGAATAGGAAAATTTCGATAGATTCTAAAATTACGCAATTGATACCACAAAAAGAGTCTTCGATAGTTTTCCGAAGGCATTTCAAGTTTTTAATGTCTCTGCAATCAATACAAAGATGTTAATGCTAATGAATAAATTTACATATAAATAAATATATTGATAGTCACAATTTAATTACATTTCCTTTCACCCAATTTACAGGGTATAGCACACAAGAGTATTCTCTCATGCATTTAGCAAGACTTTTCCTGAGAGGCCTGCCAGCATCCCAAGCTGTAATTCTAGCCGCATTTGTAGCTAGGCAACAAGGATAATGCTCTTTGTAGCAGTTCCTTGGCTCCTTTGTCTCCCCAGTCTCCACGGTCTTACACTGCTGCGCTGTTGCATTAAATTTGCATTGAAGGCGGAGGAAAATTCAAGTCAACTGACGATAATCGCAAGTTGTTGGCGTTCCTTTGGCGTTTCTGCTATTTACCCAAAGTTTACACCCACACAACACACACACACACCTACAACTACAGCTCTTTCACCAATACTATTACTATCCCTAACCCTTTCCCTCTGTCTGCTTCCCCTTCCATCCTATCAATGTCTGCAAGTAGATCGCTTTTTTTGGGGGTCTAAGTGCTTGGCAAATGGATTGCCAAACGATGGCAAAGTCGAGCCAAGCAGCGGGTGTAAACTTTATTTGCAAATTGTGTGTGTAAATTGCAGTTTCAGCATGTTGTTTGCCGTTTGCTGTTTACTCAGCCTTAACGCTCATAAAAACAACTCAATTTGCAGCTGAATCAACGACAAGGGCGCAAATATTAATTACTTTTCATTTCACTTTCAATTGAATGAAAGCTGCTTTTCATTCAAATCAAAAATCAAATTATTTTTTCGAAATTTTTTTTAAAAGCAACAAAAGCTAAGTGTAAGCTACAAGCTCCAGCTGTGTTGTAGTTTCTACATAATTCATTCATTCACATAAACTACATGCAATCAGCACTATGAAAAGATGCAATTAATTACTCAGAGAAGTATAAATTCGCAAAGCGCTTTAATAGATTAGTTCCCATCTGATGAGAGTGTGACTTTTGAGTGTAGAGATTATCTATTAAATAAGCTCATCAACTATGCTTGATAGTGTTGTATATAAAAAACAGTTTATACTCATTAATAATCTAAAAAAAATTAAGTCAAATAATCAATATTACTAGCTAAACTATTATCGCACATTAAAACTTTTTTATTAGCAAAATAAAGTTTAAGCATAAATTAGCAAACTTTTGTTTTTATTAATATACACAAGTTAAAAAGTTGTTGGCGATGGCTTCCAACTAAATTATACTCTGTTCACTGTCTTTTCATAGATATAGATGTGACAAAAATAATTATTTAATTATTAAATTATTTAAAATTAAATTTTTAAATAAAACACTTGTTATTTTTTCTATTTTTTTAACAAACAAACAAATTTCACAAAAAATTAAAAAAAAATTTTTTTTTGTTTTTGTTTAATTAAAATTTGAATTAAATAAAATTTGATAAATCTAAATCTTAGGCTTACATTTTTTAATGCAATCTTTCAAGGTAACCTTTTGTTTTTTGAACTCAAATAAATACCAAATTGGGTTAACTTTATATTTTATAAAGTCAAAAAAATTACATTCTTAGAGATAAATAAAAATATCCCTCTACAAACACTTTCCCATGGCAAACAGAGAATAAATATCTAATACTTCTTAAACATATTATTTTAATTTAAATTAATTTCACAAACAAAATATAAATAAATTAACTTACATGATTTCAGTTTTGTCGTTCAATAAAACTTGTAAAATATCCATAAATTTATCTTCCTCAGTTTAATTAGTTTTTTAATTTAATCACATTTTAATTATTTCTGAAAAATAAAGTTTAAATAATATTAATATTATTACTTTGAATTAAACACACAAAAAATATGTACACAATATTATTAAATCCTTTTAAGCATTTTAATTGAGTTAAGGATTTAATTGTGTGCTCACAAAATTTATTAAAATTTATAAGCCTATATGCTTAAGGCTTAAAGTTTTACTAACTGGAAAAGTTTTCCAAACTATTATTAGAATCAGCATCGATAGTCTAAACTTTAAAATATGAATATTTATTGATAGTCTGTAATCAAATAAATTTTATTTAAAAGTTTCTGCACACCACAAAATAAACTTTAAACAAAAATGTGAAAACAAGTCAAATAAATCTTGTTATTTCGTGTACATATTTGCATAACACATAAAATATTTAAAAGGCATACTATTTTCACAAAAAAATATAACCATAAGCTTATTGACGAGTATATACAAAAGTCATTTGACCCAGATCAAATTTCCTGCATTGAACACAAATCATATTTATTTTTTAAAATATGAGATATCTATTTGACATTTGCAAGTGTTAGTTTGAATTCTGAGAAAACAACATTCTCGAAATAAAACACCACCCTTAACGCTACCTCTGTCTTTGGGCCCCAATTGTATAGCCTTGGTCTCTTATTTGCTTGGCTGTCAGCCTGAATTGTTAAATAATTGTTCACAAAGGACATTTCAATTGGAACTGTTGAGTTGGTGTGCTGCCTTCGAATGCAGCTATAATTAAAAGTGTCCTGTGCTGTCAGGGCGCCCAATTGTTCGAGCTTCAACTGCAGCTTTTATCCTGTTTAAGAAATGCAATGCACAATTGACAGAGTCGTCCTTTTCTTTGGCACGTGTCCTTGCGCTGCCAGGCAACCAGCCAGCCAGCCAGCCAGCTGCCTCAGTTCGCTTGACACAATAAATGAATTTTTCATTAAGACAGTTGCAAATTATTTAGTTTCATGTTGGGCATTAATTTGCATAATTTAAAGTTAAATTGTTTGGCACAATTTTCTTCTTATTTCTGTTTTTTATTTTTAAATTACCCTGGCGCAACTTTTTGGCCAGCTTGTTGCTTTTATACCTCTTTTATGCCCCCCCTCCAGAAACCCCTCTTATATTTACCGGAAGCTGTTGCTTTTAATGAATGAATTTTTTGGCGCGCTTTTTGCAACGCCTGCGCATTGTGGCAAAGAGCAAAAACGATGCCGGTTGAATTGAAAGGCGGCATCAGGCAGCATCCAGCTGCTGCTGCTTTCAATCTACCATCTTCAATCGTGAGTTTATCAGAAAAAGCAACGCGCATTCAATTGCAGACAACAGTTGCGGTTTGGAGCTCGTCGCGTGCGCCACACGCTCGGATCTCTCTCAGCTCGCACAATCCCACAAATCCTGCTGCCGCTCCACATTCCCTTCTCAAAATAAAAAACAAAAAAAACCCACATACTACTACAACAACAACAAAAGAAAACAACTTTCGCGCAATCCAATTAGCAATTGAAGTAATAAATAATAATATGTGAATTAAGTGTGTGCGTTAACCAACCAACTGCATGTTATTGCGTATATGAAACGTGACAATTTACCCATGTCTCTCTGTGTCTGGCGTATACGTAATGTTCTATGTGTGTTTGTGTGTGGGTGTGTGTGTGCGAGTGTGTGGGTGCCATTAAAAACCCGAAAAATTCAAATAATTCTGTCGTAACTCAAGTGCAAAATGAGCAAATATCAAATACACGAATTACAATTATAATATTTGCAATGAAATTTATGCTGGTTTTTTTTTTTGCCAATTGCTTTTTGCGTGGGCGTAATATTTAAATACTTAAATTAATTTGTATATTGGATAATTAAGGCTTAAGACAAGGAAATTTTAAAGCATTAATAATTCAAAGTATATCTCGATATGCTGGGCGTATACGTAATATTTAAATGTTGCTTTTAAAACTATTTAAAAGCTTTATTAAATAATTTACACAAAATAAAAGAAACAGTAACAAAATGGTCAACTAATTTACGAATTAAATAAATAAATTTATAAAGTTCAGTAAAGGCAAACATAAAAAGTAATAGCAAATTTAATGTTAAAATAAATTTAATAAAAACTAAAATAAAATAAATATAGTTATTGTTATATAAAATAAAATTTAATAATGAACACATTTTGTGTAATAATAATAATAAAAAATTATTAATATAATCAGAATAAATTTTATAAACTTAGATGCAAAAAATGCGAAAAATAAAACTTTTCAAATAATATAGTAAACAAAAAAAAAAAAAAATACAATAATAAAAATTATCTTTAGTGAAAATTTAAACAAAATAAATAAAAAAAAGTAAATTTTTTTAGTAACGTATTGATTTGTAAATAGTTAATATTTATTAAGCTTGACGTCAAGTTTGTTAAATATTAACTATTTCAATTAAAAAAAAAATACAACATGAAAAAATATAACATAAAAAAATAGAACATAAAAAAATATAGTAAAATATAAAAATATATAATAAATTATTGCAATATATAAAAAATGATTTGAAACTGTAAAACTGAAGTAAAGTATATATAATTTCAAAAATGAACTAAAGAATAAACTAAAAAGCAAAATTTTAATAAAATATATATATAAAAAAAAATACTTAAAGCATTTCAGTGATAATTTAAAAATTTCAAAAAAAAAAAATATATAATAAACTTTATTTAATAATAAATAAAATCATATATTTTCAAAGCTTAAAAAATGAATAACAAAATAGTAAAATATAAAATCATATATATTTCAAGCTTATTTACAGACGTTCGCGTAATATTTTAATACAGTCACGAACGCTACAAGAATTATACAATTCAGTCGTTGCTTTTAGAAATTGTTTCTAAAATATAAACCAAATAATAATAAAATATAATAATTTATTTAAAATGTTCTCCTGTCGTAACTCAAGTGTAAATGAGCACAAACCGAGAATAAAATGAAATTCAAATATATATATATGTATATATATATATATATAGTTGAATATATATACTCTTTCGTATTTTATGCTGGTTGCTTTATTATCGCCTGCATTGCTTTTTGTTTGTGGTTATCCCAGTGGAAATCCCGTTTTGTGTGCGTCTTGACTCACCCCCACAGCTGCTATTGGCCTGGCTTGAATATTGAATATGATCATGTTTGGCCAAGTAGAAAAAACTAGCATAACAAATTGCAAATCGCATCAACTATTTAACAAATTCAACTGCATTAGAATGCACTTGGCAGCTGCAACCAGAGCAGCTGCTTCGAAGCTCCATGTCCTGAAAATACCAATAAGCTAATGCCTAGAGCAGCAATGATGTGTTTATTGTCACATTTATAATTATTGGTAGTATCGAACTAGTTTGAAAGCAATACGCCTATTTTGTGTTGATATAAATCAACTATGGGTGGCAAATATTGATATTGTAATATCCAAAATTGAGAACTTGGAACTTGTGAACCCATTAAGAAAATACTAACAACAAACTAGAGCTAAAGAGCTAATGATATATAAGTACTACTCAATAGTTGAAATTAGAAAAGTTTTATTTATCGATCACACAACATAGAAAATATTTAAAGTGGAAATAAAAAAAAATTATTTATTTACTTAGACTCAAATCCAAACATATTTTATTTGAGCAAATAACACGCTAAGCTATTTCCTCATTATTTATAAGTAATTTAATAAATAAAAAAAAATCATTTATAATTTAAAATAAAATAAATAAATACAATTTTTAAAGAAACAATTGATTGCCCAAAAAATTCCATAATATCAATAGTATCTATTAAATTTGCAAACAGCGAACAAATATATTAAAATGTTGATTATAAGTTATAGATCCTAATGAAATTCAGATCAACACATTTTTCACTTAAATAATTTTGACCTAAAAAAAGAATCGTTCTTAAAGTATCATTCTATAAAGTATATAAAATCATGACCCTTCGATAGCAATGGTCTGTTATATACAGTATTTCACTCTGAAATTTATTTTGGTTAATATTTGTAGCCATATTAATCATAATATTACCCCAAATATTTTTAAAGTCTGCCACATTTAATTCGGTTCCGAAATTGTTAAGGAAATTACTAAGTGCACAGCTTTGTTATTAAAAAGCTTTTGGACATCACGAAAATCAATAAATTCAAGCTTAATCTGTCGTATTTCATTTAAGATTTTATTAAAATGTTGTGCTTATTTTATTTGTGCTAATCGTGAGAATATTACTTATCAAAAATTAATTTTTGCTTTTTTTTTATTTTAAAATTTCTAAAAAATAAAATTTAATGTAGAGAAAAAATTATGTTTTAAATGCTGACTTTCAAATTCGTTTGAGAATTATAGACGCTTAGGTGTGCAACAAACAACGCCTACAAGTATGCAACACTTTACAACCCATTGAAGTGAGTTATTTTAATTACTTTTAATGGCTTAACTTGTTTTTGTTTTTATATATTCTCAGAGTATATAAGCGAGAACTAGAACATTTTTTTTAACACAAATTACAACTCTTATAATTTTTGTATATAAAATTTATGATTTTTTGATTTTGATTTTTTTTGACCAGAAAAAAAATTTGATAATAAAAATGAACTGTCAACTTTTATTTAAAAGTTGAATATGAAAGAAATTTTTCAATTTTTAATTTAAATGTTAAATAATAAAAAATGATTTTGAATATTTTCTAAAGCAAGCTGTGTATTTCAAAAGTTGTCATATGTAAATTATCTTAATCTCAATACCTTAATAAGAATTAAATTATTAATACATTTAACTAAAAAAATATTTAAACATTGTTATAATGGGGATATAACTGGAGACTGGGTGTGCATTAGATGTAAGATCTGAATCTTTAGGTTTTATATATGTGTTATATATGAAAAATAAATTTGAAATAATTTAGCCAAGTAACGAAACTTTCGATAGTACAAGCCAGCACACTGTTCCACACACACACATTACACACATGAGCAGACCAAGTAAAATGTAATCACAATTACAAATGCAAGCAGCATTTTGCATAATTTATGTCAAGCACAACAACAACAAGCCAGTAGAGGGATTGTGTATGGGGCAAGTGAAGGGTAGGGTATGTAGGAGGGGTTAAAAGAGAGAGGGGGGCCAGTGTAGCATATATACGCTTGCATGGCCATAAATAAGTGCAGGTTTAAATACCACGGCAACAATTGTGAAATATGGCAGAATAATAGAAAGACCAGAAAGCATAAAATAAAATGTATGAAAAAAAAAATATGTAACTACAAGTAGCCCGCTGACATGTGTGGCAAGGGTGGTGAGAAGGGGGTGTAAAAGTCAGTAGCTGTGCACAGTGGGGCAAAATGTCAACTGTTGTAAACTTTAGCTGAGCACGTTTCGTTTTGTGGTTAGCTAAAGTTATTGCCAAAGGCTTTAAAAATGCTAAAAAGTCATGTGGCACCCACTTCAAACCCCCCTACAAGGCACGCCACTGTACATGTGTGTGTGTGTGTGTGTGTGCCTGCAAATGGAGAAACTCAACATGCAACAAAACAAAAGGAAAGAAAAGAAAAGCCAAGAACAAAATGGGCCAAAAAGTTATTTTAAGGACACGGCAAAAAAAAAAAAGTGCGCGATTCTCGCTTTTTTAAAATAAAGAAAGAAAACTAAATAAGCGAAAAGCAAAGCTCCGAGATTTTTTGTTTCTCTTGGTTTTAAAGCAAACGAAAGAGCATGTGTGTGTACGTGTGTGTGCGTGTGTGCAAGTGTGTGTAATCTCGAAACAATTATGCATACGTGCATACACAGAAATCTGTGGCGCGTGATGCTCAAAAGTAGCCCAAAAGCCTCGAAATGAAAGCGAAAATGTTTTGCCATTAGCATAAAAATTAATGGCCAAATAGCAAACACTGGCAACAAGCAAAACGGGCATTGGGCAACTGTAGATGGCCAACAACAAACATCAACAACATCATCGACCAAAAAAAAAAGAAAAGGCAACCCAACAATCTGAACAAAAAGTCTACGGCATTGGCATTTTGATAGCCTTGATAGCCTTATATACCATATATTCAGGCCTAATAGTGCTGGCAATTTTTAAAAAAAACTAAAATAATTTCAATGCTGCACACAGCTTAAATTAATAATGAAAACAGTATTAAAAAAGGAATATTTTTAAATTTTAATTCAATTTAAAAATAAACACTAAGTCATACGTCAAGAATAAATAAAAAGTCATAACAATACAATACGTAATTGTAAAAAACGGCACAAGAAAGTTTTTTAATAAATATATGATTTGACATGTCGAAAAAGTTTTAAATATATAGAACCACTTAAAGAATTTTTATAAAGCCATTGTGAAATATTTAATAAAATTTAAATATTATTAAATATTATTTATGCAGCAAAAATACTTCAAGAACTTCGATTTCTAAAAAACAAATCGTTTATTTTAAGTTTTATGTATACAAGACTAGAGTTTAGAATATATGTATATGTTATATATATAATAATTTTAATAAATGTAGATATACTCGTATATTGATATTTAATTTACATTATTTATATGTGCTTTAATAATGCTTTAATAATATTGTTATTTTGGCAAAAATAAATGATATTTTCTTTTTTTTTTATAGAAAAAATTATGCACTTATAGTAACTTTTAGAGAGCGAGAAATCCACCAATATACTTCTTTATATGAAATTTCACCATCATTGAAAATATTATGATTTTGAATGATTCTGTCATAAATAATGATTTATTAAGAATATATAAACTATATAAATTCTGTCCTGCTAAAGCCAAAAATCAAGTTGAGTATTTTTTTTTATGTAAAAAATAAAACTCAGGAAATTTTAATTTTTTTGTGATTATAATTTTTTTTTGAATGAATTAATCATTTTTTTTTCAAAAATCAATAAAAAAAAAATAAAAATTTAAAACATAATAATAAAATGTAATTTTTGTAATGAAACTTATAACGATTATAGTCCCCGCTTGTTAGACCTTTCAAATTCACGGTATTTGTTCTAAAACTTCTTCAGATAGGATTCTAAAATTTTAATACTTGCAATACGCAGATCTAAGTGTAGACAACTCACTGTTATAAATACCAAATTGACAAATTTTATTTATAATTTCGCGATTCAAAAGTTGTTAAAGTAACACAGTCATTTGAGAAACCGAACAAGGAAAAATTCAAATTTTAGTCTAGTGTGTATATATTACAGTCATAATACGCCAGTACCATTAAATTATGTTAAATTAAGAGCTAATAACTAACATAAATAGGCACATTCTCTAAACTGAACATTTAAATCACTTTTGCACTAATGCATTTACTATTAACAAAAAATTTTCTTGGAAAAAAGGGCTAAATGGCCAACACTATTGTGTCAGTATCTATGTCAGTGTCTATTTTAGTGTGTGCCGGTGTGTGTTTGTGTGTGTGTGCCTGTGGTATGTGGTGTGGATATTTTCATTTCATTGAAGACTTAATCCCTTCTCAAATGCTAACTGCCAACTCGCCAACTGGCAATTGGCAATTGTCCTGGCGGCGTTTATTGTTTCATACGGAATTGTTTTTTTTTTTTTTTTGTTTTCGTTCATTTTAAAAATGAGGGCGTTAAGGGCTTGCGAGATTGCAGGACGGGTTTTGTTCGGTCATATCTAGTGCATATTTTTATGAGCAAATGCTTTACAGTGTGTGCCCAGAAGCGAGAACAGATAATGGCAGCCAGGAAAATGCCGCGGCAAACGAAATGAGACCAAAAGTGAGGCCAATAAAAAGGCGATAAAATTGACGCCCAATACAACAACAACAACAAAAAACTGATACAAAACCAAGAGAGATATATATATCTATATATATAGCTAGATAGAAGGAGGGAGAGTGGAAGGCAGGACACAACACATGTCCTGTCAGCACAGAGTGCATAAAAGGGCGATATATATTCCGTATACGCAACCTCGCTCTCTCTCAGTGCCAAGCCCGTGCACGTGTCGAAGCCCAGCAAACGGTGTTTATAGTCAACGTCCGGACGACATACGGATTCAAATGCCGTGGTGATTAATGGGCCACCGGGCCATTGCCGACGGGATGCGCATAATTCACGTGAGCCAAACGAGATATCGCCACCGGCGACACGGACTCATTGAAGTCAGATGGTGTTGGTGGTATTGGTGGTGCTGCTGCTGGCCATGGCTGCTCAGTTTGGCCAGCATGCCTATGGACTCCGTCATGGCCATGGAGTCCTCGGCCGAGCTGCAGGCATTACAGAATGAATTGGTCCAGGAGTGGAGTGAAGCAATTAAGCAAATGCCAGCCACCGCCGCCGTCATCGGGTCAATTAGCAGTGAAACATATCGCAACCGTCCAGAAATCAACCATTCGAGTGAGCTAACACCCAAACCAAAACCAAAACCCAAAGTCAAGCGTCGACAGCGTCTCAATTCGCACAGCAACTTGCCCTCTGCCTCCGGCTCTGTCTCCGGCTCAAGTTTGAGCAACAGCTTCAGCTCCACAAACCTGAGCAGCTGGCAGCAACAGCGCTATTTGAAAGTTAACCAGGTCTTTGAGAGCGAACGTCGCATGTCCCGCGAGGAGATTCAACGCAATCATGGCAAAATTGTTTTGCTCGGCCTCTTTGAGCTATCCACAAAGCGTGGACCACGTCCGGATGGGCTGAGTGAACTCGGCGCCGCCACAATGGCCGTAGAGCACATTAACCGCAAACAATTGCTGCCGGGCTATACACTGGAACTCGTTACCAATGACACACAGGTGAGTTGAGGCTGACAGATTGAATACCAATTTCTACATTGAAAATACGTTTTATCTTCCGATCCCTTCCAACATACTTTTGAATATAAATATTTGTAATAATAATATAAAAAAAAAAGACTTTTAAGGTGCGTTATAGAGATACAGAGACAGAGATTTAATACTTCACAATTATTGTAAGACCTGATTAAGAAAACCCAAAAAAAATTAATATTTTTTTAAAATCAAATGTTTGTAAAAAATGTAAAAATATATTACTATATTTTAAGGACTATCTAACGCCAATAGTTTGATTTTCTGGGATGCAATTACTTAATATACATTGCAGTAAAATTTAATGATTATTCTATTAAAAAAAATTAATAATTTATCCACAATTATTGTAAACTACCAGACCTTTGAGAGCTGCTCTCCTGATTGAGAAAATGTAAAAACGTTGTTTTTTTTATGTCAAGTTTTCGACAAATAAATAAGAGTATTTTAAAGGGCTATATAACAAGTATAGCTTGATTTTCTGGAGCGCAATTGCTTAATATATATTGCAGTAAAAAATAATTATTATTATTTTTTTTAAATATTAATAATTTATCCACAGTTATTATAAGCTACAATACCTTCATGGGCTGTTCATGATAAAAAAAAAAAATATAAAATAGTTGAAATTCAAGTCAAGCTGAAGGAAAATAAATCAAAATAAGAACAATCGGAGAACAAGCAAAATTGTTAGAGTTGAGTCTGGGAAATCCTGTACCCTGTCCCAAATATGTAAACTCATATACATATACACATTCAAGCAGTGCAAATTAAAATTTGAATATCAAGCAGTTCAATCGCAAATTTTATGAAATTTGTACAGCATATTAAGAATAACATTCGAATTGCCAATAAAATGCCAAAAATCAAGCAGAAAAATTAAAATTATAACTTTTAGATTGTGTCTACAAATTGTTTTCATCGCTGTGCGGTGCTGAAAGTGGGAGAATCGGAGAATTTAAATTTGAATTGTCATTTTGAAAATAAATTAAATTTTTTCTTATTCTTAGGTAAACATAAACATTTAGATACTCAAGATTTAGACAACGTTTTAATTTATAGATAATATTGTTTACCTAGAATATTGCCATCTTAACTCGGAACAGTTGTGTAACAGTTGGCAGCAGGTTGCCCAGTCGTTGCCATTACAAAATTGAATTTTCATTTAGTGGCGCGTGCAACATTAAAACTTAATAAGAAAATCTGCAACCGCAGCAGCAGCTGCGGCGACGGCGGCGGCAGCTACAACAAAAATAAAGAAAAAAGTTATAAATATATATATATACAATATATATATATATATATATTTGTCATCAACGTTTTTTTTTATTGCAAACAGTGGCAGCGGAAACGGGAAGCGGTGCGGGCTGTGGTGTAGACTTTGATGGCACTTTTAGGAGATACAAAAACAGAGCTGAGGTTGAGACTTTTCCCTACACCAAGTTTGGAGGAGCCGCATCATATCAGCGCGGCATCTTCTATCAAAAGCCAAATGTCGACATTTTAAAAATGTTTATTGCGCCATCTTGGCGCGCTTTTTTATGACGCTCCTGGTTACAGCTTCCACTCCCAATTGCCAACTCCCACTCCTGCTTAGTTATACCCTTCTGAATGATTAACTTTGGCCTTTGCGCTTCTAAAAATTGCAGTGTGATCCGGGCGTGGGCGTTGATCGTTTCTTTCATGCCATCTATACGCAACCCTCGACACGCATGATGATGCTCCTGGGCTCAGCCTGCTCCGAGGTCACCGAGAGCCTGGCCAAGGTGGTGCCCTACTGGAATATTGTGCAGGTAAGTCAGTTTTGGGTTGCTTTGCGGGATTGGCTCTGGCCGTGCTCCTGATTAAAATATGCAAATATGGGCCCCAGTCTATATAACCTATTACTCAAAAATTTAATCAACTCACGTGCCGAGTCGACTTTCTCGATTAGCATAAATACCACGCGCTTGAAAGGCAGCCAATAAACATTTCAACATTTCCGCGCTCAAGTAAACAGCCTCCAACAAATTATTTAATATAAAACAAAAAACAAAGCACAAAAAAAAAACAACAAACAGCAAAGATGTGTATTATAGAAATTTGAATACCCTTAAAGATAGACAAAAGTATTAATAAGTTGAGATAATTTAAAATAAAAATTATTTAAAAATGTTAGAAAGCTATTTTTATCAGAATAATTCCTTATATCAAACGTATTAGTTTGTGTGATAAAAAAAAAAAAATTATTTAAAAACTTTAGAGGAATATTTTAAGCAGAATAAATTTTTATAACATTTAAATCATAATTGAATTATGATAAAATACAGCTTCAACCGTATAATAAAAAATGGAAATCGTACAAAAGTAGAGTTTGCTTAAAAAATGACCAAACAAACTTATTCTACATTCGATTCTTTAATAAATTTCTAATAAATAAATAAGTTAAACCAACAGCGTTCTTAGAATCGTAAGTGCATTGAAATTAATTTAATTAAGCAGATTTATTTTACTACCAAAATAAGGATCTCATCTTAATCAAATAGCAGTTTGACGAAGTATTGAAGTCAAGTCTTGAATTCTAGCTTTCTTTAGATTAAATTCATATAAATAACCAAAAACATGATACTAAATATGTCTAAAACTAAAACGAGAAAAAAACTTCATTCGTTTTGGATCAGAATAAAATTAAATACTTTAGTTCAAAATTCAATTTAATATTTCTTTTCGAAATAATAATTAATTCTGAAATAACAATTCCTTTTGGGTCAGAATAAAATTAGGAACTTTAGTCATTTCGGTAATGGAATTTTGAAGTTTCCTTTTACTCACATTTTTAAAGCTTATAGAATTTAATTAAAATAAAATAGATTGAGTGATTTAAAGCTATAAAAGCAATAATATACTAATTAAATAAACCTCCATTTAATTGGCGAATTGTGTGAGGTTCTGATATTCGTAAAACTAAACCGAAAAAATTACATGTTGCATTAAAGGAAACTTTATATTATAGTAATTCCTATTAACCATTTTCGACATACTTTTTACTATAAAACGTGATGCTTGAATTTAAATTTCATTAATAAACTTTTAAAAGTGTGAAGTGTACCTGGAAACAGAAAAATTAATCTGTATGAAAGACAGATCAAGAATATGCCCGTATATGATTGTTGGAAATGTCTGCTTCAACTTTCATAATAAAACCCAAATACCCAGCGAAGAGGCGTGTAACAAGGAATGCGTAAATACGGGCTTAGAATAGGGCTAAAGAGAGGGTAGATGTGGGGCACAACAGAAGGGGAGTCTATACAAATTCAGTTAGAAGAAGCACGTTGCATGCAAATGCCACGCGTTGAAGGCTGAGTGAGTTTTTGGCCTTTGAAGTTCAAATTGGATGCGTGGCGACTAAATGGGCCGAAACTTCTACGAAACACACACACACACACACGCACATACGCGCACACCTACACACATGAGGCATCATAAAACTTTGTCTGTCAAATGCCACATGTCGCATGCATAAGGAATATGCCTGCCACAACACGTTGCACGTAACAATTGCGTTGACTCAACTGACTTGCTACAACTGATTACAGGTCTCCTTTGGTTCCACATCGCCAGCCCTGAGCGATAGACGCGAATTTCCCTATTTCTATCGTACCGTTGCGCCGGACTCTTCACATAATCCGGCAAGGATTGCATTCATCCGTCGCTTTGGCTGGGGCACAGTGACCACATTCTCACAGAACGAGGAGGTACACTCGCTGGCGGTAAACAATCTCGTTACAGAGCTGGAGGCGGCCAATATATCCTGTGCGGCGACAATCACATTTGCGGCCACCGATTTCAAGGAGCAACTGCTGCTCCTCCGGGTAAGTGGGTGTGTCGAAAAAAATGACAAATGGTCAAATGTTGTCGCCACAGGAGACAGACACACGCATCATCATCGGCAGCTTCTCCCAGGAGCTGGCACCGCAAATCCTCTGTGAGGCTTACAGGCTGCGCATGTTTGGTGCAGACTACGCCTGGATACTGCACGAGAGCATGGGTGCACCCTGGTGGACCGACCAGCACACACCCTGTACCAAACACGAACTCCAGCTGGCCGTCGAGAATCTAATTGTCGTCTCCACCCACAACAGCATTGTGGGCAACAATGTCAGCTACAGTGGACTGGTAAGCAAATATATATATATTTGAGATGTTGACTTCGGGCAATTTTCCTGGTTTAGATTTTTTTATACCTTGTTATCGATTATTTTTGCATTGCAAATGTGTTCTGGACTTGAAATACTCTGGCCATAAAGCCCTGCAGGTCTAGGAAGAAGATTATCTATTTAGTTCAACAGGAAAAATATCGATAGTTTCGATTGTAATGAAGAAGGGATTTATAACGATTATTTTGTTTTTTAATCAAAAAAATTATATACTGGGAATAACTGAAGAAATGTGTTTCTTACAGGGTACTTTATATATTTTATATATTTGAGCTTTACGTTTTTTATTAATTATAAATTTTAATATTAAAATTTTAATTTATAAAACACAAATAATTATATTAGAATAACAATTTAGTTTTAACATTTGGAATAAAAGGATTATTTATATTTTATTTATTTTTTGAAAGAAGTTTAATTCCCACATTAGTTTAAATATTATTTTTTTGTTCATACAACTTTTTTATAACTAAATCTGGCAAGCTTAATATAAATTCTCAACAATTACATCAAAAATTGCCCAAAAAAAAAATTATTTTTAAAATTTAAATACAAATTTCAAAGAAAAAAACATTATTTCGAAATTATTTTAGAATGTTAAATATATATTTTTTTAAGGGTCGTCTTGCTTTTTTTTATTGAAGAAAAACATCAAACTTTCCACATTTAGCTATAAAAAAATCCAAAGTCGAATTTAGAGTGGCTTTTTTGTGTTAATTCGGACATAGATATTACCCCTCAGCCAGCTCAGCTCAGACACGCCTCTCTATCACGCCCAAACAGTCAGAATAAAATGAAATGATTTATTTGATTTGAGTATCCCGAGGCTACAATTGCCAGATTGCCACGACGGGTAGGCTTTATTATCTTTTTAGTGCCCGCCATGAAATCGGCGGCGCATAATGAGCTGGCAATCTCATTACGAGTAGGCTGAGGCTGTCCAGGGGCTGGGGCAACGAGTCGTATAAGCGATGAGCGGTCTATTTAATCGCTGCAATTTGCAAACTTTCATTTCTTAGAACAATCACATGTTCAACTCGCAGCTGCGCAAACAATTTTCCCAGTTTCACAACCAGGATGCGAACAGCCGTAGCAAAGGCAACCACAAGCGAACACCACAATCCGATTTCAGGACATCACGCAGAAGGCGTGGCACGGGCAGCCATCTAATGCCGGAGGCAATTTCCCGTTATGCTCCCCAAACATACGATGCCGTCTGGGCCATTGCATTGGCCTTGCGCGCCTCCGAGGAGCATTGGCGTCAGGATGCAGCCCAATCCAAGCTGGATGGATTCGATTATACGCGAAGTGACATGGCCTGGGAGTTCCTGCAGCAGCTGGGCAAGCTGCACTTTCTAGGCGTATCGGTAAGTTTTGAAATCAATCAAAAGTTATTATAGTTTCTAATGTGGAGAAATATTTGAACAAAAAATCATGCTAAAAATAGAAACATTTTTAAATTAAGCACATTTCGATTTTATATAACTATAACATAACATAGCTCGGTCAAAACTTAACCAATTTTCACTTGGAATAACTTTTTTATCATGGTTTGACCTCTATATTGGTTTTGCATTCAAATTTAAAAAACTTTAATTTTTTTGATATTTCTGTTTTCTCAATTTTTTCAAGTCTGAATTAAAAAAAAAAATCTTTGATGTAGATTTCATATAGTCACAGTTTGGCCGAAAATCAACCGAATTTTATCTGGAATGTATTTTTTTTTATCATGATTTAACTTTTTTCTGATTTTGCATTTAAATTTAATAAAATTAAAGTTTTTTCCATATTTCATGATATTTTTTTAATGTCTAAATTACATAAAAACTTAAGATAATTGAAATTTTTATTATTCTTAATTTTAAGACATACGAAAATCTATTATCTAGACTTAATATTGTCATAGTTCGACCAAAACATAACCTTTTTTTATATGGTTTAACTTCTTTAATGATTTGGCATTCAAATTTAAAAAATAATTGTCTTATTTAGCAATATTTATTTAGTTACCAGATTTTCTCTTCAAGTGTATTTTCGGACATATATTTTTCTGCTAATTGATTTTTTTATTTATTTAAGTAAAATAAATATTTTAACAACAATTTAACAATATTTATTTAGTCATAGCTATACCAAAACTCATCCGACTGTCTCTTGAAATGTCTTTTCGGTCATATATATATCTCCTAATTGATTTTCTATTTATTTTAGTAAACGAAATATTTTAACAATTTATAGAAAATTTGCCGCGTACCCCCTTACACATTTAAAAAACTCTTAAACGCAAAATTCTTTTTTAAATCGATTTCATAATTGTCTTTAATATACATTCATTTTGTGTATAAATTATATAAAATCTCTTCACTAAGCGATAATTATTTCTGATATCTGCCTACAGGGTCCCGTTTCGTTTAGTGGCCCGGATCGTGTGGGCACCACTGCCTTCTATCAGATACAACGTGGAATGCTGGAGCCCATAGCTCTGTATTATCCCGCTACCGATGCTCTGGATTTCCGATGCCCGCGTTGTCGACCCGTGAAGTGGCACAGTGGTCAGGTGCCGATTGCGAAGCGGGTCTTCAAGCTGCGGGTGGCAACGATAGCACCATTGGCTTTCTACACCATTGCAACACTGTCGAGCGTGGGCATAGCTCTGGCCATTGCATTTCTCGCCTTCAATCTACACTTTCGCAAACTCAAGTATGTTGAAACAGAATCCCAGCGGCTGACTAACGTTGCTTACTGTGCACTTTTCGACTTGACAACTCTTCTCCACAGAGCAATTAAACTTTCCAGCCCGAAGCTGAGCAACATCACCGCTGTGGGATGCATTTTTGTATATGCCACCGTCATCCTGTTGGGCCTGGACCACTCGACGCTGCCCTCGGCGGCAGACTCCTTTGCCACGGTTTGCACGGTGAGTCTCGAGTGCTCTGAGCCTGAGCCTGAGCCTTTGTTTGACTTTTGGTTATGCAAGCACAGTTGCCACCGCGTGGCATGTAGTAGGTGGGGATTGGGATGGGAACTGACTTTTTGTCTTCATCAAATATGACTTTCAGTTTCAGCACACAAACATAACTTTTCGTGTGTTTGTCTTATTTATGTGAATTGCTGTATGGCTATAAATAGCTAGAATATTCAGTAGGAAATCTGTTTTGCCAAGCTCGGTAAATCTTTAACTTGAACTTTGGTAACGCTTTGAGCTAGATGAGCTGCTACCAGGACCATAAAGTCCAAATTGATGCCCTTGTCATCGAAATTGTCCGACTGCCGACAAAAAATTCCACTCCGGGGAAATTCGCTGTCCGCTGTAGTTGCCTCGTGTTTATTATTGTTGTTTTCCTTTCTTTTTTTTTTGTGTGTTGTTTGACGGGAGGCAAGCCCTCGTGTTGTGCCACCAAGGTATCATGTAATGGCCTGGTTGGCAGAGGGAGACGGGGCGTGTGTAACAACAGCAAACACATGACACACAGGACACGTAAAATTCACAACTTTTGTGATATTCTTTATTTTGCATAAATTTGAAGAGGGGGATTGCCCTTATTTTGTTGTTTTGCCTTGTTGCGTTGGCCATTGATGACTTGTTTAGGCTCTCAACCTCAACAACATGACACCAACTCATCCTGTCATTCCTTTCTCTCTCTCCCAATGTAGGCACGTGTATATCTGCTGTCGGCAGGATTTTCACTTGCCTTCGGCTCAATGTTCGCCAAGACATATCGGGTGCACCGCATCTTCACACGCACTGGCAGCGTGTTTAAGGATAAAATGCTGCAGGACATTCAGCTAATACTGCTCGTGTGCGGCCTGTTGCTTGTCGATGCTCTGCTTGTCACCCTCTGGGTTGTCGCCGACCCGATGGAAAGGCATTTGCATAATTTGACACTGGAAATCAGCGCCATTGATCGAAGCGTTGTCTACCAGCCTCAGGTGGGTTGTCACTCCCCAAAATGTTTTCCCATGTCTCTTCCTTCCTATGTCCTTTGTCCTCTGTCTGTTTTTGTAAATTGACTCCCAGCTCTTTCTATGACTTCCTTTTCCTTCTATTACTACTACTACTAATGCGTATTGTGTGTGTGCTCAGGTTGAGGTTTGTCGCTCCCAGCACACACAGACCTGGCTAGGTGTACTCTATGCCTACAAGGGCCTGCTACTTGTCGTTGGTGTTTACATGGCCTGGGAGACACGGCATGTCAAGATACCCGCCTTGAATGACTCTCAGTATATTGGAGTCTCTGTCTACAGTGTGGTCATTAGCAGTGCCATTGTTGTCGTACTGGCCAATCTCATCTCGGAGCGTGTTACGCTGGCATTCATCACCATTACGGCTCTGATACTGACCTCAACGACAGCCACACTCTGCCTGCTCTTCATACCCAAGCTCCATGACATTTGGGCACGCAGTAAGTGACCAGGCGAACTATCGCCAGAGTTCCAATTTTAACCTTTTCATTCACAGATGACATTATTGATCCTGTGATACATAGCATGGGCCTGAAGATGGAGTACAATACACGTCGCTTTGTCGTTGATGATCGCCGGGAGTTCCATTATCGCGTTGAGGTACAAAATCGTGTCTATAAAAAGGAGATACAGGCTCTGGATGCCGAAATACGCAAGCTGGAGCGCATGCTGGAGGCTGGTGTGGGCACTGGCTCTACGACCACCTCCTCCTCCACATCGCTGCTGGCCGGACATGGTCATCTGAAGCCGGAACTGACAGTTACAAATGGCATATCCCAGCCACCTCCGGCTGCCAATAAACCACGCACACCCAGCATTTCTGGCATTTTACCCAATCTGCTGTTGTCCGTGCTGCCTCCAGTGATTCCACGAGCCAGCTGGCCCTCGGCGGAGTATATGCAAATACCCATGCGTCGCTCGGTGACTTTTGCCTCGCAGCCGCAGCTGGAGGAAGCCTGTCTGCCATCGCAGGATCTCATCAATTTGCGGCTGGCTCATCAACAGGCCACCGAGGCCAAGACGGGGCTCATCAATCGACTTCGGGGTATTTTCTCACGCACTGCGAGCAGCAATAAGGGTTCAACCGCCAGTTTGGCGGATCAAAAGGGTCTCAAAGCGGCCTTCAAATCACACATGGGTCTATTTACACGCCTGATTCCCTCCTCGCAGACAGCCTCCTGCAATGCCATCTATAGTAATCCCGATGGCAGCAATCTGGCCATTGAGAGCAGCTCCAACGGGGCTCATCTAAAGCCCATTCATCGCGGCTCGCTAACCAAAAGCGGCACCCACCTCGATCATCTGACCAAGGATCCCAACTTTTTGCCCATACCCACCATTTCGGGTGAACGCTTCGGGCCAGAGCAACAGCAGCCGGATGGTGGCAAGTATGTGAAGCTGCCCGAGACCAAGGTGAACTTTCAGCTGCCCAACAGCCGGCGGCCATCGATGGTGCAGCCAGCACCCAGTCTGAGGGAACGGGTGCGGGGCTCTCCACGTTTTCCGCATCGCATATTGCCGCCCACCTGCAGTCTGAGCGCTCTGGCTGAGTCGGAGGATCGTGGCGGTGGCGGCTCAGAGGCATCTACCATTGCGGGTAGCTGCAAGTCCATACCAAGGATATCGTTGCAGCATGCAATAAGCGGGGGCAATTGGAAGTCTATGGAGACGGCGGCCAAGTCGCGACTCTCGCTTGACTCACAGGAGGAGCAGCAGCTCAATGCACCATCAAATGGTCTTGGTTAATGTTGTAAGCCCCCCCTATAAAAAGTCATGCTCCCCCCCACACATGCTCACCCAAATATTTCCGCCCAATCCTTGTCAATTAGAAGTGAACACCAAGCAATTATTTTCGACACGCGTCTAGTCCTAAAGAATATCCTGCCAGGGAAACGCGCGCGTGTTCAACTGACCAATCATCGGCTTAAAGCAATCAAACGCATTAGGATAACAACTCTAGTTAAGTTACGATACTCGTAATCCTTCTTCAAGTAGCTAGTCATCTTTTGAACCCTAACCCACCCCAACCCCAATACTCTTACTCTCTGCCCCTAATGTGATTGGCCTGAGCTAAGTCTCTAGAATTTTTTCCTCTAACTAGGCTAAGTAGATGACTTTGCCGCATTAGTTGCATAAATTTTAAGGTTCCTTGTTATAGTACTTAATTTATTCTCATTTTATATACCCTGTAAACTAAACACAATCGACATTTTGCATGACAACCATGTCAAAACTAGCATAATCAATCATCATAGGTCTTATTATTAACAATAAATAAAATTCACTTGTTTACAGGGTATTCTCAAGTCGGACACTTTCGACTTGCTGTGTCAGTTTTCTTGTGCCAAAACACCACAACGTTGTCGTCGTCTTCGTGGTGCTTTTGTGCCCATCTACGGTATCCAGTGAGCAATACTATAGTATATAGGGATTAGTCAACAATATATGATTAATTAAGGATTCCAAGTTCGAAATCCGCAATCCATGATGCTTAAGAGAGACGTTGCCATTCAAAAAAAAATATATATATAAATATATATATATATAGTATGTATATCGTCTTACTATTTGTTGTAGCTATAGCTTATAATCGGTAGCAAAGTAGTGGAGATCCCAGCTCAAAACTAGAATAAGTGACTAAGTTTTAGCATTGTAATTCAATTCGACCCTCTGACTTTGAAACTGACCCCCAAAAAAAAAAGAAAACCCAACGAGATCCTATTCGAAATAACGTCAATAAAACGAGAAAAAAGCAGAATAGCCCTGCCAAAAAATAATGATTAATTAATTAACTTGTTTTATTTCGTGGGCTTTAAGAAGGGAGAGCAAAGAGAAATGACTTTCTATAAAGCCGAAAAATAAGTTTGCCTGGGGCAAGCTTAAAGGGAGTCACCACTAAACACAATGTCTGAGGATGCTGGGACCGTGGGAGCTGGAGCAGACACACACAAAAGAGCCAAAACTAATAGAGTACGGTGATTAAGTTGACATTGCAATTTGTTACTATAAATAAATAAATAAAATCGCATGAACGAAATTCTGGGCGGTCCAAGCCAAAAACTGGTATTGTCGACCTGGTCATGGCCCCAGGAATCTGAATCTGAATCTGCCTCTGCCACTGCCTTTGGCCCTGGCCTGTCCCTGACCCCGTGCAAGTCGCTTGAACTCCGCCGGATCGTGTGAATTTATCTTTATGCTCGTAAAAACAAAAACGCACATGAAACGAAATCGTCCAAATAAACAGCGACAACTGCGCCGATGGTGACGATGGCGATGATGGCAACCATCCACAGCCATACCGTACCGAATGAATGCTCCGACATTTTTCATGACTCCATTCACTTGCCTCGAATGCCGCACATGAAGATTTATCTGGCCCAAACAACACGTTGCACAGTGTAGCGACAGCATGAATAATTGTTATAAAAATATATATAAATTTATGTTGAACTCTGAATTAGCTTTTGGGTCAGCCAAAAAGACAAAACATGAGAGAATTGTAGTTTTAAAAATGAAATATCAGGTCAATAAAGAGTTAAAATTGTGAACTGAAAAATAGGTTAATTTTGAAGAAGTTATTAGGGTTGCAGTTGTAGGAAGATAAATTTGTATAGCTGCCATACAATATGATTTTTTTATACTTTCAAAACTTCTATACTTAAAAATTTAATAAATTGTGCATATAAATTTTGTTAAAGAATTTTTTATTCAAATTCTATTTTGAAAAAGCTTTTAAAGTTTAAAAAATCGATATACCCTTGCTAATTGAATGCGGACATTAAAGTTAAATATAAAACACTTTTTCAGGACGTATAATAAGAGAAATCTCAATTTTGTGGGCAAAAATTCAACATAAATTGAAATTGTACTCAATTTTATATAAAAAATATTTAATAAAAGTAGGAAGAGGTTAAACAAATAAATGCTTTAATTTAAACCATATTATTAGTTTCTGAGCTATGTAAAAGAACTGATCAAGTAATGGAGCAACTAAACATTTAAGTTGTTAGCTAAAATTTTAGTCAAATATATAGAAAAATTCTAAAATCATTGCAAAAAAATATGATGAATTAAAGATTAAGATAGAATTTTTTTTTATATATTTTATATGTTAATCTTTAATTCATTTTTTAATTTATTTTTTTTTATATTTTATGAGTTCCTGAGCTAGTGAGAAAATGTGTGTTAAAAATGTGCGAAACCTCTTAAAATAATGCTTAATGACTTTTCTGATGTTTTTGTCGAAATTTATTATAAAACAATAGGCGGAAAATTAACTACAGGTAAATAAGAAGCGTGAGCAGGTTCATAGCTCAGCTAATGAATTGATAAAATAATTTGAGTCTATAAAGAAATTATTCAATTAAAAATTTTTATTTTACTAAAAAAGAAACATTTTACTTTAAAGGTTTTATACGGCACAGAAAAATAAAATACAATAAACAATGAAGTTTCCAGTTCGAATACTTATGGCATAGGATGTCAAAATAAATAGAAATTAAAGCGGCAACTAAACATATAAAATAAAGAGAATCATAAAAAAATAAATTTCATAACTCTCAAATTAATTAAAAAGCCCCCTAAAATAATTAAATTTTATTTAGACAAACACAATTTACTATTTGCAATTTATTATTATTTATTAATATTTGAAATAACAAATTGTAATTTTTGTATTATAATATTTGTTTTAATCTTCCCATGAAGCGTGGTTGTTTTTAATGTTAGTTTTATGTCATGTTATAACTCTTCATGCAGGCTGCTTCGACAATAAAATATTAAAAAAAAAAAAATTAAATAAAAAAAGACACTATTTGTACATTTGGTTCCACTGTCCATGCTCCCCTGCAACCTTTTCTCTCTCTCTCTCTCTGACCCACAATTCGTTACCGTTCATTCCTTTGCCGCACATTGCGCATACGTTGCGTGTGCCGCATCAATAAAACACAGCAGTTTGGGAAGCTTTACATTTGGTTTATTATAGTCTGAAGTAAGAGCCATGGAGTATGTTGAATAAAAGTTAGGGAGTATGTAGCACCTTGACAAAGAACAATAGCAAGAAGTGTTTATTTATTGTGTGACGTCTTCCCCTTTTTGCCAAAGCATATCAACACAACAATGCCAGCAGCTGGCGACAAAAAAAAAATACTGTGCAAATATTCATTTTAATCAAGCTAATTAATATGGTCCAGTTATGTGTACCCCAAAAATACAAATGAATAAAAATGCGCTTAACACTCGCCGTGGTGACAAATGAGAACTCAGTCCTGGCAGCAAAACAATTGCCGCTTGTTGACCCGACCCTCAGGCAAAGGCAAGAACCTCATTGTCCTGGCGCGACCCTCAACTGCAGCCTCATTAAAGCTAAAGCCGCAACTTGGTTCACTTAATTAGTGACTACTTACACGAAGAGCTCCTCCAGAGGCACATTATTTTTAAGATTATCGAAAGAAAAAAAAAAAACCCTCACAATGAATTGAGGTTACTACAAAGGCCCAGAAGCAGCTGCAGTTGGAACACCCTAATTCCCAAACCCAGGTGAGCTTGGAGTTAGGCAACTTCATTTTATTTACATACCTTTGGCATAAACTGCTAAAGTTTATTTCGTGTTCCATACTCGAAACCCCGACAGAGCAACAACATACACATAAAGCGGCACTAAGTTATTTTCAATCAATAAAAATAACATAAACAAAAAAGCAAGCTGTAAAAAATACACTCAAGTGCTTTCCACACATACACACACACACCCACATATTCGCTGGAGAAGCAACAATTTTTTTTTGTTGCCTGCCCTTAGCTTTTGCCCACCCACAGCGAGCCGAGCAAAAAGGCAAGCACTGTGCTCCCAATTTGCCAATAAATTTGCCTGCCATGCATTGCCAGAGTTATTCAAAAGAAGAGAAAACCAGCAAGAAAATAATTTCATCAATATGCCGAAGATTTAATACACTTGCAGGGAATTAAAAAAAATACTTTAGCGAATCGAGCAAAGCCTTTAATCAAGCTTCTCACTATGCAAATATACAAAAATTTAAAGTTTAAAAACAAAGAGTTTTATGCTAAAACAATATTTATAATAATTATTAATAATAATAATAATTGATAGCTATATTATGCAGTAACAATAATATTTCCTAATCATCGATATGCCGAAGATCTAATACTCTTCAGCTGAAAAACGAATCAGCCAAAAATTATAATCAAGATTCTCTCGTGACAAGTATACAAAAATTTAAGGCTTAAAAACGAAAAAGCTTAATTCTTAACCGATAATAATAATAATAATAATATTAATTGAGAAACCAAAAAGTTGTTCTAATTCATTGCTGGAACGTTGTATGCCACGTTTACTTATATGGTAAATTAATGCGTTTTTGATTTAATTTAATAAATTAAAAAAATCGTATTAAAACATTAAAGATATATCCGAAAAAGAAATATTGTATAATACTTACATAAACTTTTTTTTTACCGTTTAATCTATATAAAATATAGTATTCCGATTCCAATTATCTTTGCGTAACATGTAAAAAAAAAATTATTTTTTTAGATAAAATTCACTATTATTTATTATTAAAAAAAATAAATTTCAATTCCTAATTAAAATTTTGTGGTCATTTTATTTGTGCTTAATTTGAGCATATTGTTAATCGAAAATTATTATTTACACTTACTTGGTTTTAAAGCACAAAATTATTATCAAAGAAATTTAAAAAATAATTATTTGTGGAGAAAACTTTATGCAATATATACCGTGCAACAAACACCGCCTACAAGTGTGCATTTTATTTATTTTTCTTAGTATAATTAATGAAATAAATTTCTTATTATAATTATTGAAAAATTCAGACGATTATTTAATAACAGAATTCGGAATATAATTGTTTACCCAATGTATATTATAATAATACCTCTTTGAGCGCATTATACATTTTTATGGATATTCATTATACCCTACGCTAGAGCATTTAAATTCCAGAAGAAACCGAAGAAATGAAAAGAACTGAACAGAGGCGGAACAGACATCGACAAATGGGCGAGTCGAAATGTCGAAATGTGAAAAATAAGAAAATGTGGTTATGTGAAATAAATTTGTTTGTAAAAAAAAACTTTTTAGCAATCTTTGGCTGTTGCTGCCTCAAGAAATGACAAAATATGTTCATATATTAAATACAAAATTTCTGTTTAAATGACAATGTCATTACATTTCCACCTCTCCCTCTGTAAGCCTAATCAGGCGTGAAAAAAAATATTCAGCGCATTTCGCACTTTAAACAAGATTCAATAATTGGATGTCTTGGCTGAAAAGGTGCCAAGATTATCAAGCCAAAGTATCTCTAATTGGTTAGCTGACAACAAGCGATAAATGCCTGTTCGATGGAGTATTCTGGAAACTGAAGTGGTAAGAGGAATCGCAATTCAATGCTAAATGACAAGCGGAAAACGGATTTCTGAGCGAATGAACGCCTGATTGACATTGCAAGTGCCACAAGCCAAGTCTCTCGCTAACTGAATTGAGAAGACTGAGACTGCGATTGCGACAGAGATTGAAACAGAGATTGATATTCCGACTACTTGCCTCATGCAAATGCTCTTCACATAATGCCACACGGAGACAATCAGCATATGTGCGCGGGAGAGCTAAACACTGGTTGAATTTCCCAAAACAAAACATGCACTTGAAAAAATAATCCCAAAAAATGACATGTACAAAATTTAAGTAGAGAATTGTTTTTAATATTTTCAAAACTCTAGATTTTTGAAGCTATTTAATATGATCAATCATATAATCATCATAATCATCAATCAAAAAATTTTTAAATATGAAAAAAATTAATAAGGAATTATTTAAAAATCTCTTATATAAAAAATTTCTTCATTTTGAGTAAAAAAAAAATATGATACAATATTTAAATTATTATTTAAAAATCTTATATTTTTTAATTTTAATAATGAATATTGACAATAAAAGTTAATGACCAACTTTTTTTTAAATATTGAAAATAACATAATTTTTTTTTTAAAGTAAATTAGTTTAATTTTTATTTAATGGAAATATTCAAGTTAAAATTTATTTTAATAATAAAAACTGTATCCTAAATTATTATATCTAAAATTTTCCCATTGAACTATATAATTTTTTTCAGGCTTGATTTTTTTTAACTCATAACTCGTATTTGTAATCCCTATTATAAATCCCAAGTCGTCGACTTAAGAAAGTCGGATATTCATGTTGTAAATAGGAACAGGATGGAATTAAGCCTTGCAATTAAATATTAGGAAATATCACACTCTGTGTAGCTTAAAAAATCAAAAAATCTCTTTTTGTTTATACCCTTCTGTGATTAATTCAAAACTGTTCTTTCACACAATTTTTCACTTCAACAAACACATTATAAAACATACTTGATCTACATTTTAGTCCAGAATTTTCTTCAAGTGTACTTACAGGATATTACATACGAGTTAGATGATGAGCAACACGACAAAAATATACTCCATCCCAAATTCAAAACACAGCACTGAGACAAGTTGTTGATTTCATTGCCAGAAGCAGCAAAAATAAAAAATATGGAGTTTGAGCAAGTCTTAAATTGTCGCGACAACTGAAGGAGACAGGAAGCAGCTGGCAAGGATGGATTCAGTTGGGTTTTGGGTTTGGGTTTGAGTTTGAGTTTTGGGCTTTGGGTTTGGAGCTGACTTGGTCATGAAGCGAACAGATGCACTCACATGTTTAGATGCGTAAAAATACCATGGGAAATTACGCGAATGGAATACCAGTTGAGTCGCCTCCACACACAGACACACACACACGTACACACATGGACCAGTGTGTGTTGAGGTGGTGCGGGGTGGAAGGGAGAAGGGAAAACATCTACCAACATATGCGAATATAACATAATGTTGTTGACATACTGCAAAAGGAAGAATGTCAGCAAAAGCCAACTAACGGCGGAAACGGATGTAGAGAACAGTGACAACGACAGATGAGAAAGAGAAAGTTGTGTAAAGAGAGACAAAGAGAGTCGTTGCTCCCAATTAGAAACTTCTTGACTAAAGATACCCTGTACATATGTATGTGCATACTATTCTCCCACAATAGAGAAAAGTTGTTGAAGAAAACTCAACAAATCGTTAGTTAGTAAAGTTAAAATTCTCGCACAATTCCCGAAGATAACAACTAATGAGAAAGGTTTAACGAGTTAGCACAACGAATAAAACAAGTCAAAAAGTTAAGTTGTCTGTAGTGAATGTACGAGTTGCAAATACCCTGTATATACTAACATTTTTCCATAGTTCCCGAACGCAGCAGTAGCTGAGAAAAATAAAGTTCGTTAAGTGTCCAAAAATAACCTCCTAAAAATCTTCGGAATTATAACAAACAAAGGTCGAATAGGAATACCCTGTATACCTAAATTCTTTTAAAGTTATTCAAAAATCCTTTAAATAAGTTCAACGAACTGCAAAGGAGAAAAGTTGGGTCTCAATGTAAAAGAAAAGTAAAGAAAACTTTAGTTAATAAAATTTAAGAACTCGCACAGTTCTCGAAGATAGAACGAACTACTACAACAAATAAAGCAAGACATAGCCTGTATTTACTTAAAGTTCCCAGTAGTTTCCGAAAAAAGCCTTCGCTGAAGAAAATAATGCTCTTGAAGTGTTTCAGAAGTAAATAATTAAATTTAACGTAGTTATAGCTAACAAAGGTTGATTAATAATACCCTGCATGCATAAAATTTTCCATAAATTTCTAAAAATCTGTTAAATAAATCCAACGAACAGTATCTCTCTTAGTTTTAGATATGAGCCGCAGTCACAGTCTCTACAAATATATGAAAAAAGACGAAGCGTAAAAGTATTCTACCTAAAAATACCGTTTGTCAAGTTTTAAATAAATATTAAATTGCTAAAAAGTACACTTTATTTGTTGCAAGTAAGCAAGCTGGCAGTTATTTAAGCGACTAAAAAGCACTACATACATTGATTTAATTGCCTGATTTTTTTTTAATAATTTTCCCTGTTGTGCACTGTTATTTTGTAGTATTAAATATATTGTTATTATATTAGTATAAAGGTCTAAGTCGCCTGTACTCTCAACAGTTTCATATAATTAAATGACTTGTAAATCCATTATATTAAAGTTTTATAAAAGTGATTAAATTAATAAATAAATAGCAATGAATTTGAATATATATCTAACTTATTTTACTAGATATTCAAATTACCCCTAAATAAACCAAACACGTGTGTTACACACATGATTACACCCGTTATTTCGCACATGTCAAGGGTATTAAAAAAACGTGGCAACTACGTTGAAGGCGACAAAAATGCTGGCAACGTCGCGGCCTGGCAGCCAAATGATTAATTTCGACAAGCTGCCACAAGCTGTTGAGGTAGCCATACCGCGCACGAGGAAGGGGAAGGGGAAAGGGAAGAGGAAGGGAAGCGGAAGGGGTACGGTAGTATAAGGGGTATTTCGGGTGGGGGCAATAGTTGGTACTAAAGCAACTCTCTCGTAGTACGTGACTGGGTCTCCGAGTTTATTGACTATGTGTAAACTGAATGCAAAGTTGTGACATCGTGCGTTGATTTTGTGCTTCAAAAAGTAAATGAACCACAGAATAACACAAAACTGCCAGCTACAAACTACAAAACTGCAACAAGGATAAAAGGATAAAGGATGCACAGCCACAGCAACGAAATAACAGCAATAAGTAGAATATGTGCATCCTTGTGGCTGTGGTTCACTGCTAGTGTTGATTGCCATAGCTGCTGCATTTCTAATTGTCTACAATGCAATTTTATTTAATCTGCGCTACAGCAAGGTCCTTAGTGCTGCAAAATTATAAATGTTATTACCACGATTCTACAGAGATCGTTTAAACTATCGATAGTATCCAAAAGCTTCTTAAACAACAGTACAAAATTTGGAATTTAAACGGAATGTACACTACAAAAAAAACTATAATAATATTGTAGTAAAAAGACTAGAGAACAAATTAAAATAAATTAAATTATGTTAAAAAATAAAATTAAATTAAAAAATAAAGTGTAAGAAACGACAAAGGGTGCAGAATGGCAGTTTAGAGGGGAAGCAGAGGAGGAAGAAACTAAAAATATAAAAATAGCCACCAGAAATTTAAAATCATCAAAAATGCAAAATTACAAAAATATACTTAAAAAATTCTTTTATAAATAAGTTACAAATTAGAGAAGTTTAAAATATTAAAATATAGTTTGCGGATGTTCTGTTCTGGTTGTCGTAAAAGTAAAACTTAATTGTTTATGTTAAATTCGTTAAAATTCTGTTAAAATGTTATTAACATAGTTAAAAACCTTACTATCAGTTTTTCATGTGTAGAATTATATAATCTTTTATTGGTAAAAAAATAAACATAAAAACTTTATGCGCTTGGCAGATATTAAGCTTCAAAGACAAGAAACATAGGGTGTGCTAATCGGCTGTCGGACAGTGTATATCAAAAGCTGACTGCTTGAACTGTTTAAGGATTACAAGCGCTAAAATTAAATTTTTTTTTTAACTGAAATAAAAATTATTTAAGCTAAAGTTAAGAAATTTTCACATGTTTTAAGTATTTTCTGGATTGATTTAAAATTCAATCTCATTTGTACTTTATGTAGGAAAAATATCATTAAAATAAGCTACATTTCAATATTAAATTATAATTTATATATCTACATTAAGAATGTCATTTCATATTTTTGTGTATTAGTTGTAATAACTCAATCTACTGACAGCTACTTAATTAATTCATAGCTAAACAATATTTAAAACTTTTATTTTCTTTTGCAACTCAATATTAAAAAAAAAAATCGATACTATCGCTTGTTGTTCAGCTCTAGTCACATTGCTGTACAAATGTAGAGTTAGAATTCAAGAATTTTGGTCAATTTGCTTCTTACCTAGCACTGCAGTTGACCTTACCCCGTTCTAAACCCCACTCCCCAAACTGGCAACCATTTGGCTGTATTTGATTTGCGGTTGTGCATCAAATTGCACTGCAAATGAAGCAAACGAGCCATGCGGTCATTAGATGTCGCTTCTGTCTGCCACACATTGTTGGCCCAACCGGCCCCACAGTACAGTGAATTGTCATTATCCACACACCAACCGCTTGCCCACTCTTCCCCCCCATTTTTGTTACCTCTTGGGCAAACACTGTTGGGCATAAATATTGGCCCACATTAAATTGTTGGCGAGCATTAAATTCTGCTCAATTGGCTTTTCGCATTGCCCGATAGCAACATCATTAATTTGCAAGCGCTGAAATTTTAATTAGAGCCAAATGCGAGTCTGACAAAACGTACGGACAAACAGCCAGATAGACAGACGGACAGAGAGATAGACAAGCCATAAGATAGAAAGACAGATAGACAGCGTAGTGGGGAACGGGACAGGTAGTTTGTGTCAAACGCAGTGGAAAAGTTTTGAAAGCTGCGCTTCATTTAACTTTTAGGTAACCCAAGTCACCTGAACGACAACTCAACTTGACACGCATTCTAAACACACACACACAGAGCACACACACAAAGAGTACACACACAACATACACGGCGTATACGTAACCTGCTGCATGTCGCCTGCAACTTTATGGCGATGACTTGATAAATATTTTCATTGACTCCAATAACAACAGCAGAAACAAGTCAAAATGCTCTAGAGCTTACAGTGCTCAGCTGGCAGATACCCTGTAGCTAGCCAAGTTAAAGTATGAATTTTCTAAAGCTATTGATAACACTCTGGAAGCTAAGCATAATGACTCGTTTGGCTAAAAAAAAGCCGGAAGAAATCTGTAAGTTTTGGCCGAGCTGAGATTTCGGGGTGAAATTTGTTATGAGTTATTTAAAAGCTTTAAAGAATTTTTTAATACCAAAATTATAGTAGTCATAGCACTTTAAAAGGCGTTAATGAAAGGTCAAATACAGAGTTTAAAAAAAAATTGACGAGCTCCGCACGTTGCAAAATCAGTTTTTAAAAATCTAAAAGCTTCTGCATAAATAAACTATTAATTGTTAATTGAAAAATATTTACATTGTTGTTGAACGAATCAAAGCGAAATATAATTTTTGCCATCCATTTGCGGTTATCTAGTCTACGGTAATCGATTTTATATATATTTTATATTTTATATTTTACTTATATTATTACAAGCAGATTCATAATTTTCTTTACATGCATAGCTAAAAATATAGCTAATAAAAAGGAATTAAAAAAATAATAATTATACTCTCTTTACTAGAAACTTAATGTTAGATATTTTTTATATGCAAACATAAATATTTATCATATATTCAAGATAAAATGAACTTAATATCGTTCAATAGAATGTAATTTAATTACTCAACAAAAATATAAGGATAGTATAATATCAATAAATCAGTTATTAGTTATTTAGAGGTTTTATTTATATTTTTTCAAGCTCTCAAAGCCAATTAATTAGACCCCAAGAGTTTGCCTTTGAATTGTCATCTTCTGTCTGTTGCACATCATTTTATAACTCAACTCTCACAGGGTATGCATATTTGCATCAGTTGAAATGTGTCTTTTGTCTTACCAACTACTTATAAAAAATAACTTTTAATTAGACAACGCAGCGTTCGCTGCAAACTTTTTGAAGCTGGCGCACGCGACGTATGCGTAATCTGGCAACCAAGCAGCGCGCAGCTACAGCTGAGTTCAACTTTTAATCAAAACTTGTGTCTCGCGCTGCTTTTAGCAATTATGCGACAAAAAGTCACTCGAAGTGCACATACCCTGTACTCCACACTCTCCACTCTCCTGCTTCCTAGTTTACCTCTAATTAAGCAATGCACAGAGTTGAAAGCGTCGAAGATGAACACGTGGAGGCAATGCAACATTAATGCAAACGCACATAATATAAACTCAGCACACGCTTTCAAAATGCTTGAATATACACTCAGAAAAAAAACAAAGTTTTATGTGAGTTTGTTGTGCACATTAATTAAATCTGATTCGAACTTATGGCTTGGCTTAAGATTTGTTAGAAGTTTTATGAAATTCTTTTTTAATTGCCACTGATGTGCGATTGTCTTTCGCTTTAATCGTTGCTCTTCACTTTTATAAACTCATGCCAGCTTGTTTTTTTATAAGATTTCTTTTTGTTTCGTTGCTCTTCACTATTTTCTACTAGAAACTGTGCTTTAATGCGATTTCTATCAGCTTCTTGGAATCGTTGCTCTTCACTTCATTATTATTCATTCCTACGTCCTTAAATACACATAAAGAAATTTTAAATTAAGAAATTTTGCTTTAAAAAAAAAAGTAAAAACACATTCTACTCAATTCAAAATTTAACCTTTCTAGATTTTTTTTTCTGATTTCGGCAACATTTATAATATAATTTGCGTACAAAAAAATTATGATTATTATTATTATTTTCGCTGAGTGTATGTGCGTGTCCTCGGCAACGCGAATGGGCTATGAAGCGGCCAAATAAAGGCAGGGACAAAAACCAGGAGCTAATAGCTGCTTTTATGCCACAGTTTAGTTGCCACTCTGCCACGTAGGCAACATAAAAATTTTTTTTGGCGGCAGCGGCAACGCTTGCCGTGATTATTATGAAGGGTCGAAGGTCGTTTGGAGCCGTAGCTGAAACTGGAGTCATTCCAGGAGAATGCTCGTAATTTCATTAAAATTTTATTAGCTCGATATAAGTGCGGGTTGTGCCCAGAGTGTGTGTGTGTGTGTGTGTGTAGGATGCTCATATTTTGATATTATTTGAGCAGCTGCGCAAATGAAATTATCACCTATGTGCATTATATAATATGTGTAAGGGTAAGTACATAAAACGACTTCTTCTAACTTCACCTGCCATATTCAAAGAATGAGGTTTTACTTTAAAGTGATGAAAATTTGATTATACGCTTCATCATAGATAAATATATGAACAACAGTTGATGGAACTATCGAATTGACAATACTCTGAATTAAATCAACAAAATATTTGTTTTACTTATGAAAATAAACCCCAACTTCTAACATTTTAAATGTCGTTTTCCTTTTCTGGGAATATCGTCGAAAGTTTAATTTTTCGATTATTTATTTTATTAATATTCCTGCTGCAAGTTTTAATATTTAATATACAAAATATTTGCAATTATTTATTTATTTATTTTTTCACAATTTTATATATCATTGTTGAGCTTCATTAATAAATTAAAATAAAATAAATATAAAAATTAAATTTGCTATTTGTTTCTGCATGATATTATCGATTTAATTTGTATGACAGTACATTATAATATTCCAATTGTGCACACAAAATATACAGATTACAATTTTAAAAAATATATATAAATAAAATCGACAGCTAAGCCAATTTAAAAATATTTTCAAATATTTATCCATTTATTCTATCACAATTTTAAAGATTGTTAAACTTTATTAATAAAATAAATTAAAAATATTTAATTTGCTGATTTATTTCTTCCTTTTATCAAGACTATCGACACTATCGATTCAATTTGAATGAGAAAATAATTTAAATTTCCAAATATGCATACAAAATATACAGCTTATAAATAATATTTTTTATTTTATTCTATCACAATTTTAAAGATTGTTAAACTTTATTAATAAAATAAATTAAAAATATTTAATTTGCTGATTTATTTCTTCCTTTTATCAAGACTATCGACACTATCGATTCAATTTGAATAAGAAAATAATTTAAATTTCCAAATATGCATACAAAATATACAGCTTATAAATAATACTTAAAATCCACAAAATATACCCATTTATCAAATTAGACCGACAGTTAAGCCAATTTATAGTTGCCTTGGCTTGAGTCAAAAAAAAAAAAAAAAATTTTCCAAGATTTTATTGCCAGAATTAATGTGAGCTGCTTTCAATGCAATCTTTCGGCTTAAAGCGTCACAAGGACTCTATTTAAAGCTTTGAATGCATACTCTAAGTCAAATTAAATATCTGATTGACAAAACGAACCAGTTACATTGACAACCCGTCGATTTCTAAATGCGTATAAGCCTGAAAATGTTTTTCAGATCCATTAGAAAAGGCCCACGTTTAAAGCTCCCACATTTTTGGTTTTGGTATGAAAGGCTTTTAATTTACATTTTCCTATTAATTTCAACCTCAAAGGTTGCACAGTTTGTGAGGGGGGAAAGGATGAAAAAAGGATGTGGGTGAAGGGGAAAGCCGCCGTATCAGTGTCGAATCATACAAAGCCGCAAAGCTGAAACGTGGGCTTTGGTTAATCCGGGCAGTTGAAGCGGCTGCTTTATAGACACACACACACACACACACACATACAGACACAAGCACACACATTTGTTAACCCATAGACCTACGACACTAATACGTATACAATACAAGGAGCAAAAGTGAACATATGCAGGTGCTGCCTTTATGTTTTCCTGATTGAGTTTCACCTTTTGCATATGAAATTCAATTTAATCAGCTTGCCAGTTCATACATAGGCTGTCATTCTGCCCAAGTCTTATATACAGGTGACTTGGACTCTGTCGATTCAATTGGAACCAGTTCAAATGTTCAACCAATGAGAAATTGTTAATTTTTAAAATAAAAATTCAATTTAAACAGCCATAAATTATCTTTATTTTCATTTTTTCGCAGATAAAGGTACAAAATGTACCAAAGAGTAGGAGAAACATTTTTAATAAATAATACATTTTTTTTTTTAAATGAAGCACAACAGTCTAATTAACCCAATTGCAAATATATAAACATAAATAACTTTTATTTTCGATTTTGACAATAAAAGTTTGCAAATAATTTTTATTTAAAATTTTTATTGAAATATAATAAATATAATTTCAAATATAAATTTAAATATAATTTCAATATGATTATTTTATTCTTCGGGTCAAAATAAAGAGATTCTTGCCAATTTAATGAATTAATGAATAAGATAAATAAAAATTTTTTTACTCATAAATTGTATATTTAAAAATTATATTAGTGGCAATCTCTGACTTAGCTTTCTTATTATTGTTTATTAGGTTTTTTAAAATTTAAAATGACAAATTTTGGTGACTGGAATATCTAAAAATATGTTAATGCTATTTAAGTTCTGTGTAGTTATTTAATTAAGTTTTTTTTTTCACCTTTTGCATAATTTATTTGCACAATGTTCAATCAAAAGCTTGTGATTGTCCTTCCTTTATTCATTTAAACAAATTATCTGGCAGCTCAAAGTCACTTTGTGTTTTATTTAATGTTTAAACAATTAAATAAAAGCATTGATTATACAACAAAACACACAAATAAAAAAAACTCAATAAAAATAATGAACAATTCGGTTGTTTGCCATAAATTCGAACGACTCAACTGATTCCTTTAATTGAACTGCAATTTACAACTCTTATACACACCAGACAGATACACATATAAGCAAACACACACACACACACCCGCACAAGCACACACAATGCAGCCAATAATAATGAAGTCCTTTTGTTGTTCTGCCAATATATTCAACACAAAATTTGTTTTGCGTATACGCAATATACAATTTTCATACGTAAAACCAACGACGGTCGACGTTCGACAATCGTCAGTCGACGGTCGGAAATTTGCCGACCTCAATAATGTTTTCACTTGGAAATCAATAAATACAAATAACAAATATACATACTGAACAAGAGAAAAAAAAACACAGAAAAAATTAAATAAAATAAAAACCAACATACAACAAGAAAGCTAACTTTAAATGATATTCAATGACTTGGAAATACCCTATAAACAGGTGTTAAATATTTTCACTTTAGTCATTGAATCTAAAACAAAAGTATTTTAGAAGAATATAAGAAAAATGGTTTGTCAGTATAATCTATATTTCGACTAACTAAAAAAAAATTTTAATTATACATTTTTAAGCTGCAATATTTGAGATTACTATTGACATATATACAAAAAAAATTAAAAAATACTTAACAATTTATCCAAGAGCTGAAAAAAAAAATGTATTCATATTTGACCTATAAACTTAAGATTTATATTATAATGTTTTGATTTATAGTTCAGTAGTATCTGTCATCCAAAATATTTAAATAAATAAAATTGATTGTTAAATGAACTGTGTACTTGTATATTTAAATGTGTCAATTTATGGCTGACTATATCCGTGATTTTTTCAGAATTTTCCTGTGTAGTTTTGCATTATTGTGTCAAAAACAGTTAATTAATTAATTTTCCCAAGACAAAAAAAAAAAAAAATAAATTTTGTTGCCACAACAAAAAATAAATAAATAAAATAAATTTCTACTGCCGAAAAAAAATTTCTACTGGTGAAAAAAAAAACAATAAATAAATTTCTACTGCCGAAAAAAAATTTATTAATACTTCCATTCTAAATTAATTTTCATTTTTAAACCCCTGCTTGAGAGATTACAGGCAAACTAGGATTTAATTTTCATGCATTTTCAAAGGCTCACGTAAGAAAACTCTGCAAAAAAAAAAACAGATACGAGTGGTGATAATAATTTATAATTAAAAACTTACTTAAAGCCTCCCTCTCTCTCTCTTTCTCTCACTCTGTTACATACGCCGCCACAACTTTATTCTACCCTAAAGCTATTTATAATGCATACAGGATATAAATACACATGCAGAGCAAAGAAACCCAGATCACAAAAAGAAAAAATAAAGCAGGCTCTTGGCGGCCATAAATGGGCAAATTGTATGCAAATAAAGCACACAAACGAATGCCGCAAGACAAAACCATCGCATGCCCCGCCCACCAAATGCACCCCGGGGTGGGGCAGGACGGCGGCCTGATGAGCTAAAATCGGGGGGTGTGGGGAGACAGTGGCAGGCGGCAGCTGAGGCAATAGAAATGCTGATGCTGCAAGCAAGCACTGAATCCGCAATAAAACACGATGAAGAACAGGCCAAGTGGCGACAAGACAACTTTTTATTAACTCTTTGGCTCTCTGACCGCAGCTGTGGCAGCTTCAACTTGCCACTTGCCCCCCAGACAGCCTGTCTAGTTCCCTAGGCTCCCTAATAGCCCCTAGTCAACCCCTCTGCTAGTAGCTCTAAGTTTTTTTCATGTTCTTTGTCTTAGACGCCCTGTCGAGCACCAGCAATTGGCAAAAAGTTCGAGACATACAACTTGTTGTCGTCTCCTAAAGTTTGCCTGGTCATTTCTCAGCTCTCATTTCTCATGCTGCATGCAAATCATCATCAGTCCGAGGGGAAAAGGGGCAAGTGGGGAGACTTAGGATGGTTTACAGTGGTTTTTACTGGGTTTACATTCTGTTTTTGTTGAAAGAAAGAGTATATTGAGTTTGTGTGTTTGTTGGAGCAGTGAAATTTGATAGCAGCTCTAGTTTATTTTCTTTTCTATAGTGAGATAAAGTATCAATATAATTTTACACTTTTCCTGCGTTCTTTATTTTTACAGCATTTTGCAACTAAAATCATAATGAACTTTTTAAAATATGAAACTTTAAATATTCTTGCTACGGTTTGAGTTGTCGAAGATCAGCCAAATTTGTTTCTTAAACCACGAAAAAAAATATATATAAATAAAAAGAAAAAATATTTAAATTAATAAATAAATATTACAATAAATAAATAAAAAAAAAATTAAAATATATATATAAATAAATTCAAATTAACAAATCAATAAAAATTTTAAAATAAATATATTTAAAAAATATTAAATAAAAAAAATAATAATTTAAATAAATAAAAAAAATTTTAAAATAAATAAATAAATAGATATTGAAGAAAATATAAATAATAATAATATTAAAATAAATAAATAATAAAAAGATATTGAAGAAAATATTAATAAAAAAAAATATTAAAACATATAAATAAAAAAATATTAAAACATAAATAAAAAAATATTAAAATATAATAAAAAAAAAAATTAAATTCAAAATTTTAAGGGAAAACTTATTAAAATCATTAGAGCAAAGAGAAATCTCTGAAATGCCTATCTCACGCCTTGTAAATCAATAAAATTCCATGACTTTTTACTAGAACTTTGAAATAATAAACTAATTAAAAGTTTTGACCCAGAAGAGAACATATGTATTGCCCTTGCTATATACAATATAATATGTTTAATTTCATATACATATTTTACACATAAATTGCTGCATTTATTGCCAATATGCAATTATTGAATATAAAAAACATAATAATAAAATTTCAAAGTCTATCTATAAATATTATATTAAAATATTACAAAATTCAATTAATGTGTAATTTTCATTTGACTATATTTGTTAGTGCTTCATAATTGAGAGTTGTTATAAAACATCAAACATTTTACCAACAGTTGTGCAATTAAATTAATTTTGTACATACAAAAACAGAAAATATGACCATCGAGTTATGTAATTAAATTAATTTTGTTTTACACAAAATACCATAAAATTTGTTAGCTCGCATTAAATAATGCGCAATTATTTTGTTTGTCCAATTAATTATTCGAACATTTAATTTATTTAATCAAAGCTCCACAGAGTATATTAAAGTCTGTTTAACTTTCGACAGCTGCAACTTTTGCTGAGTTGTTTTTCTCATTTGTTTTCTACTTTAATGTCCGAACAATAAACCCAATTGCGGTTTGGCTATTGATTCAGCTCAAGAAAAACTGCCTTTTCCCCCCCGTTACATACCCTGCCTCAGGCATATGTTACACATGCCGCAAGTTTTGGTCATAGGTTTGTGGCATGTGGCAATATTGAGTGAATATCCTTATTGTTTGGTTACTTGACATATATTGTAGTCGCCCTCCCCCCAGCATATTCTTAAAATAGGCGCTGAAACACTTCTGCCCACCTTTCTCTCCTCAAGCGCTCGTCTGCACAAATTTAATCGCATTTAGCTCATTTAGCGACAAATTGAATTTGCCACAGGCAGAGCCCCGTCGCTCTATCTAAAAAAAAAAAAAAAAAAAAAAAAAGTCTTTTCTCGAAAATGAGAAATTCAATTAAAATCAAATTTTGACTGCGCGTTACAAAAACACATTTCTGTCGGCCAGCTTTAAACAGATTTTCGTCACAATTTTGTAGGCCCTGCTTTAATTCCAATTTCGCAAACAGACAAAAACACAAATCAACAAAGGCAACAACTTCCCCCCAAACAAGAAAATAAATAAGCAGAAATAATTGAGCCGCAGACGAGATGGACTGGAACAATCTCCCAATGCTCACACTTCCACACTTCCTTCTGATTCTGAGCAGCATTGACGCAACTTTTATCAAGGACATGAGATAATCCTGACGCTTTTATAACACATTTTTACGCTTTCATATTTCTATTGGAGCTAGTCCCAGGATACACACGCCCCCATGCCTTTATCAAGCCGATGCTGATTAGATTGGACTGGAGAGTCTGGTTTTTGTTTCCTCAAGCGATAATTAGGCATTTACGCAAGTTGCAAGTCCATCCAAAGATGATTTATGATCTGTTGTGACCAGCTAGAGTTCAGTGTGTAGCTCTCTCAATTTGTTGTATAGAGCCATGACTAATGTTTCAGTTTTCTCAACTCGAATCTGGCAAAGTCCTTAATTATGCGTCATGTCTGTAGTCTGTTGCCTCAGCCTCCTCCTCGTCGCTGTAATGTAAAGTATGCAACACTTTTTGTGGCATTTCCTCTTATGTTAAACCACTCGAGCGCAAATCCCCTGCCAAACACACACATATACACACAAAAACTGTAAGCTGTATTTTACAAAACTGCACGCCATTTGAGGCAACAACAGCTGCAACTTGCTGCAACCAGCTTTCCACTAAATTTGTGACAAACGGGCAGCTGTTGAGTTAAGTTGCAGTCTCAAATGGCTATGGCAGAGCGGAGTGGCATGCAGCGGATGCATGCAGCCCAAAGATGAATGTGGTTGCACATGAAATGCAACCAACGGCAACGCCAACAAAACTTGTCCTCATCATCGTCAGTGGCAGCTGGCAGTTGGCAGTTGGCAGTTTCATGTGGCAGCCGACAGCCGGACTTGTGAGTGCAGCTGAATGGCGCTTGCAACTCGGAGAGTTGAGCCCTGGCAACTTGCAACACAGCCAGCCAAATGTTCAATTGATTTGCATGCTCTGCCAGCGAACTCTGATTGGTCTCTTTTTCTATTGCTGCTGCTGTTGCAGCTACACTGAGAGAAAGCAGAAGATAAAGTCGAGAAATTGTTTTTGATTTGTTTGGCATATTACGAAGCTAATGATATTTTTTTTTGATTTTTTTTTACAAGCTTCTTCACCGCACTGTGGATAATGGGAAATTTTACAAATTTTCGGAAATAATGTTAAAATTTTTGGTTTGTTAAATTAAAGTTTAATGTATTTAAAATGTAATTAACAATGCATTTTTAAGCTTAATTTTATTAGCTTCAAATATAACATTTATTCCAGAAAAGTTGTCAAATTCCAAATACTGTTAAATAATATTAAAAAAATTTAAGATAATCAATTAAATAGTTTGTTAAATATATTTTTAATTAGAAATACTAAGTTAGATTGCTTTCATAATAAATCATGTGATGCAACACGCTTTAATTGACAGAAAAAATTTATAAAATTAAATTAATAAATTTAGAAAAGAATTTAAAAATCAAAACAAATTTTCCTAAGTGCTTTCCTGATCTGGGACTATTAAGCATGAGGGGGGAAAGGGAAGCGTGTGAGAAAACCGCTCGCTGGGGAACTGTAAATCACGTCGAGCGCAGAGCGCAAATTGGTTAGTGAAACACACACACACACACATACACACACACACATGCACACACACACATGTGTCTGTGAAATGCGTATATATATATGTGTGTGTGTGTGCTTCGTTTGTGCTGTCTAAACTCGCGTTTCACAAACATGAAAGCTTTAGCTGTAAAAATACTGAAGCAGCAAAAGTAATCTGCTGAAAAGTAGCAAATATCGAGAAGGGTGAAGAGTGAAGGGAGAGAGAGTAAAATCATATTACCCTTCTATATATATATACTATATAGTATACGAATTAGTTGGCCATTTCAAACAGGAACGTTACATTGCCAGGATGCAAGAAACCGTTCACACATACTTTACCATGGGAAAACTCATCTTCTCCAAAGAACTCTGCACAAATTGGAAAAAAGCAACAAATTCTACTTGCAGTTAAGGCTCCTTCAGAGCTTTGCCTCAACTGACATCCTGGTAACAACAACAACAACAACAAAAACAACAACAAAAACGTTGTCAAATAACTGCCAAGTAAAATGCAGCGCTTGAAACCTATTGCAACCCCAGAGATCGAAGCAACCAGATTATTTTAAAAGTAAACAAGTATGAAAAACAAATCAAATTATTTTTATTAATGCCGTCAATTGAATACCCTTACTATTTACAATTTTTCCTATTATGATCCAACTCTAATTCATTAATGTAAATTAAAAGAAACAAAATGTTTTAACATTTTGCTTACCTAGCTTTATAATTTATAAATTATAACTAATAAGGCTCATCGATTTTTCTATTGCAGTTTTATTATTATTAAGTAAAAATCGAAAAACATTATACAATATATTATTAGAAGGATGAACAGCCAACTTTAAGATAAGAAAGAAATATATGCTTTTAGATAATAATTATATATAAAAAATTCTGATTTTTCGATCAATTACAGAGATTACAGATCTACAGAGTTATGCAACATAATAAAAACAAAAATGTAGTTTTGGAAAAAAAAAATTATGAAAAATTGTTTTTTCTTTTTAAATAAGTAGATTTAATTTAATGCAACATTTTCTTTTCCATCCTTAATAACTTCTTATTTAAAAATAGTGTATAGAAGGCTATTTTTTACATTTTTAAAAAAATGAAAAAAAGGATTATTCTAAAACAAGATCCGAAGTTATTTTCACTAAACCAATGCTATCTTTTTAAATATAACATCGAAAATTAAGATTTATTCGTGTCCCAGGAAATTATTTTATACGTTTTTTTTATCTGAATTTTCAACTGATTTTATATATGGATTGACATTAAGAAGTTTAGAATAAAAAATTTTTTCAAAATTGTTTCATAGTGATAAAGTCAAAATTTCATTAACTTTTCATCAAATTTTACTCAGATTTAAGATCACATAATTAAACGTAAACATTTTCTCTTATAAAAACTGTATTCTCTAGCGAATATTTCCATGATAGCTATTTGATATAGTCATTTGATTTTGATATCAAAATATAATGAGTTTTGTTGACATAACTGGGAAACCAAAAAGCTTTTAATACAACTGCTAATTTTTCGATTAATCATTTATAAAGTAACTATTATTGATATAACTAATATACATATATAAATATTGTTCAAATCCGTCTAATTCGTAATTATCTATTGAGAAACAGACAGACAATCCAACGAACATAACAACAATATATATCAACTTTCGGTTTAAATCCTGATCAATAATATACATACATTTATATAAGAGACGTGTCTTTTTAGAGTATTACATTTTTCATGTAAAAATTTAAATATCCACTTCAGGTATATAACAGTTATGTATATGCATAAATAGTTTTCTTGCAAAAAGAAGATGCATTGACTACTTTATAATGCCCGTTAGAAGGATATAAACAAAAAAAACATCAAAAACATAAATATTGCATGCTGTTGTTCAACCTTTTTGCGCCCATTATCCTGCTCGAGGATGTTGACTGAATGCAGCCAGCTGCCATTAAGTATACGCCACGTCAGCCGACAAAAAAAAAAACTGAGAACAGCCCCAAAAGGTGCACAAGCCGCTTGACGCTCCCATGGCAGAAGGAAGGATACAGAACTACGGCATATTTACAGGGCACTCGAATTCTATGGCAATGGGGGGGCGCCCACGGCGTGGAATATTCAAAACAGCCGTAAAAATGATTTCACGCCGACGAAACAAGGTTAAAAAGGTGTTACAAGCTTGGCAATGTAAAGCGTTTAAAGTGCTTGGGGGTTATTTCAACTTTCATCAGTGAAAGTTTGTGCAACACTCGCAGCCCCCCATTACCCCTCACCCACCAGGAAAAACTTGGAAATTTCGTTGTGTGACACCTTTTTGAATATTGCGAAATTAAAAGTTAAATGCGCCAAGTCAATAAAAGCATGATACTAAAAAATAAAGATGTAGATAGCTGCTGCCTACGGCAATGGAAATGAAAAAGCAAGAAGCAAGGGCTTAGCAGACAGGACCTGGCTGCCACATTGAGGCACATTTATACCCAAAAAATCCTTTAATGCTCTCTGGCATTTGCATGGCAGCGCGGCAACTGCAGCTGAAGACAGGACAATGGCGACACTTCATTTATGTCCTTTGTGCGCCCATTGCGACGCCAACTGTTTGCCCAGAGATAAAAGAAAAAAAAAATCTGAAGTCTGACTTTAGGGTGGCAGGATGTGGGAAGAACAGGAACAGAAATCGGAGCAGCTGCATCTGTACTATATATATCCGAGTAAGCAGCAGCTAAATTGCTGAATGCAAAGCGGGAATCGTTTGCATTTTGTCTTTGCCAGCTGACTGGCTGCGTTTGCTTTACTAATTGATGCACCAGTACTTATGTACTCAACGAATTATTATTAATATACCCTGTAATTTAAGTAAAACGACAAATGGATATAATAATAGTTGGTAAAGTGTATGGAACAGATAAAAGTAGATAAAAGCGAATTTACACAAAAAATTCAAAAAAAAAAAACAAAAATCTATGTTCGGGTGTCGAAAATTAAATATCCTTTCAGGTATGCACAGAGAAAAAAATGATAATAATCTATGTTTAAAATTTATTAGGTTAAGTGTGTAATTAAATATATATAGCCACATCAAAAAGAAAAGAAAAACAAATATTTCTTAATAAAATAATCAAAATTTAATAAAAGAAAATTATTATCACAATTGCAAAAATATAAACAATAAAAATATTATATTATTTTGTAGTGTGTACCTTGGTTTTTGTTTTATTGGAAATGAAATTAATCCCAACAGTTCATTGGAAGATTTTCTTTCAAGTGCTTTGTACTTACATTTAGTAATTAAGTAAATGGTTTCCTTTTCTGCACTTGTTTCATCACTCATAATTTTTCGGGTTTTGTTTTAACTAAAAAAGGAAAAATTATGAAATAAATATTATTAGTTGATTTTCATCCAAAAATTTAATAATAAAAAAAAAAAAGTTAATATAAAAAATATATTTTTCAATTTTTATTATAAAAATAATACATTGTGGAACAAGCTGCTAAATTAAACAAATTTAAAAACATTCACATTCAATACCTTCATACGATACTTATCATGCCTAAGAGAACTAATAGGGATTGTTTTTTTTCTGCTTTTATCCTACTTCCCCATCTCTCTCACCTTTCCGTTCTTGCCTCAAGAATTTTTACTTATTCTGAGATTTTCGAGCCTGAACGAATTTTTCACCCTGATTTGAGTATAAAATACTTTAAATTCCAATATAAATTGCAAGAAAAAAAAATTTTAAAAAAAATAAGATTCACATAAGGTACGAAACGCGATATTTAATCGCTTTACCTTTAACCTGTTAAAATTCTAGGGTATAGAGCCACACCGTAAGCTCATTTCAAATAATAAATTCTTGAAATTTAACATTCTTATGCTTGAATATGTTTATACAATGCTAAAAATGCTATTACAATTGCATTGCTATGGCAAAGATTTATATCAGAGAAAGAGAGTCCTTTAGACCTAATTTTAGGATAATTTGTAGTCGAGCTCTTGAACGAAGAACAAGGAAACTGCAGCTTCTGTATGGAGCCTGACACTGAGCCCAGATTGCAATGTCAATAAAAAGTGGAAGATGCTAGCAAAGTAAGTAAAATGTCGAGCGAGGACGTCGTCTCCTTATCAATGCGGCTTCATATTCAAATGCCAATTGAGGCTTAAATAAAAGCGCCAAGGAATTAATTGATGCAGCTCTACAGATGGGGCAAACCAAGCGAATATCGCATTGTGGGGAGGCATCCATAACTCACAGCTTGGCATAGTATAAAATCAATGAGAAAAATATGCTGAACGATTTTAATTAAATTTGAAGATCTTTGCCGGATGAAAAGCGAACAGGGAGGGGTGCCAACTTAAATTATGATGTGTAGAGCGCATTGAAGCGTGGATTATTGCAGGGAATAATTAACGCGCAAAATGGTAGAATAATTAAAAAACAAAAATATCGCATTAGTTTGGCATTTTAATTGCAATTGCGGCGCTCTCATTTAAGTACGAAATTAAATTTTTATTTGTAACGCTTAAAATTAAGTCCAACTGTTTAATTTAGCGATTATAAATGAATTAAAAAAAATGTAATTATTCACAATTAATCATTTCAGTTCAGAAAATCGATAGCCACAAAACAATTCACATTTGAAACTTTAGCGGCCACAAAATGATTTTCAGTTCAAAATCAAACACTTCAACTTTATTTGCGGTTGCACGTTGAATTAAATTGTTCAAATTAAAACAATAGATAAATATTTTCATTTATTTGATGAATTTTCCACAATAAAAAATATGCTCATGAAAAGTTGAAAAAATGCGAGAAAGTTACATTAGTAGCAGAAAAAATAAAAAAAGAAATTCCAGAAAGTTGCAATAGTAGCAGAAAAAGTAGAAGTAGTAAAAGTTTTAGAAGAAAAAGTAGAGTAGAAAAAGTAGTAGCACAAAAAATAAGTGGTAGAAAAAGTAGTAGTAGAAAAAGATGTAGAAGAAAAAGTAGTTTTAGAAAAAGTACTTTTAGAAAAAAATAGTAGTAGAAAAAATAGTAGTGGAAAAAGTAGTAGTAGAAAAAGTGGTAGTAGAAAAAGTAGTAGTAGAAAACGATGTTGTAAAAAAAGTAGTAATAAAAAAATAGTAGTAGAAAGAGTAGTAGAAAAAATAGTAGTGACAAAAAAGGAATAGTAAAAAAAGTAGTAGTAGGAAAAGTAATAGTAAAAAAAGTAGCAGTACAAAAAGTATTAGTGAAAAAAGTAGTATTTTGATTTCATTTCAACTTTGAATTTATATTTTTGCAATATAATTTTTTTATTGAAAGAACCGCATGCTCAGAGCCATATTATTTGAGGATAAATTCGTTGATTTAACTAATAAGGAAATTGGTTTGCTAAATTTTGCCACTCACAGACACACACACATATGTACTATATAGACATATATACAAATATAAACAGATATACATATGCATATAGATTTAGTCATTTCCGGTCTTATTCCAAACATTGGCGCTGCTGTGTGTGTGGTTGCAAAGCAAACAGAGCACTTGCTTTTAACACTAATTAGTCAATTTATGTATGTGCAATTTGCTAATTTGTCGATAACCAATCCAAAACTCCTCTTCCTCCCTGTATTTATGTAGATTTGGTCAATATGTTAGTTGGAAACTCTGCTAGGGTCATACAGTGCGTATGATTAATATTTAATTGCATTTAGCTTTTGCATGTAATATGCTGCAACTAAAGTGCAATGTTGCATATGTATATTGCTGTGTGTGTGTGTGTTAAAATTTAAATGGCCAAACAAAATTAAATTTAAATTTATATTTCACATTACAAAACTTATGAAGTGTATCCGGTTGCACTATGCACGGATGCGCATCTAAATAAATGTTTAAAGTGAGCATAAGTTTAAATATTAACGATAAGCAGATACCCTAAATACAGTATTTATTAGATCTGAAAAGCAATCGATCAATAGAAATCAATAGAAATAGTTGTTTCTCATTTTTTAACAATATATTATTGTGTTAGGAAAAAATTTTAGCATTTAAAATAAATTGGATATAATTAAGAATCAGTTTACAATTGGCTTATTGAAATGCTATTGATAAACTGAACTCAAATTTAATAATTTTAAATGAAAAATAAATTTTTAATTATAGTTGATATTTTTTTTGTGAATATTTGTCAGTTTTAGAAACGAGAGATATTATGAGAAAAGATAGATAAATTTATATATTTTCTTCTAGATGGATAGATAGATAGATACGTAGATTGGCAACTAGATAATCTGTAAAATTTGCTTTGACGCTAAGAATTTGCCAACATCTCTCATACATACAATTAAACTCTATTGTATTTAACAACACGGTATACAAATACGCATTTAAATTTGTATTGTAGATACACATATTCTACATGCCATTGTTGGCTGTTGTACACGCTTGCACAAATTAATAATACATTTTAAGTCAATATTCTATAGTTACAGGGTACAAAAATTTTGTGATTGGCCACAGATGAAGTCAAATTGATGATGACTCAATTACTTCAAATGCAATGATTAAATTTGAATTTGAATTTCGTTTACGTTTATGTTTTGAGGCTGCTTGAATTACTCTGAGATACCTATAAACAGACAATAATCACATTAACATCAATCTTTGAATGCCATAAAGATGAGGACAAGTGACAATTAACTTAGATGTAAATTTCTAAATGAATTTCTAAGATAATCAAAGTTGCAATGAAATATACACTTTGGGTTAAGCAGTTTAAAAGTTAAGAAATATAAATTACAGACAGAAGATATTATGGAATTTTAATTCGAAAAGCGTATAAAGTATATAACTGTTTAGTTAAGGACATTAAAATACTTCGTTATGATGCAAGAGTGAGAAATTTAAAATTATCTTCGCATGAATTTGGTATGGAAATAAGAAACTAAACAAATAATCATTTAAAACTTTATGTAAGCTATTGAAATTTAATAAGTTATGGTTCTGAACAGCAGCTATAAAAAGCAAAGCTTTAAACAAGTTGAAAAACTATAAACTGCAAATAATGAATCTCTCTGTAATATTTCTGATTGTTCTTGGAGCGGCCTTCGGAGCAGCTTTTATTGACGACGCCAGTAATATACCACTTCCTTTTGAGTCATTGAAATAAAATAAAATATACATTTATCTGTAATAGTTAATCCCGAAATGGCTAAGTCAACAACTTGCTAATTGTTTTATATAAACACAATAAAGAAAACTTTTAAATTCAAAAAATTAATTTTTTATTTTTTCTATTCAGTTAACTTATAAATATAACATATCGTAAACAACCTCAACCTTAGTTGGAAGTTTTATTTCGATCTATACAATTCGACTAGATTCAATCAAAATCTGAGCTCTTAAAATTCATCGCAAATTCAATATTTTTTTAAATAATATAAAAAATGTGTTATTTTTCGGACTTTCGGAAATAAAGGAGTCTTTGAAGCAGGTGGAAAAAATTATATATTTTCATACATAATCTAAATATATATTAAACTATCTTAGCGCCAGCTAAACTTTTCATCATCTGGGTTAAAATCCGAATTTACAAAACTGTAGAATTAAACAAATATATGATTGCGTAATGCTGTAATAATTACAAACATTGTAAATAATTTTGTAATTATAAATAATAGGGAAATTAAATTTAAAATGCCGTGCAGGCATTGCTAATTCGATTAGTCACAATCTTTAATTCTATATAAATAAAAGCTGAGAACAAGTTGTAAACCTACAAGTTAATATTATGAATCTTATATTAATATTTATTATTGTACTTGGAGCCGCTCTAGTCTCAACTATTGTCGAGACAAAGGCATGGCCCAGAAAAGATCCCAATTTTGCTCTACTTTCAAGTGATGAAATAAGAGATCCCCGCGTTACTAGATTTAGTTTAAGTTTTCGTTGATTTTTTAAAGATTTATATTAAATATCAACAAAAAATAATGCTTTGTAAAGGTGTTTCTCCGTTTATATAAAGGTTACTTCTTTTCTATAGAATTTCCTTCGTTCTTTATTTACAGACAATTCCTTCTCCTGCTCTTCCTTTTATATAGAGTTTTCTTTCTCCTTACCACAGTTTTAATAGAGGCTTCCCTAGACAACCAAGGTAAGCTAATCTTAAATCCCAGCTTCACATTGCATATGTTAATAAAAAAATCTTTTTCTATGCCTGGCAAAAAAGTGAATGTGAAACACATTTTCCGGGTGGATTTGGAGCGATTGCAAGAAAGACACTTGCATAATGCACTCATGTGGATGCCCCATGTGTCAGGCAGCATTCTGTGGGTGAGCGTTGGGTGCAGGGAAATATATATCTATATATATAAGAGAGTAGGAGCAGATGGTAAAGCAAAAACGGAAATCGAAATGTAATTTGTTCGCTGCAGAACGCGACGATCAGCCTCAAGTTGACAGCTGGCGGCCATGAGAGATGTGACTTGGCGATGCAGGATGACAGAAATGGAATGCGGCAAGTGGCAAGTATGGCATGTGGCACGTACAAAAGGCGACAGCCTTGAAGATGAAGCCAACACGCCCACAGACACGATAACACTCGACGAAAAAAAATTGGATTTTTTACACTATTTCTATAATAAATAAAAAGTGTAAAAAAATAGACTACAAATTGACACAAACATCTGCACAAATCATAGACAGGTTTTATATAAGAAATATAAATTTACTATGATTTAAATAAGGCATGTGCCCGACTACCAGACACTCTGTACTGGATTCGCGTAGAGGTACAAAAAAAATTATATAGGCTTAGAAATATGTTTTTTTACAAGAGAACCGGACCATATAATTTATTGATATTTAAAAATATATAAAATATAATATATGCAACTGCCTTTTTCTCCTGCTTTATTTGTCAAATTTTATCGACCCTTTTCAATCATTTCTAATGAGTAAAATGTGTTAGAAAAGCAATAAACTATTGAATATTGTAATTTTAATTAAATAAACTCGAGATATTTGAGGTTTCGGCTTATGTTTGTGCTCTCTATATATTTTCTAATTAAATAAAAGCTACTCCTAAGGCTGCTTAAAACTTCTTCATTGCCCGGATGAGTTTTTCATAAATCCACACATTGTCTTCATATTTTTTATTCATATTTTCTAGTTGCAGAAAATTCACTCTGGCACTAAATCAATAAGTTTTCACATTGATTTCATATTCTGCAATCGGATGTAACTTTTTTTTCCCCAGTGAGTGCAGCAGGCAAAACTAAAAGCAACTGTCGACTGAAGCTATAGAAATCCACATAGTCAAACTTCTGGCAGACTCTGGTAAATCCTGGCTGGCTGAAAGAGTTAGCAGCGCTTTGGCTTTAAGTTCGGTCAAAGGATTGAGCTCGTTTTAAATTTTGCACATCCTTTGGGCCAAGTTTGCCTACAATTATGTCACATAACATTTTGGTCCTACACAACCCGTGCCATAAAAAACAAGCTAAACACTTTATTTATTTGCTGCCGCCCGTCGTTAGTTTACAAAAGTTTTCGCATTAAACGTGGACAGAGTTTGTCAAACTATGTGCAATGAAAATAGCTGAGAAAATTTATTTTAAGTTTGCCGAATGATTAAATACACTTGTAGACATAATAAAAAAAAATAAAAATTAAAAAAAAAAAAAAAATTAAATATATAAAAAACATAAAAATAAAAAAGAAATAAAAACATAAAAAATAATTATAAAAATATAAAAAAAAATATATATAAAAAAGAAAATAAAAATATAAAAAAATATGAAAATATAAACAAAAAATTAAAATATAAAAATAAAATAAAATATTGAAATTTTTTTAACAAATGAAGAGCTTATTTTCAGATTTATATTATCAAAAATAACTATACAGGGATTGATAAAAGTGTAATTAATCCACGAACAAATCTTGTTGTCAGATTCAATACAAGAGATATATTTAAAGAGCATCCATAATATTTTGACAAGCAGAATTTAAAGAAATGATTGTAAAATACTTACAAAATTGTTTCAGTTTTTGAAAAATTGTTTCAGTTTTTGAATAATCAAATTTTAAATGTACAAGACAAGTTTATGAAAGTAAAATATAGTATACATATAAAATATGTTTATCAGGAACAGAGGTTGATTTTAACTGTAAAATTCATGAACGATAAATAAGAATTACTGAATTTTTTTGACAAAACAAAAAAAAGATAAATTTACCAAAATAATATTCTAACAGCAATCCTGCATTTTAAACTTCTTTTAAAATTAAGTTTTAAAATAATTCTCAAACACAATTTATTATTGTTTTAGCGGAAAAAAATCTTACTCAAAATTTCAACTATTAAAAAAAAAACAAAAGAAGAAAATCAAAAAATATATTGTCGCAAAAATAAAAATAAATTTTGTCTGTTAATTTCTTAAAATTCTATTAAAAAATAATTAATACAGTTAATGCCCTCAATATTAGTTTATCTTGAGGAGTATTATATAAACTTTTATTAACAAAAAATATATCTAAAAAGCTTTATACAATTGATTGATATTAAGCTTAAATTTAAAATTGACAACAAATTAAAACATAACTATTTTGAAGAGATTTTTATAAATTAAATTATAACTGCTACAGTGTCTAGTATATTTATATATTTTTACTCAAATAAAATGTATGTAAACCTGAGATATTGTAAGAAAAAGGAATTTAAAATAAATTTTCTCTTTCGCAAGTCGGCTTCAAATAATATTTCACAAAAATAGAAAAAACAGACTTTAGGTATAGTCAAAAAATTAAATGAAGTTAGAAATAAATTATATAAAAATATCCTATGTCTGTGAAATTAATTTAAAAACGAATTTTAGTAGAGTTTCTAATATTTTAACGATCTCAAATGTTAAAAGTAATATTACATTTTAATAACTTTATTAAATTCGCCGCAAAATTTTGTAAACTAAAAATACATTCTTATATCAGTTAAGATGAAACGTTGCACTTTCTATGACAAACTTGCAATACCCCTAAAAATCTCCTACCCTGCAATTGCAGTTGTTGCAAGTTCAAAAAAAGCGACCTGCAACAGTTGGGCAGACGCCCAAAAAATTAAATACCTACTTCAAAGTGCCGACTTGCTACCGGAAAGTCAATCTTAAACACATTTCAAATGTTGCTGACTTTGCAGTGTGTTTTGTGTGTGTATTTTAAATGTGTGTGCATGTGTGTGTGTATCTGTTGAGACTCTGCCAAAAGCAGGCAGGACGCCGCGCCATCTGTGCTGATGCTGCTTGACTGAATTTCTAGACTCTCTATATAGGCTTAAAGCTTTCAGCCTCAAGTGCCTAATATTGACTTTGGCCTTTAATATCTCAGGCAGAAATGGATCAAAAGTCAGGCGATTTTTTGTAGGCGAAACTACATGCATTGGTGGGTCGATGAGTTGGTGGGTCAGTGGTAGGGACATTTTTATTGGTCATTAGTGCGAAGCCTCTATCGGCATTCGTAAGCATTTACACATCGTTAAACTTTCATTTCCGGCAAATTAAGCGCATTCTATGTACCTTCTGTCCTTCCAACGAGTCCTGATGTCCTGCTGTCCAGCTGTCTGGCTGTCCTGCCTGTCCAGGCACATGCCGTCCCACACACACACAAACACACACACAATATTCACACCCATCTCGGCTGCTCACCCGTTCGGGTGTCTTTGTCAGCAAAACGCTTTCAGTGGGGGGTCACAGCAAAAATGACCACAACAAACCGAACCAAGTCGACCCGGCCCGGGCTCAGATATAAGGTATATATATACTGGAGCATATTTAATGGACAGCAAGCAAATAGAGTCACGCCCGGAGGCGGCACCGCACTTTTGTTTGCTTTTCAATCAAAAGTCAATACCAGAAGCGAGCGTATAAAAGCGTCCAAGAGTCAGAAATCTGGGCTCAGGATTCGCAAGTGTTCTTTTGTGCTCTGGTCATGTCCTTCTGGGCGGTTAGTCGCGGCCTAACGCCGCCAGGCAAAGTGGCACCCATGTTAAATCCCAATCAACGTCAATTTCTCGAGGATGAAGTACGATATCGTGAAAAATTAAAAATGCTCGCCGGTGGCAATCCCATGGACGATGTCTATGTACGCAAACCGGATACAGTGGATGATCCAAACGAGCTGGACAAGCATGATTCATTCTATCACACAACAAAGAGTCTGTTAGTGCTGTTCCAGATTATGGGCGTAATGCCTATACATCGTAATCCACCGATTAAGAATCTACCACGCACCGCGCTACTCCTGGACCTCCAAGCAGGTCATGTGGGCCATATTCATCTATAGCTGCCAGACGACAATTGTGGTATTGGTACTGCGAGAGCGGGTCAAGAAGTTTGTTACCAGTCCGGACAAACGTTTCGACGAAGCCATCTATAATGTAATTTTCATCAGTTTGCTATTTACCAATTTTTTACTACCCGTTGCCAGCTGGCGACATGGACCTCAGGTGGCGATATTTAAGAATATGTGGACAAATTATCAGTACAAGTTCTTCAAGACGACAGGCTCGCCGATTGTGTTTCCCAATCTGTATCCATTAACCTATGCCCTGTGCGTCTTCTCCTGGCTGCTCAGCATTGCCATAAATCTATCGCAGTATTTTCTTCAGCCGGATTTTCGACTTTGGTATACTTTTGCCTATTATCCCATTATAGCCATGTTGAATTGCTTTTGCAGTTTGTGGTATATTAATTGCAATGCCTTTGGCACAGCCAGTCGAGCTCTGTCTGATGCATTGCAAACAACGATTAAGGGCGAGAAGCCTGCCCAGAAACTCACCGAGTATCGACATCTTTGGGTTGATTTGAGCCACATGATGCAGCAACTGGGACGTGCCTATTCCAATATGTATGGCATGTATTGTCTGGTCATATTTTTCACCAGCATTATTGCCACATATGGCAGCATTAGTGAGATTATTGATCATGGTGCCACCTACAAGGAGGTTGGACTCTTTGTCATCGTCTTCTATTGCATGTGCCTCTTGTACATCATCTGCAACGAGGCGCATTATGCCTCACGCAAGGTGGGCTTGGACTTTCAAACAAAGTTGCTCAATATCAATCTAACAGCCGTTGATTCGGCTACCCAGAAGGAAGTGGACATGCTCCTGGTGGCCATTAATAAGAATCCGCCAATTATGAATCTGGATGGTTATGCCAATATTAATCGTGAATTAATTACCACAAACATATCCTTTATGGCCACCTATTTGGTTGTACTTCTTCAATTCAAGATTACAGAACAACGACGTTCTCAGCCAGCTTAGCAGCTGATTAAGACAACAATTTAAGGAGTTTAAAATGCGTTTTTAATTAAAATTATGGATCCGGAAGTCATTTTTGTGGTATTGATCTAAATTTGTAAAATTTATAATTACTTACGCTTGAATTTCAGCATGGAAATCAAGTGTGGCAACAAAAACTAAAGTTATAAATATGTAAAACTTTATATAAGCTATTCAAATTATTATTTAGTCATGGTGCTAAGCAGCTATAGCAGCTATAAAAAGCAGAGCTTTCAACAAATTGAAAAGCTGTTAACTAAAAACAATGGATCTCTCAATAATACTTCTGATTGTACTTGGAGCGGCTCTAGGAAAGGACAGATATGATCCCTGTCATTATCAGGGGGCCTGTCAGGGTGCATAATTCTTTAATTCTATAAATAATAAAAAATACATTTCTATGTAGCATTTTGGTGACTTGATAAAAATTAAAAATAAACTTTTTGTATTGCAAAAAAAATAAGTCCATAATTTTTTTTTTCTTTTTTAATTTTTTTTTTATTATTTTTGTCAAGAAGCAGCCTTCATAATAGACTAAAACATGACATTTAAATTAACATTTAAAAACAACCACGCTTCACGGGAAGTATATATATATTAATAGACATATCCAACCCTATAAATTATATACATTCTTGATCAGTCGATTTGACTTATAGATTTTATTAAATTTAAAAAAAAAAAAATATGATGCCAGGCATCGATTAAAAATTAAATCAAGAATTTTTTTACTTTATAGAACTATTAACTCATATTTTTGCAGACATATTTCCAATGTTTGCAGAATGTTAAAAGTTTGTCATAGAAAAAATTTATTTTTATAAAATTGGCAAGGTTTTTAGTGACATATTATTTGTTAATTTGTGAAAATCTAGCTGGATTGACGTCATTTTTGGAATTTGAAAATAAGAAAAGTTAATTTTTTTTTCTCCAATTTATTTATAGATTTTCACAATTTATTTTTATATTTATAAACTAATGTATTCTTTTTTATATATTGAAGATAATTCGGGTTCTTTTTGGTGTTGTTAGTTAATTATCTAGGCCAGCAGTTAGGCTGATAAAAACAGCCGTCAACACCGCCTGTATATTGGGGTGGACCAAAAGTCCCTCCAAGTACAATCACAAATATTGCAAAGAGATTCATTATTTGTAGTTAATATTTTTTAATTGTTTAAAACTCTGCATTTTTATAGCTTCTGTTCAGCACCATGACTTATCAAATTTGTATAGTTTACATAAGGATTTACATAATTATAAGTTTAATTATAAATTTCACACACTTAGAATATTAAAATAAAAAAAATCCTTCCTGCTTGGTTTAACTTCTTCAGTTCAAGATTTCAACCCAAAAAAAAATGTTTTTGGTTTTAAGCGTTAGTATTATAATTAGAAAATTTATAAGTGCATAAATCGAATAAAGCATTTAGGATTCGATAGAAAACTATTGTGCAATTCCCATAAGTTTTTCAACAGTCAAATTATTTTTAACTATTTTTTTTTTTAATTATTTTTAAAAATACAAATTTTTGTTCTACAATATGTATGAAAATTGACAAAAATATTTAAAAAAAAAAATGTTAAATATTATAATTTCATTTTTAATCGATTACTGTCATCCAATTTAGTGTAGATTCTGAAATATATAATTTTATAAGGCGAAAACAACACACAATACAAACAGAGCTGATCCTGAAGGAATATACTTAATATGGTTGTATATGCTTATTTAATATATATTTTTTGTTAGCACACTTATTATCCAATAAATACATAATGTAAAAAGTTTGTAAAAGTTTATTTTTTTTTTATTTATAAGGCATTAAAATGCTTTCTTTATTAAATGTGGTACATAATTGTGGTTCTGCTTAGAAGAACTTAGTATTTATCCAGAGTGACCACCGCTGGTAAAAAAAGGATCAATATCGCCTGTATATTGAGCTGCTCCAAAAATCGCTCCAAGTACAATCAGAAATATTACCGCGAAATGCATTATTTTCAGTTTATAGTTTTTCAACTTGTTTAAAGCTTTGCTTTATATAGCTGCTGTTCAGCACCATAACTTATTGAATTTCAATAGCGTATATAAAGCTTGACAAATTTATTTGTTTAGTTAATTGGAATCCATGCCGAAATTCATGCGAATATAATTAAAAATTTCACACACTTTTTCAAAGTAATTACCAAGTAATTTTAATAATCAAAAATTAATATTTTATCTGTTTATAATAAAAGATGACTTAGTGAATATTGGATTGTTGTTAATTATTCAATTTTTTTAAACTTTACCGATTTACTAGCGCATTTATTTTGTTGTTAATAATTTCTCCTTGATCGTCGTCAAGGGATTTTTGTTGTTTTTTTTTAATAAAGAATGACCTCTGACTTTATACTTTCTTTATTATATATGGTACATAAATGGGGTTATACTTAGAAAAACGCTTAGGTGTACTTAGAATTTATCAAAAATCGACCGTTTGTAAAATGCTGGTAAATCCCGGGTCCCCTGTATGTCGCTCCAAGTATAATCAGAAATATTACCGCGAAATGCATTATTTTCAGTTATTTTATCTGTTTATAATAGAATATGACTAAGTGAATATTGGATTGTTGTTAATTATTCAATTTTTTTAAAATCCACCTATTTACTAACGGATTTATTTTGTTGGTAATATTTTCTCCTTGATCATCGTCAAGGGATTTATGTTGTTTTTTTTTTTAATTAAGAATGACCTCTGACTTTATATTTTCTTTATTATATATGGTACATAAATGGGGTTATACTTAGAAGAACGCTTAGGTGTACTTAGTATTTATCCATATCGACGGTTTGTAAAATGCGAGTAAATCCCGGGTCCCCTGTATGTCGCTCCAAGTATAATCAGAAATATTACCGCGAAATGCATTATTTTCAGTTTATAGTTTTTCAACTTGTTTAAAGCTTTGCTTTTTATAGCTGCTGTTCAGCACCATAACTTATTGAATTTCAATAGCTTGACATAATTATTTGTTTAGTTAATTGGAATCCATGCCGAAATTTATGCGAATATAATTTAAAATTTCACACACTTTTACTTAGTAATTGCATCAAAAATTAATATTCTATCTGTTTATAATAAAAGATGACTTAGTGAATATTGGATTGTTTTTAATTATTCAATTTTTTTTAACTTTAGCGATTTATTTTGTTGGTAATATTTTCTCCTTGATCGTCGTCAAGGGATTTATGTTGTTCTTTTTAATTAAGAATAACCTACCTACCTATTTTAATAAAGAATGACCTCTGACTTTATATTTTCTTTATTATATATGGTACATAAATGGGGTTATACTTAGAAGAACGCTTAGGTGTACTTAGAATTTATCAAAAATCCACCGTTTGTAAAATGCGGGTAAATCCCGGGTCCCCTGTATGTCGCTCCAAGTATAATCAGAAATATTACCGCGAAATGCATTATTTTCAGTTTATAGTTTTTCAACTTGTTTAAAGCTTTGCTTTTTATAGCTGCTGTTCAGCACCATAACTTATTGAATTTCAATAGCGTATATAAAGCTTGACATAATTATTTGTTAAGTTAATTGGAATCCATTCCGAAATCCATGCGAATATAATTTCAAATTTCACACACTTTTACTAAGTTATTAAAAAGAATTTTCAAGCATAAAAAAGTATTTTCGTTACCTAACCATTTTTACCTGAATAGTTTAAAATATAAAAAATTAATATTTACTAAGTGAATTTGGAATTGTTATTAGTTATTTTATTTTTTTTTTTATTTATGACCTATTAAGGGGTCGTTGTTAACTAACCAAAAATCCAGGGTTTCAGTTAATATATTTATTTTTTTATTTGACTAACTGTTATAATAATTTTTCTTAATTTAAGTGCAAGTATTTGCTATGCCCCCACTTACAGACAAGTTAGTCGGTGTCATTATTTTATCCTGCCAATAAATAGATGAAAATATGGACGAATATCAATCTCTCTACCTTGATATGTTGGCAAATTAGTTGTCTATCAAGGTTGCCAACGACTAAGTCGTTATCAATTTAAATTCCTGATATTTTATTTTAAATCGATTATGGATCAAGTAGCAAGCCCTATATTAAAACTCACTTTCTTATTTACTTACTGCTCTAAAGCAAATGTTTTTAGATTTTTAACCCAAATAAGTTTGCTCAAGTTAATCCGATTTTTTACGGAAAAATCATGTCCAGAAATATTCAGATATTCAGTTTTCACGAAGGTTAAAATTTAGGAAGATTATTTACTATGGAAATTTTTGTGTCCCTACACTTTACTCTTCCTAGATATCCAATTTTTCTTAAACTTTAAACTGAACCGATTTAATATCGAATTTATTTTGTTGTCAATATTCTCCTCTTGATCATCATCAAGTGTGTTAACAGAGCGAAAAAAAACATATATATATATATATTTTTCTCCCAAATAATAAATTGAATTTTAATGACATATTCCTCTTCCCAATAAAATTTAAATTTAAATTTGGTTTAAGCCTGTTTATATAAATGTAAATATGTAAGAGTGTAACCTAAGTTAAGAGTGTCCCACATTTGGGCATACTCAACTAGAACATACTCACTTGTCTTTTATCGTTCAACATCCTTTACAATAAACAAAATTCTTAGTAGGCCACAACTGTTTAGAATCAAAATTAAAATATTTCGCATAATTTGCATGGCATTGAAGTCAGCTTCAAGGATCAGAGACAATGTGCCACAGGCGAAAAGTAGACTATAGTGGCAATAGCTACCTGGGCATTCATATGGGCACACAGCGTATGGAAGCAATTATACTGAATGCGGATTTGCAGGTAGATTTTTACGCCGTAGTGCGCTATGATGTGGATTTACCCGAATTCAAGACAAACTATGGCGCCTTTCGCGGCTTGGAACCCAATGAGTTCCATGTCATGCCGGTGATGTATGTCAAAGCATTGGACATACTGATAAATAGTCTGGAATCTCAGGGTGCAGATTTGCACTCGGTGGCGTCCATTGGTGGTGCAGCCCATATGCATGGATCTATATACTGGTCAGAGGCTGGTTTCCGGCGACTTTGCGGCCTGAATCCGTTGCTTCGCCTGCACGATCAAATCGGCTTGGAGTCCTTTACAATCTCACCGACACCCTTCTGGATGGACAGCTCATCGGAAGGACAGTGCGAAACTATGATAGAAAATGTTGGTGGTCGCGTTGAAATGATCAATATTACGGGCTGCAATTGCTATACCAGAATGGGTGGACCCCAGATACGCCGGGTCTATGAGGAACGTCCTGAAGAATATCAACGCACAGTTCGCATTTCGCTAATGAGTAGCTTTTTGGCATCGCTCTTCACTGGCAACATTGCATCCATTGATTTATCAGATGGCTCTAGCATGAATCTATTGGATATATATACCAAAAACTGGTCCATGCAGTGTCTGGATGCATGTGCTCCAGGTTTGCGCAAACGTCTTATGAAACCCATACCCTCTGATCGACTTCAGGGACGCATTGCTGATTATTATGTGAAACGTTGGAATTTCCGATCCGATTGCATGATTGTTGCCTTTACGGGCAGCAGTTCCTCCATGCTCTCTGCCCTCAAGGTGCAGGATGATTGTTTTATTATTATAGCGCTATCGACTAGCGATAAAATCGTTATGCCCTTTAAGAATCGTCCACAAATAGAACAGGGTATTGTTATGTGCCATCCAACAAATATCGAAGAATATATGGGCATTGTTGCCTTTCGCAATGGCCACCAACTGCGAGATGGAATCTGCAAGGAGTTAGCCCACGGCGATTGGACAGTCTTCAATGAAATGCTGGATTCAACGCCCAAGGGCAACGACGGGCGTATAGCTTTACGTTTCGATGAATTGGAGTATATGCCGGAGGCTCAGGGCACACTGCGTTGGAACAAACACACTGAGGAGCATACAATGGAGGCTAGCATTGGATTGGATAGATTCGAGAATGATGCGTGGGAGGCTCGTGCCATTATTGAGGGTCATATAATGCATCATCGTGTCTGTGTCGATGCCATGGCCATTGGCCCGAAACCGGGTCAGAAAATTTATGCCGTTGGCATTGATGCAAAGAATCCAACAATTCTTCAAATTATTGCCGATGTTTTCAATGCGCCCGTCTACACACAAGCAGGTCCGGAGCCATATCTCTTGGGTTGCGCCTATCGTGCTCGTTATGCCTTCTATGAGTACCGTGAGGCCAGTTGTAATTGCCAACGTTGCCGTATCCGTACGGCCAGACAGCCAAAGCTCAGCTATGCCGAATTCTTTCAGTCCGTAACAAATAAAATGCAATTGGTGGCAGAGCCAACACCCGGTTGTGCCGAAATCTATAATCCATTGATCCAACGATGCATGCAAATGTGTCGAACGATGGAGAACACGCGGAAATCCGAAAAAATTAATAGATTTCAATTCTAAATGTACTAATTATTGAGATAAGTCCAAAGTAAAGTAGTGTAACAACAACAAAAAGTATAACTACAATTTATATAATGCTAAAAGTCTGCATCCCAGCCGGACAACTCGTCGGGCGGCTCACTGGGATCACAGGGAAATCTATCAAAGTAACGCACATCAGTCGGATGGGCAATGGGACGCACAAAGGGTGGTATCAGCAACTGACTCGAAAGTCCATCCCAATCGAAGCCCAGAAACCATCTAAAAGGTGTAGAATACAGCAGTTAGTTAGATTGTAGACTATAGTCACATATATCGGACTACTCACTTATGCTTCTTGATATCCTGTATGCCGCCCGTTTGATAACCCAAACGCTCGGAGGGCACATCGCGGCACAGACGCTTGATCAGCTGTACAGCCCAGCGGGATATATGTTTGGGAAAACTGATCATATCGATGCCCTTTAAAATTAGATTATACGTCTGCATGGGATCCGGTGCGCTGAATGGCGGACTATTCGGAGAAGTTAGTAACCAGGAACCGTAACGATTTTAAGTTATAGATTTAATGTTTTCTAAAGTTTTGGAAATAACTTTTCTTTTCTAAGTTTTAAATAAAATTTAAGCACTTATCATTATTTTTGTGTTATAAAAAATTAAACTCTAAAATAATTATTTTTGATTTTTTTAATAAATTTAATTTTAAAAACTTCGAAAAAAATATTATTTTTTGAGTAATAAAAAATAAACGTTATTAATTCAATTTAGAAGTATACTTAAATTTAGCTTAAAAATAATTTCATATATTTGATTTTAATTTTTTTGCTCAAAAAAAAAATCATTTTTTCCGAATTGTAAAATATAGCTCAAACAAAAGCTCAAAATCTTTCTATGGCGTTTTTATAGCTAAATGTGGTTTCATATTTTTTACAACGAAAAGTCAAGTGTAAACTATAAAATATATATATTATTACCGCCTTAAAATAAATTTTGAAAAACTAATTTTTCTTTTCTTTTTTTTTTTTTTTAATTTCAAAAATAATTTTTTTTAGCTTCTTGACTAATTTATTAATATTAAATATCAACATTGCCACAATTAAATACAACAAAAAAAATTAATAGGAAGATTTTGAGTTTAGTTTGTTAAATAAAAGCCAATTATAGCTCAATCAGCAATTATTTTTGATATTTTTTTTTATCAAAAAATAATAATTTGTTTCTGATTTATATATTTTAGTTCAAGGATTTTTTTTATAAAAAAAAATAATCGTTATTTATTCAAAACTTTCACTTCAACAAACTTACGTGCCATTGAGCAGCTCGTGAATGAGTATTCCCAGGGCCCAATAGTCCACAGCCCGATCGTGTCCCTTATTGAGAATTATTTCGGGTGCCACATATTCCGGAGTGCCGCAGAAGGTCCACGTTTTGGCGCTGTTGCCAATATACTTGGCGAATCCAAAGTCCACAAGCTTGACATAACCACGCTCATCTAGCATAAGATTCTCCGGTTTGAGGTCACGATAAATGATGCCTCTCGCATGTAGATACTCAAAGGCCTGTGAGAACACAGCCAATAATAAACTGTGCCGCATTATCCTCAAAGGAGCCGCGATCTCGCAACATTGTCCAGATTTCGCCACCCATGCATGCCTCCAGCAGCATATAGACATATTTTTCATCACGGAAAGTGCGATAGAGGCGACAGATGAATGGCGATTTAGAGCTGAGCATGATTGTGCGTTCGCTATAGATGTGATCCTCCTGCTTGGTGTCCACAATGTGACGTTTCTTTAGACACTTTAGGGCAAAAGTGTCCTCGCTGCCCTGATAATGCGCCTTGACCAGTTCAACGCGTCCAAAGCCTCCAATGCCCAGTGTGCTGACTACCTCCAGATCGGTTAATTTTAAATCTGGATATTCCTGTTGCGCCAACGCTCCAAAGGACTCTTCGCTCTGAGCCTGCGCCTGTTTCATGGCCAACATGCGACTCTCGTCGCCATAATCCTTCTCCTTCAGCTCGCACAGATCGCCAATTAAACGCTTAAACGAATCTCGATCCAAACTGAGACACTCTACACCCGGTGGCAACGCAATTATGTTGGCCGTACGCTTATCCTCGTTGATCAGCGCCTGTTCCCCAAAATAGTCGCCTCTGCTGAGTGTGCGCAGTTCCGTCTCCTCCAGCGAGGATGGCGTCAACTTCTGTGTGACTCGCACATTGCCCTGCGAGATCAGGAAAAAGCTGTCGCCAGCCGTGCCCTGACGTATGATATATGTCCCAGCCGCATAAAATTCCAGTTCCAGAACATCGGCTATTTTGACCAGCAGCTCCTCGCTGAGATTCCGCAGCAGCGGCACCGACTTTAAAAAGTTTACGCTGTTTTCAATACGCTGCAACCCCGTACGCATCATAATCTGCTGAAAGACGCGTCGATCCAGTACCCAAACCCGTGCCTCACTCACCACCCGTATGGACGCGGTTCGTGTGCAATTGTAAAGTATGGCCAACTCCCCAAATGCCTTGCCTGGTCCCATTTTATCCAAGATCTTGCCATTCTGCATCACTGCAAATTCGCCAGCAGCTGAGACATATAGATGGGCGCCTACCTCACCCTCGCGAATGACAAATTCGCCCGCTTCAATACTCTTCGAGTACATCGAGTCCACCAGCTCACGCACCTGAGATGCATCGATATTTTTTAAAAAATCATTATCCATTATAGCATCCTTGATCTGTTGCTTGGCACTGCAGCGACAAAAGTTGAGCTTGGTTTAGTTAAGTAAGACTTTGAGAGAAAATCAGGATGATGAACAGAATGAACCTTTTTATAACCAACTACTCAGGTTTTCGCCTTTTACACAGTAAAATATAATATAATAATAGATATTTAAAAACTTTAGGTATTCATTTAATACTTTTAAAGCCGCATGTCATTAATTTAAATACTTGCTGAAATTAATTCTAAGATATAAATATTTTTCGGTTAAAAAATACATTTAACAATTAAATAAATAAATAAGCCGGAGTAATTTTGATGTCTCGAGCTTTTCTAGTAATTTTAGCAGATTCAATAATTAACATAAATGGAATAGTGATGAACAAGGTGAATTTTATCTTGGGTGTTTTTACTAATTGCTGAATAACTACCACATTTACCGACTGATTTGTACAAATGTATACTCAAAATATTCGTAAAAGAATTATCTAACATAATAAATCTTAAAAAGTATTTAAACGAATTTTTAAAATTTTTAAATGAGCAAATAAATTTCAGCAATTTTTTAAAAATGCAAAAAAAGTAATGTCTTTAATTCTTACTTGATCCGTATAAATGACATACCGTTAGAAAGGAGATACAATTATCTGTTGAATTGTGTAACATTATTTAAGATCAAAAAAGATCTGATGTAGATATGAACAAATAAGTCGAAAGACTGCCAAAAAACAAGCTATTCGCGGTTTTCTCGAACCATTCTTTGAAAAAATAAATGGTTTGCATTTTTGAAATCAGCGCCAAAAAATACATCAAAAAAAGTTTATGAGAGCCCAGCTCCTTTTTTGCTGTAAACTAGTGATATTAAACTATTATTTTTTTACTGTGTAAGAGGTATAGGATAGGAGGTATAGATTGCTTTTAATCCCTTCTGCACTAATGTGACAGAAATTATGATAGGAAATAAGCAGTCCTTAGTTGTTCCGTCGAGTTCCTTTGAAGGCTCACCTGAAATCCTTATCATATTTCGGTATTGGAGTGCTATAGGATTCTTGCATTTTTTGCACACAGCTCTCGGCGGAAACACCCTGTTTCTTAATGGCACCCGACAATGGCTTGGGTCGCATCTCCGTCGGTGTTGCCATTGCCGGCGTCGTCCTTATGGGGCTTGTTGCTGTCGGAGAGCCCAAGGATAATGCCTCCAGGCTGAATTCAGGGCTGCCGGGCATAACCATGCCGCAGGAACTACATAAATGCGCATGTTTGTGACTGCTGGTCACCTCACCGCACTGTTCCGGCAGGGAGTAGAGCTTCGTTTTACCGGGTGACGGCATCTGCTGTTTGCTGGAGACGCTCAGATGGTTTGTAGTTTGTTGGAGCACGCTCTGCGTGAAGAACACAAACATCAATTGAAAGGCGTCGGTTAATCAATGATCTCAAGTAATTGAGCGTCCAATCAGCGGCACATGTGATTCCGCGTCGCATGGGAACCCAATTGAAATAATTGTCCAGCCACTGACCCCAAAGCAAACAATATTGACGTGCTTGTACGAGAGGGGGGAATAGGGGGTGCTGTTACCCTAGGGTAGGCCTACAAAATTGTTTCAATCACGACGGCCTTGGCCAACTTGGGCCAACAATGGTGTTAAAGTAGTGCGTGTCATCTTATCATACTTTTGTGGTAAATAGAATGCAAAAAACTGACCCAAAAAACCAAGTAGAACGAAATAGATAAGGCTCCCCAAATCCTAATACGACTCATATAGCAAACAAGATAAACCAAATATCAGTGCCAAGTGTCACGACTTCTCCCTCAGCTTACCCCTCAGACCACAGAGCAAATCTATTTCCCTCCAATGCTCTTGACTATTTGTGTTCCAAATTATTTACATACGAATTAGCAATTCAAAAACGTTGAACATACAATCTCTATACTCCCTATCTTTAAAAAAAAAATTAAAGGTCTTGGAGTATAAGGTGTTTAAGAAAATAGCAATAGCAATGATTATAATTCATATTTGAACATTTAAATAAATATTTAAAAATGGTTTCTTGATTATTTATTGACTTTTTTCTATTGTTTATAAAATAACGATTTATTTTACAGTTTCTCAAAAAATCTCAAGAAATAACGTTGATTTTTTGAGCGGGTAAACAAATTATTGAGCTATAATTTTAAATGCAATTTAAAAAATATGTGAATTATTTTGGGACGATAAAAAAGTTATATAATAAAAGTTTAATATGGAAAAATAATCGTAATATTTGATATGAAAGAAAAAAAAAATTTTTTATAAGAGACGATTTAAAGTTTGAAACTCAAGAATAAAATTCCTTATAAAAAAATTGTATTTAAAAAAAAAAAATATAATTAAAAAAAAAAAAATATAATTAAAAAAAAAAAAATATAATTAAAAAAAAAAAATTATATTTAATAAAAAAATTATATTTAAAAAAAAAATGTAATATTTTTAAAAGAATTTTCAAATATTAAAAAAAAACAATTTATATTTAAAAAAAAAAGAGCTATTTAAAAAAAAAAATGTCATATATTTAAAAATAATTTCATATATTTAAAAGTAATTTTATATATTTAAAAAAAAAAATTTATCATTTTACAAAAAAAAATTTTTAATCATATTACAAAAAAAACAAAAAATTAATTTAAATTTATTTAAATAAATTTTACAACACTTATTCAAAGATTTTTTTTTTTTTGTTTTTGTTTTTGAAATAATTTACAAATCTAAATTTAAAAATGAACGATTATTTGTTAACAAATAATAATAAAAAAGTTCAACATTTTCAAATCATGTTTGAAATACAAAAATTAACGTTTGAGAAATTTGTTTATATTTTTTCTCTCTCCTAAAGTTATTGTTTTGATAAAAAAAAAAAAAGAAGAAAAAATGCAATAATCCTTATTTACGGTCCCTGGCATTGATTATAAATCAACTATCACAAAGTAAATATAGAGATTAGTGAATATGATGAGCAAAATATAATGTATTTGGTTTTGAGAGAGGGTTATTGAACTCAGATACCGCACCAAAGCCAGCTCTTTTTATAGGGCATCTCCCAGTCTACATTTGTAGACTTTGGCATATTTATTTGTTATTTTGTTATTTTTTTCATTACCCTACTGGAGCGCGCGTGCTGGCCCCGGAATTAAAGAATAGTTTATTTACACAAAGCAAACAGAGAGAGTGGCAAAAAAAAAAAATCTACAGACGACCGATGGAAGCTGTGTTGAGCTTCTGGAAAAAATAAAAAAAACAGACTCACAACGACCAAGCTGAAGTCGCAGTTGATGCTGATATGGCAATTAGCAATGCATAGATACGAAATCAAATGTATCTCTCGATTTGTATCTGTAGGCTCTCTCGTAATTTTTCAGCTCTTTTGGGCGCGCAACGGTGCTACGAAAATCTCACCAAGAAGTGCTAATCGTTTAGCTCAATAAAAAAAAATAAAATAAAATGCTATACAATTCAAATATTCAAATACACGCCTGCAGCAATGCCAAATGATGTTCAAGTACGAAATTATAAAGCGCTCAAGCAGAAAACTAAACTTGAATGTCGAAATAAAATATAAAAATAAAAAAACGGCGTTAGATATCAACCCGAGAGAGTAGTGGACGAATGGCACAAGAAGGGCATAGGGCAGGGGTAACTAGTATCTAATGTTGTCTATTATATATACATATATATACATATACCTAGTATATCTGGTATCTGTGCTTAGCCACGGCTGCTGTTGCCGTGCCGGAGATAACGACGTGCGACGCAATTGATAAAAAGTATCTCTGCGATACAATACGAATACAAATTAGTCGAAAAAAAACGTAGGGCAAATTGTTGCTCTTCTTTATGTTTTTTGTACTTGTTTTTGCTGTTGTTGTTGCTGTTGCTATTTGTGTGGCGCTTATCTGCGGCGCGACAACAATAAACAAACAAAACAACAAGCAAACAAAACAAACAAACGATGCATTAAACAATGGACAACTGTCCTCTGTTGACTGTAGTTTTAACCATACAATTGAGTTTTTGAACTTGTTTCCTAAAAGTACTATTCTAGCTACCCTGTGAGTTGCCAGGAGTTACCCAAAAAATTGTTTTATAGAGAAGTTATAAAGAAAAATGCTTTATAAGCCTAGAAATTAAGTAAAGCAAAAATTAATTTTTTAATAGTCAAATAATTTTTATCATTAAATTTTGATTTAAATGTGTGAGAAAAATTATGAGAATCGCATAGAAAGGCACAAAAATAACTATTAAATTTTAATAAATAAATTTATAATTGAATTTGTAAGAAAATGGTATATTAAATTGTGAGATTCGCATAGAAAGATACAAAAAATATTTTATAATATTTATAACAATTTAAGATTTAATAAAAACATTTTGAATACAATTTGTAAGAAAAATTATATGCAGGTATATAACATTATGAGAATCGCATAGAAAGGTACAAAGATAACTTTTAATATTTACAAGAATTTTAATTTCATTAAATAAATTTTGAATTAAATTTTTAATAAGATTTTAATGCAGGGATATTAAATTATTTAAGTAGTATAGAAAGGCACAAATATAATTTGTATTATTTACTAATAAGATTTTTAATTTGAATAACAACATTTTGAAATGCTTTGCGGGTATAATAAATTATTAGAATCGTATTGAAAGACACACACATCATTTTTAATATTTTTCCAGGCATTTTTAGTTTATTATTGTATCTCAAAAAATACCAATGATAAATTGAGACCGGCCTGATGTAATTCTCGCAGTTTTGATAAAAATATAGCTAGAGGTTCCTTAAAAGTTCTAGAGTAGTTTTTAGTACTTTTCCTGTGATTCCATTTTTGAAGCTATCCCATTAGTTTCTACACAGTTTTCAAACAAAATTTAATAAGCCTCCTCTCTATCAACCCACTCAACTACCTTTTTAATACCCTAACAGTTAATTGGCTATTCAAACAAAGTAACCTAGAATACCTTAAATACATTCCTAGCTTTCATATCGCCCTCTCACCTTCAACTTGTGTATTTCTCGATGCAATTTAATCAGTTCGCTCTCTCGATTGCGCACCAGTTCCTTCAGTGAATGCACATCATTATGCAAACTGCTAACAATTGCATCACGCTCTCGATCATCCATTGTCCTGGCCATGTCAGCTGTGCTCAATAATATCCGTATCGATGAGCTCGAATTTGTTTCCGTTCCCGCTTTCCAAGCTTGTGAGAATGCAGTCCATTCAGACAGCCATGTAAGAGTATTTTTTTTATTTAATATTAAATTTTAGATATGTTTTCCGCTTCGTATTGCTTTCGCACGCGTTCGGGCAACGACTGGCGGCATTTGACTTTTGATTTCAGTGGACGATCGACGCGGCGTATGCGTAATTTGCAAAGAGAACGTTAGCTTAAGAGAGAGCGTCCAAATAAAAGTGACAAAAAAATAAATTAAAAAAGAGAGCACCAAAGAGAGTGCGACGGCATGAGATCAGAGGTTGTGCTATCTGCTTAGATAGTTACTCTGTGATAACTAAAGAAAAAGGGTTGACGCGTCAAATTTAATTTGCTCACTAATATAAAAGAACAACAAAACAATTTGTAATGCTAATTTAGCTATTTTTAGCTTTTATTTATGACAATATCAGAAATTGAATGAAATATTTTAGTTATCTAACTAGCTAGCTATCGAAACAAACAATGTAATGTCGTTTTGGAAGTATCTTTTAGTTGAATAAATGTTTTATTGATGTGTTAATTAATTTTATCAGAGCACACATTATATAATGAGTTTTTAAAATAATTTCAGCTCTATATTTGTCAACTAAAATTTATATTTAGAAATACTGCAAGAATATTTTCGAAAATTGAAATTATCATATTAATACATTTTAATTAATTCTTTTTAATTAAATTTAATTTTAATTTCTTCTTAACATATTAAGGCAGCAAGTTTTAAAATAAATATTAAATTTTAATTTTGAGAAATCATATATTTTTTTAACATTAGAAAGATATTTTTATGGACATTTCTTCTATTAGATATAATCGATTTCATAGAACTATTCAATTAAAAGAAAATTTGGTTTGATTTAATTATTTAAGCTCTAACAGGAAGTTAAAATAATATCCTCGACATAATTTTTAATTACTCTCAGCTCAAAATATAAAAGAAAGTTGTAAACAATTTGTCATCAATTAAAATAATCTGGTTAAATTAATTAATTTTAGTCAACTTTACTTCTACACAAATTAAAGCACCACATTCAGAAATAAATATTTATTTCTTATTTTGTAAACAAATATATTTATTTGAACAATAAAAAGAAATTTGAATTGTTATTGCTTCTATTGAATATAATAGATTTTATAGAATTATTCAATCATATTGCTACACATCGAAGCAAATAAAAACTCTTGTGAGAGTGCAAATTATTTAAATAAATTCGTAAGAAAAATATTCAATGAAAACACATTATATATTCATTTTATTTAAATTTATTTCAGCTCTATATTTGACAAATTAAACTTATATACTGCAACTGGCACAGAAGCCTCACAGAAAGTTGAAAGAATATTCTTGACAAATTTTAAATACTGTGAGCTAAGACTACAACAGAAAATGAAAAACAATCTGCCATCAATTAAAAGAATCTGCTCAAAATAATGAAATTTAATCAACTTTTATTCATCACACATTAATGCAACGATTTTATAAATTTATATACAATTTTAATTTCATTTAAAATATAAAGTTAATTGAATTGATATTTTTACAAACAATTTTAATAGAATTCATAGAATTATTCAATTAAATTGTGCACCATAAATAATTAAGCACAATTTTGCAGCAATTTAGCTTTCGAGCTGCATAAATATGTCAATATAAATTGTTCTATGAAACAGAAAAAAAATTTTAATTAAATTGAAACATTTCTAGCTTCTTTATGATTGTGTGAATTTGTATTAAAATGATAGTTGGCAACACTGGCAAGAAAAACAAGCAACAGTAAAAGCAACAACAATGCAGTAGCCGCTTTTGTGCTTTGCATTAAAACAAAACTCCGGGACAAAAGCTGAGCGTAATTTGATGATGACAGCTTCGTTGGGTAATGGCAAATGGGAAGGCAAAAAAAACAAGGACGAGGTGAGGACTTGCCACAAAGCGTAAAAATGCGAAATGAAAATGGCAGCGCAGATGTGAAAATGAAAGCTAAACAGGGGGAGGGGCGGAGGGGAGGGTAGACAACGCGGGCAGCGGACAACAAACAGCCAGAAATAAAATTGCTTTACAGCCATAATAGAATTATAGTGCCCACTATGAAGCGGCGATGACGAGGACCGCAACACGGCCGTCGAGGGACGGGTGGCTGCTGGAGGGGGCATATTGCATTGCTAAAAGCAAGTGAAATAAAACGCCAGCATGCCAAACGTTGTGGCACGGCAAGGCAAGGACACTGATTTGCTGGCGGCAACGCCGGAGCAACGCTTCATCCGCTTCACATTGGCCCACATTTAATGTGCTCTGCGCGCGTGTAGATGCGGGCGGGCGGCAAATTACGGGGGGCAGTCGAAGCAGAAGCCGAAGCAGAAGCAGACAGTGATGTATGTGGCCGTGAAGTGCGTGGCAGCATGAAAAATGCTACTGCGATTTGTGGTACGTGATAACATGGGAAAAATTTGCCAAGCGCCGAAAGCGAGGCGGGCAAAAAAAAAACTGGGCAAAGGATTAGCCCACAGGACACAGCGTCGAAACATGCGGCGTATGCGTAATGATGCAGCAAATGATCTATTAGAGACATGCTCTCAAAGTGAGAGTGCCAGCTAAAAAGGGAAGGCGTATAAAAATATATATTTCTTAATTTAATACAGAGCGGCAAGACGAGCCTGCGCTTCACTCCTTGTGCCCAAAAACTTTGACACTTTTGGCGCCGCAAAAGCTCTGATAATTATCTCTCCTGCGAAAGTGTAGCCAAGCATCCTTCGGGTAGTGGGAGGGGATGGTAACTAATTGCCCCAAGGACATGTCGCATTACTTTAAACGTCAATCTGCAGAGCGACTAATTAATGAAAGCTAATTTGAACTATGGCTCCAAGCTGAGGTGAATGGCACTTTTAGTCAGCTAGCTTTTCTCGCTTATCATAAAAGTCTGTGGCGCATTAAATGCAGGATGCTGTAATGCAAGGATTAGCCACAACAACAGCAGGACATAGCTTAGAGAGACATACACACAGAGAAATAGTACTAGCTATTGCATTGATATATATTGATATATTGACAGCCGATAGTGCTTAATTAATTTAATCAATATCCATGTTTTCATTGGAATATTAATATTATAAAACTGTAGCTGTAGCTAAATTAAAACAGATTGTATTTTAAATAAGTAATTAAATCATTTAAATAAAATTTAAATTGTTGTCAAAACAAATAACATAAATATTTTTTTTATCAGTTGACTTTATTTACAAGTTGTGTGAAAAAATTGATTGTAACTTGGCGGTTGTTGATTGTTAATTAATTAAAAATAGTTTAATATTTTATCAACATTTTCAAGTCTCTCAAAAGCAAATTTGTTTAGTGTAGGAAAACACAGACCTGCTACAACCATTTGGGAATATAGAAAATAACCTCTTAAACACTTTAATACCCTTAAAATTAATTTAAATTTGCATTTTTATTTATTTAAACAAGTTTTATATGATTAATGGGTTCTACTACTAGAAAATATTTAAATCTTATTTTAGAGAATATAGAAAACATTTTTTAATCTTAGAGTATGAATCGACCATCAGTGGCAAAATAAATAAATCGAATGTTAAATTTTGGTACGCAATTTATCGCGCAGTGTACATATTTAGGAGTATTTAAATAACATTAATATATACTCCAGAAAAATTTAGCAAGAAATGATATGATGATATAAATAGATTTATTTTCTTATTTTTTATATTTTTTAATAAAGAATTTAGCTTGCAAATTATAGTTACAGAAGGAAAATTTAATTTAAAAGTGTTAGCAAATTAGAAAATCAAAAAATAAGTGGGAAACTATTTCAGGAGCATAATAACAGCTGCTCTACACAGGGGAAATTTCCGATTATAAATTAAAGATAAATGTATATATACTCAAAACATTTTATTTATAAAAAAAAAAATAGATTCATGACCAATGGATCGTTTCTATGGCAGCTATATAATAATATTTAATTTATTTTATTATTTTTTTTTATTTTAATTTAAAATTTGCTACAAAAAAAAAATAAAATAAAATTTGATCAACTTGTGCGTTATAAATTATAAAATATAACACTACTCTCAATTGCCAAGCCACGTAAATTCTCTAATAACTAAAATATCGATAGTTGTGCAGCAAAAACAAAGGCAAACCCTCAATTACCAAGACAAATCCAGGACAAAGCAATCAGTCTAACAGGCTAACAGGATTTGCAGCCCAATATTTACATAATAAATATTGTATGCGAGCGAAAGAGATACCCTTGTAAGCCCCTGAACCCCAGGCCAATATCCATTTGCGATTTGCATTCGCTTCCATTCGCTGTCACAGACATATGCCAGAAATGTCAACCAGAAGTAGAGAGAGAGAGAGAGAGACCGGAAGATAAGTGTGATAAGTGCCACAGAGAAAAACACAGACAAACAAACACAAAAGACAATAGAGAAATGGCAAAGGAATGCGAATGAATACGTGCATAAAAGGTGGCAAATCAAGTGACAATCTATGGTTATGAGCGTATAAGTAATGTTATCCTAACCCATCATATACGTGCGACATACACACCACACCGTATGTGCATATGTGTATATGTAAATGAGAAGCTTAAGTAGGCTTTGACAAATACCACACACAGCTCTAGTCTAAGGTATTATTCTCAAAACAGTGCAAAAGCTAGAAAAAAACACATAATATTATCAAAACAAAAATATTCATAATAAAAAAAATATATATAATAAAAATAACCTCCTTCAAAAAAAAAATATAAACAAAAAATAAACTAAGCAGATTTTAGAGAGATTTTATATATATCGATATATATTTGTGTAAATAAATAAAGGAAATAGTGACACCAGCAATTGACAAAAAGGAATACTGAAGGACTCCAATAAAAATTAATCTAAATTTTCCTATCTGTACACTATAAAAACCAAATTAAATTTTAATTAATTTTATGGATTTTCTTTTGTTTAATTTTACCAGCTTTCAACTGTTATTTTATAGTATTAATTATTTTTCTAAAGCTGTATTATTAGGTAGATAAGGCTAAGTCCCCCTTCTTCTCTTTAAGGACACTATATCATTACCCTAAATTGTAAATCCTTATTAACTCACAAGGTAGGAAGTAATTCGTACTTTCATCTAACTTCTGTCAATAGGACTTATATTTTGGGCCCAAGTTCTGAACAGTCAAGAGATCTAAGATAATAAGTAAAGGACTTTGCAATACCTTCCTAATAACAAGGTAAGCAATAAACCTTGAGGCTCTTTATCCACTGGACCAGTACACACACAACCAGGACTTTCGAATCCATCTTAATAACATGACATTCGTGTAGTTATTCAATTAAAATCTCTACGCACTCGAACTCCACTTGCATGTAAACTGGTACAGGTGTCGCCGTTGGGGCTCCGTCGAAAGTGCACGCTTGGGATTAATTCCAGACAGGCCATCCAACCGCCCGGCCAACCAGCCCATACAGTCCGACCTCTGAACCTCTGACCAGCCTCCAATCCCAACATGAACAACCGCCTCCCCACCGATTTCAGCCACCTGCCAGAAGCTCATTCATTTTCGGACTTTTGTTGTTTTATGCTCGGGCTCGTATCTCTTTTATTGCCTCGGCCGTTGCCTTTGTCATACACACTTCTCCGGATTGATCATTTGGTTTTTCTGTTGTTCACGACAAGCCGAAGATATATGTAGAAGATAGATGAGATAGCATCTTTTTTAAGCTGTCAATTGATGAAATATTCCACTTTTAATCAAAGTATCTTTGTATCTACGCATAGAGCTAAGATGTGTTATATTTTATTTCCCGATAAATTTTTCCCGGAAGGATCAATCGGTTTCTTCCCTTATCGAATTCTAATTCCAATTTTCAAAATTTCAACTTTTATGCATTGTAGATACATCATTAAAATCTCATTTAACACTCACTTAGTGCATTCAAGCTGCGGTGTGTCCCGTGCAACCATTCAATATCCCCATTTTTTTCTCTTAATTTTTTTGTTTTTGTTGGTTTGCTTGTTCACTTGTCTGCTTTGTCCGTTGCAAGATAAATAGTAACATGTTTGCTTTGGCAACCCAGGCACTGGCTATTTCATTCCAAAAACCAAGCTCCAGCTCCAGCTAAAGTCCGAAAATCCCAGCCCCCAAAGCCCACAATTCCTATCCGACAGACATGCATCATGGCCTGGTCAGCTGAATTATTCAATGGTCAGCGCTTAAATTCTGCGGCTAATTTTCGTGATTTCTTATACAAGTGGTCTTATTATGCGATATACTATTTAATTTACAACTCTTAACCTTCATTTAGAAACGAGTAACAATAGATTAGAGAGAAAAATGTATTTTAAGCTCCATTATGCCTTTAAAAAAGATTGAGCTTGGCTAAGTTGTGAACTTTTTACACTTTTATTTATTTTTTACACATCATAAGCTGCCAAAACGATTTGTTTTTTTTTAGATACCCTGTACTCATAAATTAGGCTTAAAATGCTATAAGAAAGTTGTGCAATTGTAAAGTAAAACAAAAAAGCCTGATAGTTTTTAATATATAGCACTAAAAACCGGCGAAATTCTGTATAGAAATACTCTTCAATTTAATTGGACAAATTCAGAAATTATTTAACTAAATTTGAGATTTAAAGATTTTCAATAAAACGCACAAATTTTGAGTCAGGCATCAAAACTCTTATAAATTCAAATATTATAAAAATTATGAATTTAGACAAATTTATTGATTTTTATCATAAAAATTGACAAAAATTTCTAATTTTCAGTCAATAAATAAAATTGTGAAATAATAATTTAAATTATAATTTTTATTTTAGTTGGTAAATAATTTATTATTAATTTTTATTATAAAATTTTAAATATAGGAGTTTTTGTATGATTTTTAAATCAAAATTTAAATTAAATTTTTATTTCATATTTATATTTTTTCTGATTGAAAAATATGAGTTGAAAAATTAAAACTAAAAGTTTATTCTGTTTTCTATATATATTTATCTTTTTGGCATTCAGTTCATTTTATCAGGCTTCATTATTTGAACTCATAACTGTTATTTTCGATTCCTGGTTAATTCCGATCTGACTACAGGATATTTAGCTAGTCAACCACTTGCTGGTTTGACTTAAATATTCATCTTTCAGTCTCTTTTTCTGCCAAAAATTTTTGTTGCAAATAAATTTAGATTTTTGCCTTCGTGATGTCCGTGAAGGACATGCTGGTTTGCTAGTTTCTGGCTGTGAATACGAACGATGCTGATGGCTGTGCGTGTTTCTGAAGTTTTGCAAATTGCCAGCGCACATATGTATATACATAAATACATATATATACATATATATATGTATGTATATATGCGTATAGCCAGCGGACAATGATAGATTAGCTATATATGTAGGTTGCCCTCATCCTTAGGGGGCCAGGCCAGCAGCTCGCTTCATTTCTATACATATATGCATTCGACACCGAGGAAAACTTCAATTGGCAGTGCCCAACATTTCTTCTTGCAACAAAATTAAACTGTAATTGAAAAAGTCAATTAAAAAGTTTCGCATTTTGCGCTCAATGAGCACAGTCAGACAGACAGAGAGACAGACAGAGGGACAGATTGAGAGTACCAGTTCCAGTACGTTCTGCCAGCTAAGAAAAGTCCTTTGTCTTTTTTTACTTATTTTGGCAATTCATCGAGTGATTTTTGTTCTTAAACTTTCTCTCTGCGACCAAACTCAACGCCAACCACTTCCGCCTGGCCAAGTAAAGTGCCAAATTATCAATTAGCGTAAAGTTTTCAAAGGGCCGCACTCTGAATGAAATGCATAAAATATAGTGTCAATTACACTATGCAACAAATAATACAAATTTCTTACAATTAGTATAAATTACTGATCTAATGATAATAGGAAAAAAAAAACAGAAATTCGATTTTTAGCAAGACAAAAAGTTAAACAAAAAAATAAAAATATTTTTTATCTAACATTTTCATAGAAAATTCAATAAAACATTTGTAATTGTGAATGGTTGAAATGTTCAGATTCAACCGCTTCACAATTTACGAATTTTATTTAAAACAAATGAAAATACAAGAAAAAATGTAAATTTTTAAAATTCAACCCCAAAAAAAAGGTTAAATATTAAACTACCTAAAATTGAAATAAAATACTACTTTAAAATGTGTAAAAAAAAAAAAAATAATAAAAACGTTGTCAAAAGCAAAATTAATATTGTTTTTTTTTTTTATTTATTTGATCAGACTCTTATTTAAAAAAAAATCAATTCAAAAGCAACTTAAAAAAATTGTTTTAAAATAATTTGAGTCTAAGTTTATCAAGTAAAAATATATAAAAAAAAATTTCTAATTCTGATTATATACATACATAACTTATCTTAATGCAAGGTCAACCGACATAAACTCTTTAATTTAATTTAAATTAAGTTTCTTTTTTTTTTGTTAATTTTACACTCTTCTGAATAAAGAAACTTGGACGCATCGGCTTTAAATTGGCCTTTTGTTTGATATTTAAAGATATACCCACTTCAACAAAAACAAAAATAGCTCTTCGCTTCAACTAAGCAGCTTCGCTTTGCCATTTGTAGCCTAACAAGGATTAATTCTGTTTAAAACAACAGGATGCTTAATTCATACCACTTTATACCCTTTTTACTGCCATTAAATACAGGATATTACAAATACAAACTGAACTCTGGTTGCAGTAACTAACAAGCAGCTTGTTTGACAGCCGGAAGTACAAAACAAAGATGGATTCTAAGTCGTTCTGCGCCTTCTTTTGAACTTCCCTTTACTTGGCCCCCCTTCATTCTGCCACTGTTGTTGCAAACAAGCCGTATTTAAAAATGCAACAAGCAACGCGAGTCAATCGAAGTGTTTTCTGTTTTTGTTTTTTGGGGTTTTTTTTTTGGATTTTTTTCAGCTTTGAAATCGAGGCACAAAATCAATAGAAAGAAACAAAAAAGGCATTGCGAATGCTCACACACACACACAACATTTTGTGTGTTGGGCTTTGGATTTTGGGTAAGGTCCGGGGTAGGTCATGGCAGCCAAAAATGCCAAACAAATTGATTGGAATCGAAAACGAAACGTAAACGAAAACGATTCATATGATTGACTGGCTGACTGATGGACGACGGGACTGAAAAGTTGATGGAATGAGCAAATGGTGTCCGATGTTTGGCATTGATTGCATGTTCTCAAAAGCCCAGCATATGCCACCGTATTCTGGCAAATATCTGACCATATATAACCGTAACAACGCATAAAAGTCAAAAATTTTTGCACTGCATTTAATTTGATTGCATGGAGAAAAGATACCAAAAAACCTGAACATAAAATGGCATTCCATTTGATGAATGCAATTACGCAACGAGCTGTACTTCAAATTTGCTTAAAATGTTTAAAATGTTAAAAATTGTCGTTCTCTTTTATACCCTGTGCCTAAATACGCTCAAAAGGTGTAATAATCTATAATTAAAAATTATATATTTATTATTCTGTTAGCTCATCTTTTTCAATTAAATATGCATATATTTTGCAACAATAAATAAAAGTTATTTAAATATACATTATCTTCAATTAAAAACGATTTTAAAACACAGCTGGAGACGGTATACTGAATGCTGAATATAATTTGGTTGGCTGCTCCACATACCAGACAGTCTTTGTACAATATATCCTGTCATTGCCACGCAAAAGCTACACGATGACACGGCTGGGGGTCTCTCCTGAATGGGCGACAAAGCTTGGAATTGCTGTCGAACATAACTGTAGGAAATGCCCAAAAGGCAGGGGTAAGTCAACTATCAGAAATACCTCACAGATTGCTTAAATGAAAATTGTGTTTAATATATCGATGAACTTAAAGGATCTTTACTTGCACAAAGGATCTTCACAGACTGTTAAGAAAATTAATTATTGTGAGAAAATAGACTTTTGAGAACTCTCAAGGAGGCAACCAGAGCAAAATAGCAAATGTAATAATATAAATAAACAAAATAAATAATAATAAATACAAATTAAATTTTTAAAATTGAAAATAAAATGTAACTAAAAAGAAGTTCATATACAAGGAAATATTCATCAATTTAATAATTGTATAAAAAAAAATATAAATAAAATAAAGTTTAAATAAAATAAAATCTAATGAAATTAAATATAAAAAAAATAATATAGAAATAAAACATAAATATAATAAAATAGAATATAAATAAAGTAATATTGAATTAAATAAAATATAAATTAAATAAAATATAAGTTAAATAAAATATAAGATAAAAAATATATATAAAAAAATAAATAAATAAAATACAATATGAATAAAATAAAATAGAAATAAAATAAAATAGAAATAAAATAAAATAGAAATAAAATAGAAATAAAATGAAATATAAATGAAATAAAATATAAATAAAATAAAATAAAAAAAAAATAAAATAAAAAATAATTAAAATAAAAAATAAATAAAATATAAATAAAATAAACAATAAATAAAATAAAATATAAATAAATGAAATGTTATAGTATTAATTATTAATAATAAAATCATAAGTTGTATTATTATGTAGAAAAGGCTAAGTCGCATGTATTCCACTTGTAAATCCAAATTATAACATTTAGGTGAATAAAAATTTAAATTGAAATAAAACAAAATATAAATAAAATAAAATATGAATAAAACAAAATAAAATAATTTAACAAAACAAAAAATATTAAAAAAAAAAAAAAATATATAGAATTAATAAATAAAACAGCAAAAGCCTATTATATTCAGAGCCTTTTATATGTACTCAATCCACATGTAAAATCGAGCGTTGATTAGAAGAAAAAAAAATAAATATAAAAAATTGGTTGCTAGGTTTTTAACCCCGAGCATTGTGTTATGATATTAAATATATTCTTTAAAGAGAATTAAGGTAATGTCATACAACATTTAAGTTAAATTATGCGTTTAGCACTTATATTTTGAGCAATTTATTCCTATAAAGCTTGAGTTTTTAATTATTGTATTTGTATTATTCTGAAGAAACAGACAATATTATGTATACAAGGTATCTGCTAGTCAATCATTGTTGCTTTTGTTGCTATCGCTGGCGTCGAAAATGCATTTTGTATTATTTGTTGGCCATTGCCCATAGCTAAAAATTGGAATGTGGCCGTTGGTTGGTTTGTTGGCCGCTTTATGTTGCCCGCGGTGAATGCGTCGCCATTCAAATCGAGTATTGAAATGAATCGAAATGAATTGAATTGAATGGCATTCAAAATGCGAGACTCACACACACACACACACACAATAACGCCAGACTTTCGACAACAAAAAGTCGAAACGACGTAGACGCATCGACAACTCGACGTGTTTATTCACTGCATTTCCTGTTGATATTCAACAAATGCCATTCACATTCATAGTCACACTCATATTCGCATTCACAGTAGTCAAATGTTTCCCCTTTTTTTTCGTTGTCCTAACTGCATCCCGGTGTAGCGCTTTCAAAAAGGAAACAGGAAGCGCATTTGCAACAGCAGCAGAAGCAGCAGCAGTGGCAGCCGCAGTGGCAGCTACCGCCGGCAGCTTCGCGCACTTCAAAGTTTTTCCCCATTGATTTTTGTCACTTATTGTTTGCAATTTCTCCCGTTGTTCCCGTTTCGATTCAGCGCAGATTGTGTCTCGTTATTTGCCAGTCGAATGTATCTGCTACAAAAATTTAATGTTTAATCGTTTCTGGTTGGCTGTCTCAAGTTTCAAAATCTTTTACACAATGCTCCACTGCACTGAGCTACCCCATGTCTTACACTCCGCCATCATATTTTCATCTTACCTAGGGCAAACAATTGAATATGCCGCCAACTCTCACCGCCCCCAGCTGACAAGCTTTGTGTTTCTACCCTGTACTTTGAAAATTACACTTTAAAGTGTATACTACGTTCATTGATTAATATTAATTATTAATTAATCTGTATAAAATCGAAGGAGCCATTTGTAGTCGTGTTTTATAAATAGTTCATCTTTATATGTAGATTAAATGCATTTAATTCTAATTCCGCTTTGATTATCAACCAAAAAAAAAACGATATGTTGTATATGAAAATTTTTCACCATAAATAATTTTCAAGCCCTCGAATAAAAATTCAAAAATAAATAACTATAACCTAATGAATAACTACATAACTAAAACGACATTTTTTTTAGCAAAAACCCACTTTGAATCGATTTTTAAAATACTAGTAAAATTTATTTTTTCGAATTTCTTACAAAATAAATAATACAAAAAAATAATATAAAAATATATAAATATATATAAAGATATATAAAAAATAAATGCAAAATAAATAATATAAAAAAATATACAATATATAAAAAATAAATTTTAAGAAAATACAAAACAATATATATAAAATGATATATATTAAATAATATATATAAAATAATACATATAAAAAAATAAACATAAAATAATTAAAATAAAATAATATATATAAAATACTACTTATAAAAAAAATGTATTATTTTTTACCTAAAACAATATTTATTTAGTACTGAATGGCATAGTTCAACGAGGCTATGGAAAATGGTATCTACTATTCTACACACACTTCGTCTGTGTCTTCGTGACAGAACTGTGCCAATTGATAGGCTATCTGGTTTTCAGGTTTTCGGATTAAAAGTCTCGTCAAAAAAATATTTTTTTTAAATTTTACTTAAAGCGCTCATCTTGTTTGGCACACTTAAATCGCCCGCAGGGTATCTGCAAGTCGCACTGCATGCTTAATTGATTTTAAAACCGTTTGTTTGCGATTTATATATATTTTTTTTCATTTTATTATTTATATTTTCAGTTTTAAGCTGCAGGAGCCGTCGTCCTGTGCTTTGTTCACATGGCCGCGTGGAGTAGCATGCAAACATTTTGTGTATTGTATTGCTGCAGCTGGAGCCAGAAGCCCACTCTCTGCACAATGTTGGGGCTGGGCAAAATAATAAAAAAAAAAAAATATGCATAAAAATAAAAAAATAAATAAATACATATAAACTAAAAATGTTTTATGCATGAGGAAACCACAACAAAGCGCGTAAATGTCATTTCCTTTTGACTAAAAGGATACTTTGAAATTGAAATTGTGGTATTTTCGCACACACACACATACACACCCAGTGCCCTTGTGGCCTGGTGTTGCTTTTATAAGCAAATTGTAAGTGAGAAACTTGCAGAAAAGGGAGAAAGTCTCAATAAACTCAATGGCATTGATGGTGGCAATGCCTGGTTGCAGAAATGCAAGTTGCATACTTTGCGGCTAATTGCGCTCGACAAACAGCGGTCAGACTGCGGCAAGCAGGCGATAACAAAGGTAGGAAAGATGACGGGGGAAACGTTCAAAGAGAAAGTATTCCCCATTCAAATTCCCATTAACTTAACATCATCATTAAGGGCAGCGCAATGTAAGTTTTTAATAAAAGTTGAATGTAAAGGCCCTGAATTGAATATGAATGTTTTCAGTAGTTTAAGCTGTAAAGAATCGCAATATCGATAGTTTTAAGCACATAATAATATCAATTCTATTGCAAACCAAATAAGAATATTTTATTATCAACAAAAAAAATAATATTAATAAAGTAATGAAAAAAATAAATAAATAAACAACAATAAAAATTAAAATAAATAAATAAAAATTAAAATAAATAAATAAAAATTAAAATAAATAAACAAAACTTAAAATAAATAAATAAAAATTAAAATAAATAAATAAAAATTAAAACAAATAAATAAAAATTAAAATAAATAAATCAAAATGAAAATAAATAAATAAAAATTAAAATAAATAAATAATTTAAAATTAAAATAAATAAATAAATTAAAATTAAAATAAATAAATAAATTAAAATTAAAATAAATAAATAAAATTTAAAATAAAAAACTAACGAAAAAAATAAAGAAAAAAAATAAAAAATAACGAAAAAAAATAAATTAATAGTAAAATTAAATAATAAAAAAATAATATAAAAAAAGATTAATTAATAAACAAACAAGAAATTAAAATAAATATTATGTCAAAAATAAAGATAAACAAGTAAAAAGAAACTGATAAAATGAAAAAGATAAATAAATAAGTACACAAAAAAAATAACTAAAATAAATAAATATAGTAAAAAAAAAATAAAATAAAGATAAAAAAAGAATTATTTGTCCATACCATTTTTTTATGAAAATAACTATAAGCTTTTAAACGCTTGTTTTTTTATAAAACAGTTGACATTTACAATTTATATTATATTAAAAAAAATTCCTAGAAAAGTTTTTCAAGCACAAAGTTATTTTTTTAGAACATTCCATATGATCTAGGATATTTAATAAGATCAGATTCTATGTAATTTTTCCTTAATAGTCACACTTTTTATATCTAATTGTGCTTAATAATTTATTTTATTAATTAATTAATTTTTTTATCACCACAAAATAAAGCCATCTCTAACTTATATTATGCCATGTAGATGAAAAAAATGTCGCCTGGAATTTGCAGTCTCATCGAGTAGAATTGGCATTGGGCATGTGGCATGTGGCATGCGGCATTGGTATGGCGGCAGTGGTTGTGGCACTTTGGAGCCACATAAATAATTCAAAACTTTGTCGTCAACTGTTGCAGTCGCCGTCGGATTGGGCATGTGGCCAGTTGCTGCTGCTGCTGCTGCTGCTGCAGAGTACAGACTACTTACAAGTCCTAAAATATTCATGCGTATGGCGTAACGGAAGGCGGGCGGGTCGACAATTATGCAAAAAACCCGCAACAAGAATGCAAAAATGCAACAAAAGGCGGCAAGCAGCATAAACAAATAAAAGCAAGTAATAGAAAGAAATGGGAGACAAATGAAAACAACGGCATTTTGTATTGTTTTATGGTTTGCCAAATCATTTGCATGCCCCAAACCCGAAGCGATGTACAAGTATGTACACAAATCAAAAACCCGTATTCGCCCAAGTCCGTATCCCGAATCCCAAAAAACCCAAAAACAAAAGCCCGTATCCGGATGCGTACAGCCACCATTTGCCACAGGCTGTGCCTTCAAAAACTTTTCGATTCTGGGGCCACTCAAATGAGCGCTCCAAAGTTTGTTTTATGTACCGTTGACGATGGAGATGAGTTGGGCACCGCAAGGAGCAGCGGTACAAATAGGGACAACAGGGACAACAAGGACGTTTTGGCAACAGCAAAGTTCAATTACGGTCAGCAAATTGTTTCGCAATTTGAAAACACATTTTCATAGTTTTTACGCTGACAGCGCTTGAAAGTAGGCAGCAGCAGCTTTTCACAGTCATTGTATTTATGGGGTCCTTGTTCTCTCCAACTCCGACTCCAACTCCAACTTCAGCTTTAAAACATGCCACAGGAGCAACAGGATGTAGCAGCAGCAGTAAGAGACAGTCGCAAAATGCGCAATGAGAAAGCGGCACGCACAACATTTTAATCACGATTTGCGCATGTTGCGTAAAATTGAATTTTCAAGTAACCAAAAAGTTCGACACAAGCTCAAAACGCATTCACACGGTAAAGTTACTTCATGAAGTATTTGTATTTAAAGAAAGTGTTAAATGGAGTTGCAAGCGAGGCTGCATGACTTTAAAAATAAGACTAAAATATAATTTTTAATTTAAAATCAAGACCAAAGTCAAATCAATGTCCAAAAAGGATTTTCCAAGAGAAAATCGGTTAAGTTTTGACCAAGTTATGGTTATATGAAGCTTAGAAGAAAGGTTTTTATGAATATCTGATTTAAAAAATTAAATTTGAATGATAAATCTATATAAAGGTCAACTGATGTTCAAAAATAATTTTCAAGTGAGTTTCTGTTGAGTTTTGTCCGAATTCTAACTACATGAAATCTAGGAGAAAGGCTTTTATGAATATCAAACATTAAAAATATAATGAGAAAAAGAAAATATTAATTTGAATTAATTTAAATTTGTGTCCCAAATCAATATAGAGCAAATCGGTTGATTTTTTACAGAGTTATGACTATATAAAGCTTAGGGGCAGCATTTCCATGAATATCCGATGTGAAAAAATAGCAAAAAATATTTTATAAAAATTTAATTTTTAAAATTTGAAAGCCGAATAAATATAGACGTCAAGCCAAGATTCAACAAGTTATCCAAGTGAAAATTGGTCGAGTTTTGGTCGAGTTTTGGTCGAGTTTTGGTCGAGTTATGACTATATAAAGTCTGGGGGAGAATATTCTTTAAATATCAGACTTAAAATAAAGTATATCATGATATATCGATAAATATTCAATTTTTTAATTTGATTGCCAAGTCAATATATCGGTCAAACCATGTGCAACAAGTAAGTGAAAATCGTTTAAGTTTTGAGCAAGTTATTGATAGAAAATTGATCTAACACAATTCCTGTCTAGAAAAATATATCTCTTTAATAACCCTAACAAGATTAAATATAAGTTAAAAATTACGCTGATTAAAGCTTATAAACTAGTTTTTATTATTTTCACTGTTGAAATAGAGAACAAAATTGAAAACAAAAACTTTATCGTGTAAATCCGTACTTATTTCTCTTTCTATATATAGTTATGTTGGCCATTTTAATGACAGTTGCAGTTGGGATATGTTTACATGCTCTTCACTACGACAGCAGCTAGTACCTCTTCCTGCCACTCAAAATACTTGCAACTATTTGCTTGGGCTTAATTGAGGCATGGCCCATTGAGGAGAAGGAGGAGGTGGAGCTGCAACAGGAATGTAGCATGATTACATCACTAAGTCCTGCCATGCTGCTGAATAATCTCCTGGCTTGTCAGACAGAAGCATTCTTGTTCGAGTGTCCTGCCCAGCCCTGCTGCTACTACTCCTCCTTCTTCTGCAACCGCCATACCCCCTGTCAATCCCGCTGACTACACATTTTAAGTAGTTGCAGTCACGTATATAACACGGCTGCAGTTTCTGCTGCTGATGTTGCTCCAGTTGCTGTTATTATATTTGAAAAAGGTTTTAATTTCATTTGAAATTCATGAGCTGCATCGTCGCTTTAAGTTCAGGCCAATTCTGCAAATTGAATTCTCTGCGAAAATTCTCAAGGAACAAAACCATTTAAGTAGCTTTATTTCGGTCTGGCGAAAATTCAATTTAGACCCAGGTCGCATCAAGGCACGTTTTTTAATATGCCGCATCTTAGCCATTGTTTTGACTAAGCCGATTGCGAATTTATAAAAACAAAAAAAAAATCAAGTATGAATATTCTAATTAGAAGTGCACGACTTGCGAAATATCCTCTATGCTGCTTTCAGGTACAAAAAGAAATATATTCAAAAATATAAAATTACCGAAATCATGACTATTTATTGAAAATGGTTTGTTTTTAATGCTTTTTAAATTACGCTCCTAAAAAAAAATAATTTAGCTAAAATCAATTAAAAATTATTGGCGCACAGGTGCACAACAAAATAGCGCCTACAAGTATGCAACATATGTGGGGTCTTATAATTTATTGGAACTTCTCAGAGTATAAATAAAAAATTTGCGTTTTTTTTAATAAATTAAACTAAGAATTTTTTAAATTAAAATTCAGCGTTTATTTTTTTAACGATTAATTGCGAATAAAATATAATAAAAGATCGATTGTTCCTCATTTTGGAAAATAAAAATAAATATAAAAAAAATAAATATAAAAAAAATAAATATAAAAAAAATAAATATAAAAAAAATAAATATAAAAAAAATAAATATAAAAAAAATAAATATAAAAAAAATAAATATAAAAATTAAAAATAAAAATAAATGATTTCAAAGAATTAATTGTCTTTGTTAGAAATTTTAATTCGTTTTGTTTTTTTTTTTTCATTACTTTTTGTTACTTTTGCGTTTATTACGTTAATTCCAGAAATTAAAAATTTTACTCTTATTTAAATGTAAAATTTGTATTCCTGGAATAAGCGTAATAAAATTGACAGTATAAAAAAGTAAGAAAGAAAAAAACTAGACGAATATTATACAAAATTTTAATGCCTGCAATGAACATATGGGCAAAACAGAAATATCATTTGACTTTTAATGTTGATTAGTTTTATTTTAGAAATTTCTTGTTACCTATTTCTTATTTGCACACCTATTTTATTATTTATAATACCTCTTTTATGCATTAGTTTAGCTACAGGATATTTGAAACGAATTCTCTATGCTCGTTTCAAATCTGCACAATGCGGCGTATGCGCAACCTGTGTATTGTGACTTTTCCGGGCAACAGGCAACAACACAAGGCACAGGACACAGGACACAGGGCACAAACGCACTTTTCATTTAATATTCATAAGGAGCAGTTAATGAAAAACACTTGAAGTCATTATTAGCCCTGAGATGAGGACCCATCGGCCGCAATATCCGTATACGCAATATGCCCCGTAGCGCAGTGCGACGTTGCCATAATAAAATGTCAAATATGTTTGGCGCAATTTAACCACACAATCTCCTCTCTCTGTCTGTCTTCTATCTTCGCTCCTCTCACCTCTCGCTCAGCTGTTCAGCTAACGCTTTAACTCCATCTACAGCTATAGCTACAGCGGTGAAATGCCACTCGAGGACGCTTAAGGACACTTAGGGACGCTATTCAATGCCGAGCATGCGGATGAGTGTAAGTACAAGCCAAAAGAGTGGCAGAGGCTGGGCAAAATGTCGATGAGCAGTGTGTAGCATTGTGGCATGCGACATGCGGCAGGTAAAATGGCAACGCGCCGTTCGGCACACAACGGAATTCTGGGTTTAGGTTACACTTACAAGTTGAATGTGGCGGTGGCTCACACATGCCGCATGCTGCTGCTCTTGTTGTTGTTATTAGCATAAAACGGCTACGTGCCCCAACATGTTGCAAGCTTAAAGGACCCGCCCCACAAAAGCTGTGCAAGTCAATCTATTGATTTTACAGAACATTGCTCACCTACTACCTTACAAATCGAAGGGCCAAGACAAAAGACAAAATACTATAAAAAAAAAAAGAAAATAATAATACGTTGCATGCCACAGGGCAGACACATTTCTCTCTCTCTCTCTTTCTCAGTCTCTATCTCTATCTCTGTGTGTGGTGGGCGATGACATTGCATGCCACTTGAGGAGCGAAGAGGCTGGTCTTTGCCCGCTAGGCAGCCCAGCCAGTGAGGCAGTCAGCCATCCAGCCAGGAAACAGTCAATAAAAGTCCACTTGAATTCCAGCTGACATCTCAATTATTTTTGCTCTTACGCTTTGCCTTGGGTTTCCCATTTTAAGGAGCATATACCCTTGAGAGTTACATCCTCTTCAGGTTGTGCCACCTGAAGGGGATCAAGGCGGCGACATTGCGTGACAAAATAATTAAAATTACATTATGTTACATTTAATATTTAATAGCCATTGGCATTGCAATCATAAATGCAGCTTAAATGACGATTTATTAGTGTTTACTTGTATTAATTATTTGCACTATGCCAATGCATTTATTTTTAATTTAATTTATTTATATAATTTATTTTAAATGCACCGTTTATCCATGGGGTTTAATGAACGATACCGTGATTGCTTTATATTTATTTTTCGTATTTTCCTGACGATTGCACACAATGGGAAGTTTCAGTTAATTAAATGTAGAGCAAACATTTTGTATAATTAATAAATCTACAGATGTCAACACTGATGCCAAAATTCGAGCTTTGCAGAAATAATTTCTGGATAAATAGCTTTTTCGAAAATATTATATTTTTTTATATTTTTGTATATATTTTGATATTTTTCTATATTATTTTATATTTTTTTATATTTTTTATGTTTTTTTATATTTTTTTATATTTTTTATATTTTTTATACTTTTTATATTTTTTATATTTTTTTTATTTTTTTATATTTTTTTTTTTTATATTTTTTTATATTTTTTTATATTTTTTTTTTTTATTTTTTTATGTTTTTTTATATTTTTTTATATTTTTTATATTTTTTATATTTTTTATACTTTTTATATTTTTTATATTTTTTATATTTTTTATATTTTTTATATTTTTTATATTTTTTATATTTTTTTTACATTTTATATACTTTAAAGCAAAGTTGTTAATTTGATCCCATATTTTTGAACAAATAATCTAATTAATAAATTTATTATAAATTAGACAAATTGATAACATATTTTATTACCTATTTGAAATGGTAAATATTTTTAATATCAACTATTTTGAGAGCTATTTTGAATTATCCATCTACACTTTTCAGAAGTCGATAAATCAGATTTTTTGATTAAATCAGAAAAAACTTTGGTTTTTTTTAAATTATTATTTATTTTCTATATTTTAAATACATATTTTATAAAAAGCCGTTATCAAATATTACAATTTTAAGCTCTGTGGTCAAAAAATTTCATTTTAGAATATTAAAAAAAAATTTAAGACCATAAACCATCAGTTTAGTTCAAAAACGTCTTTTAACAAGTGAATAATTCTCTGCTTTTCGGGATACAAGAATTTTCCAAAATTTACTAACCCCTTATTAAATGCAACAGTTTTTAGTAAACAAATTCAAAAGGATGCACCGCAATCAACGCGATTATTGAGATAAAACCTTTTGCTTGAAACCAAGAGAAAGGTCACCAATTAATCGAGGGAGAAAAACTCAAGAAAACTGTAGACAAACCATTTGGCAGGCATTTTATATATTTGAAGTTTTCTTTCAATTTTTTCTTGGTTTTTTGTTTTTTTGTTTTCGGCAAACATTCAAAACGAGCAAACTCATTTGACCAACTTAAGTTGATTACGACCGAGAAGATTCCTCCAGGCATGATAAGCTGGGGGGGTGGATGGAGTAGACGTGGGTTGGGAGGCTGCAAGAGACACCATCCAGTAACAACAATATCAAACAATTCATTTTGTAAGTAGAATTGTGCGCGCGGATTTGTTTCTCAGGAGGGGGGAGTGAGAATGGGGAATGAAGACGTTTCAATGGGCGACAGGACAGAAAGGAAAAGGAATTCTGTCAAGCTGGCATAATCTGCGCTCAGCGCCGTTTGCTTATTTGCATAAAATAATTGAAAGGCGAAATTTAAAAGAATCAACAAAAGGCGGCTAAGCAAAGAAACCAAAAACAAAAACCAAACCAAACCAAAACCAAAACCAGAACCAGAGAGGGGGAGAAACACTTCAATTGCCAGGCTGGAGAAAGCTGAAAGTGGACTACGAACAACGGTCAAGTGAAAGTGCACTAATTACTTGTGCAATGTCCCATTGCAAGAGCCTAAAGCATTCAAAGGTTCATAATAATGACGATGACGATGATGATGATGATATTGTTTATTATACTCTAGGGCAACGTTTGACATTTTAATTGGTCACCTCGGCATTTTGATATACATAATATAACCCTGCCTGCTGATTGACTAATTGGCCATCCATACACGAGGGTTGCCATTAATATATCTTACCATATTATGCAACAATTGCCAATTCCATTTAAAAGTTTAGTATTTTCTGGTATAAACTTGCTTACGTCATTTTATTGTACGGTCACTCTGTTAAATGTTTAATTTGAATTGAAAAATTAATTTCAACGGAAAAAATGGTTGGACAGTACATAATGATTATTTCGCCTTTATTAATTTTTTTTAATTTAAACAAAAAATAATGCACTTATAATAACTTTGAGAGAACGAAAAATATATAAGAAAAATCTGTGCATTTTCACCATGATTTATTTGTGATTTTTATTTTGATTCTCTTATAAAATAATGATAAAGTTTTTATTATACTATACTAAACCAATAATATAATCGTATATTCTTAAAATGTCGTATATACGATAAATATAAAAATGATATATCGCTTTGAAAATATCGATATATTTGATATAATTGATATTTTTCCTTTTTTCCCAAAAAAAAAAAAAAAAAAAAAAAAAAGCACCCCGATATAAATATATTATTTTTTGATATTTTGTCAACAACCATACAACAATTAAGTTTGATTCATTTACTTAAAAATAAAACCCAGTTTGTATTCTGGTTATTGTGTAGGAAAATAAAAATAAAATTTATATATATCTATTTTTAATGAGTGAGAAAATAGAAAACTGTAATATCCATTTTTGAGTGAATAAAAATCCCTTAGGCAAAAGTGGTCCGTTTGTTTCCAAAATAAATCTTCCTGGAGAATAATTAAAAAGAATAATAGAAAAATTATTTTCATTTTATTATCATAATAAATATTAAACCAAATATATTAATGACAGCCCTCGTATCATACACCCATTCCTCAATTTCCATTCGATTTGTGTTGTATCCTTCACATGGCAATTAATAAACGTTACAAATTCAATTAAATGGAATTAAATCTGTCATACCTGAAGCCCATTATAACCTGTTCTGTCCTGTACTGTACTGTACTGTCCTGTATCCTGTATGGAGGAGTGAGCCGCTTTGCCTCAATTAGCCAGCTTCCCAGCTACAGTCTGTGTAAACTGTAAATGGTCAATAGTCAATGATGAATCCCTCTCTCTCTCCCCCAGTTGGACAATTTTGTTTGGTGGTGGTGGCAATGCAACACGTCAATATAAAGCCAGACCACTTACTCCCACAGTTAATTGGCAAACACATTCACACACGCACATACATATATATTTATATGTGTAGGTGTATATTTAAATGGAATTGGCAACTGACGTCAGACGATTCAAATCAGAATCGAATGAGAGGCTGCTTTTGCTCCTCCTAGCCAGGAGACAGCTGGATAAATACGCGTCGAGATTTACAAAATGGTAACGTGCTCATCGCAACACCCAGTACCTCGCTTCTCCCCCCCTTCCCCCTTTTAGCCACCTAAACCCGCAGCCATCCAAATCGATTGTCGCCTGCCAATTGTCGTTTCATCAACTTAATTGAATTCAACTTCGAATAACAGCGAAAGCAGCTGTGAGTGTAGACAGCGGGAGGGGAAGAGTGTGCGGGTGCGGGTGCTGAAACTGAGGCAGTTGCACGACCACGTGTTGAAGCTTTCTTCACATTTAACCAGTATATATATAAAACAAGCAAAAATGTCTTTGTAATTTGGTTTAGTTTCCCATTAGAGATGGCCAGAAATTAACATGATAATAACAATAATAACAAAAATAAATATACAATTATGTACTATGTACTTATATGGGTTAAATGGTTTAACTGCGTAGTATATTGAATTAAAACTGTGATTACAATTAGCCAGTTAACTGGTAAGCAAGAGCCAGGTATGTATTTAAATCAGACTTAATTTTAGATTAAGTTGCATTACTTTTATTATACATTTTATATTAAGTTGCTCATAAGAATAGATTTTAATGAAATGTTTGTTCAAGACGAATTAAAATGAAATATTTTGAAAATTATATATTATATATAATTATATAGATATTCTAAAAATAAACTTTAGATCCCTTTAAGAGCGATAATGAACCGGCGGATTTAATTCCAAATGCCTACCAGCAGACTGGTAGACGTCTTAGCGTGACTTTTAAGATTTTGAAATTTACAGAAAGAAATTTAGAAAATATGTTTATTTTCTCGGATTCTGAATACTTGAATTTCAGCTACTATAAGCGCATAAAAGATTTTTCTAACAAAACAGCTACAACATTGATAAATGATTTTGCTGATTCCTTGTTTATGTCGTGTTAAAAAAGCTTCAAACACGCACTCATCTTCAGGCCGCACGCATAGTCCTCCCCACTGATTGCCAGATTTAATGTTACCACACTTTGGGGCTGTCCAAAAATAAACAAAAGACAGGTAAGGCGCGGCTGGTAAACGCATAACGCATCAGGTTTTAATTATGCAAAAAGCTTCGCTGAAAGACGCTGATTGATTGCTGACAGTCGAGACGAGTCGACGATGCTGATGATGAAGCTCAAACTGGTAACTGGTAACTGAAAACTGAATATGTAACTGAAACAATTGACGATGGCGACGACAACGACATCCGGTAAAAGATACAACCGAAGATGATATTATGAAAAAAAAAACAAAAAAAATGCCATTAACAATGAGGAGAGATTCTGCAGTCGGCACTTTATAATATATACACCCTGCTGGCCATCAAATTGCTGCTGTCCCGTGCTTCAACACAGACTCCTTGGCGCTATCGATGTCACACGATGGCACTTTTCGGTATAAATGACAACGTTGTCCATTAAACTTATTGGCGAACCGTTGCAGTTGTGCAACATCCTGAGCTTCGCTTTTGTTGTGTTCTCTCCCCGTGAATACTTTCGTTAATGGCTGCATTTTGTTGTTTTTTTTGTTGGCTTTTACGCAACACTTTGTTGTATAAAAATCAACAAATTTTAAAGTGAAAAAATTTCATTAAATCTTTTACTTAAGTCCATGCAGCTGCATTTAATTAAAAAGCATATTGTTGTTCTTTTTCATTCTCATTCAATCCATATAAAAACTCTTCTGACATTGACATTTCAAATAGACCGAATCGAATTTTGGAAAAATAAAAAAAAAGGAGTTTGCTCTAATCGAAAATGCATGCTCTTAAAATTCGATTTGCCGCAAGCGCGCTTCAGCCACGGCAAGGACTTTTAACAAGTTTCAAATTTCCTGCCACTACGACTCCCTAGACCTCGCCCCTGGGCCTCGACACCGTTTCCTTTCCCTTGCCCTTTCCCTTTTCAATGACTAGACGCGAACCCTGACTTCGTAAGTCCGTACACATCGCTGCACATTTATTTCCGGCAAATTAGGCTCAGGGCTTGGTCCTCTGACCACACTGCAAAGCAGTTTTCCTGCTTAGGAGCTGCTTCTCGTTAACGTTGACATTGCTCATACGCCCCCAAACAGTCAATACTCAGCTCAGCTCAGCGCAGTTCCCCAAACCTTCATCAATACAAAAACATGAAAATGATAACAGACAATTTATTGAAGCGCTGCTCAGTGCCCAGTTCCTTGTCCGGACTCCGGACTCCGGACACACACCCAAACACACACACGCTCCAATGAGTGGGCATGTGTAGGCAACGCCAAATAAAACTGATACACAGTGGTCCACAATAAGGACATATGTGGCTATTATACTATATAAGAATATTTAAAGGGCAAATTCATGCACAAAACCCCTAAAATTAATCAAAAATCTTTTGCTAAACAATTAACTTTTATTATACCAATTTACTTTAATGTATTTAGATTTATAAATGAATTAGGCGTTGCTCGAATATTCTAAAGGGTAAGAAAATTGTTTTCGCCGCGATTAACATTTACACAATCTTTTTATTTAATGTCTAAATCTAATAAAATATATTAGACCTTATTCACGTGCCTATTGTGAATTAAGTTCACCTAGAATTGTTGGTAAAATGTAAACAGTTCAGCAGAATAGAGCACACTCTATAGAGTGAACACCCAAGTGAATTAATACAACTTTCGTTATATTAAGATATTTTTTACATAAATATATTTGAGTTTCGGAAAAAAAAAAATATACAGAAAAATTTATTTAAGTTTTTGGAATAAAAATTGAAAAAAAACTCTATCTTTCAACTTAAAAATAAAATGTATAAATAATAATTATTATTCGTTTTCATTAATAAAAATCAAAAATAACAAAAGGAAACAAATTTAGCTATATTTCGTTTCAATCACAAAACCAACTTTTTTTGATACAAAAATGACAAAAAACTACTAAACATTTTTTTCTATAAAATATAGAAAAAAAGGCAAATACTTTTTTTTAAATCTGGTATCTTGGAAATCTCGTAGCCGGTTAAAAAACCTTTACGCTTCCAGAAATATAATAAATATATCAATTTAAATTCCTTGTTCTGTAAGAATTTAAAAAATTATTATTTTTGTGCGTCATTTTTTACAATTTTTTGGCTTTAAAATTAGGGAAAAAGTAGAAAAAAAATATTTTTGTTTTCCGCTCCTCTATATTTACATAACTGCATTAATTATGCAACGTTTAAGAATTAATTATTTAGCATCTTTAAAATCGATTGATAGACGCCGAAATAACAACATCTTATAGCTAGAAATGTTCTTGTCGATATTGATAATATTTTACTCAAATGTTCTACGAATTCCAACACATTTTGTACCTTAAGTTATTTTAAATTAGTTTATTAAATTATATATATATTTTTTTAATTCGTTAGAGCGAACACTGCTATTAAAAATCCTCTACTAATTTTTCAACAATTCCTCGGCATTAATACAAAAAATAAAATCAAAAACCTACTTTCTCACATTCAAGTCAATTAGTTAGTTTTATGAAATTGTATCTCATTTTTTTAAACCACTTGTCAAGAAAATGTTTAAATTGTATGGCTTTTGTTGAAAAGTTGGCAAGAAATTGTACAATTTACATAAAACATTGTTTAAAGCTGCCATATGTAAAATAATATTTTACAAAGTGCAAACTGAAAAACATGTCAAGACTGTAACATGACAAGCAGATTTAAGGCTAAATTAAGCTCAACATGTAAAGTGCTGATATGGAGCTTAGTAAATGGATTTAAATGTATAGAAAATTTCAATACTTTCAATACTTTTACTGGGCAAAGCACACAAATGGACCATTGTACATAGCTTATCTATGTGTGTCCAGCAGAATGTTTAAGTTCAATCTCATGATTATTATGATTTGTCGATTCCTGGCCACTGCGTATCGTATCTGTAACTTGTATCTTTTATTTGGTATTTTTGTATATTTTGTATTTGTTAGTACGCTGTAATACAGCATCTATTTTGCTCAGTGCGAATGTTTATTTATTGTTCGCAATTTTTCGATGTTTTTTTTGTCTTGTTGCAGAGAAACTTTCACTCGAAATAAGCTTAAATTCATGCCATATATTTATTATCATCAGCCAAAGTCCCAAAATACTCACTCACAATACACTCGCTGACAAATATGTATGCGCGCCTTTGAATTCAAAGCTATTTTGCATGTTTTTTTGATTTTTGTTGGCTTCTTTTCTTCAGCGTGTTTTTGGGTTGCTTTAACTGAATAGAGATGGGCTCAAATTGAAGTTAACACGAACTACAAAATAAATATTCATTTTAAGTTTTCAAATTTTTAAAGTATTGCATCTAAGAAATTTTTTGCTTTGTAAATATCGACGTCTTTGATATTATTGATATTTTTCTCTTTTTTCCAACAAAAAACTCTGCCCTAAAAAATATCACTATTAAAATATATAATTTTTTGTATAAAAAAAAAAACGCTATACTGATATTTTGATAATATATAAACAACCCTACTTTTCTGTTTAAGTTTAAATTTATTTTATTGATATTAAACCTATTAAAAAAAATTTTATTTATGGTGGGAAAAAATATTTACAATTATAATAAATAAAAATTAAATATAAAATTTTAAAATAAATATAAATGTAGTGTAAAAATATGGGAATTTTTTACCCCTACATAATTTAATAAAAAAAATTCTGTTAAATTAAAAATGTATCTTTTGTCTTGGTCTCTAGCTGTTGCTCTAATTTATAAGTTTTACCTGTTGCAGTTGAATAAGAACTCTTAAAAAAATATTAGAAAACAAGGTCCAAGCTAAAGATTAAGTAGAAAACTTGCCTATCATTTTTTGAAATTCAATAGAGAGGTAATTCAATTTGAATATATTTGTTTATGCTTTGGTATCATATGTGTACGTATTAAGTTTTGAGTTCCATCGACACGCACGAACTGGCATTGGATCCGATTTCTTAACCCAAAAACTTGTCGTATAGTCTGTACGATATTAAACACGATATGCAACCAACTCCAATGTCAGGTGCCGTCTGGGCAAATCATTTACCAGGCTCCAAATTCTCACGGCCTTCCTTAACGCTTTCCCAGCTTAGCAGCCCGTGTCAATGGCGCTGTGCGTGCGAATTTGTTGCTGCCCGGGCTTACGGGCAGGCAGGTGAAAGGGACTGACAGACTGGAGGATTGGATGCGGAATAGGTGGGCAGGGTAGGGCTTTCGCCGGTTCCATACATCACGACGCCACACCTGGTCCCAGCTGCCGAGGGAGCAGAGTGTTAAGCAGACATTTTTATTTACGTTGATGGCCATAAACATTTGAATTACAATATAATATTTAAGGCCAAAGCCCAAAGCTTCACATGGCTTTCAGTTTAGCTGCCACTGACTCTCGACTGAAGGATTTATTACTGCCGCAAATCTACGCCAGCCACTTAATGCATTTTAATTTATTAAGCTGTCAATCCGTCAAGCACCCACACACACACCGACTCCCAACTCCCGTCTCTCTATCTACACACACCTGCAGCAATTATTTGAAATGTTCGTCGAACTGTGAATTTTATGCTCCTGAATCAAACGAATGTGAATTTCATTCACATTTACAACAACAACACCACAAACTGAATGCAGTTCCTTCAGTGTCCTCTTTAATGTTGTTAATTAACAACAACATAGCATATATGATGCCATGATATGTACTTGATATACATCCGCTTTCATGTTGCATTGTTCTCACTGTCAGAGATGAACAAATATGAACATGAACAAACACGAATGATAAACAATTTGTCAATAACACAATTTCAATAGTTAAACAAAGGCAACAAATATATAAAAGTCTATTTAATTATTTAAAATGTATATATATAATAAATGGCATGAAAATTTCTAAAACTGTTTTAACTCTAAAAATCTTGCAATATTGTGTATTACTTTTTTTTGAAAGTAAATACGGATTATTTCAAATCAATACTTTAAAAAATATTTATAATTCGAAACTAACTAAAAATCACAATAATTTAATCAAAATTGTGTCTAGGAGCATAATCATTATTTTTTCAATTCTAATTAAATTTTATTGCACTAATATTCACTTTTTTAAATGTTAATAAAAATTTATTTTACTAGCATTAAAATTTCAAAATCTAAATAAATATAATTAAGCATTAAAATTACTTTTTTAAATGTTAATAAAATGCTATTTCATTAGCATTAATTTTTTCAATGTTCATTGAATATATTTTTCATTACTTTAAACAAAAAAAAATCATTAAATAGATGAATGGAATAAATTGAATTAAATTATGTATATATACAAAAAAATATTTAAAAATTAATATAAAAAAATATAATAAAAAAATAAAAATAATGAAAAAATATATTAATGATAAAATAAATAAATTACAAAAAAAAATAATAAATGAAAAATAAATTAAAATAAAAAAACTATTAAATAGAAAATATATATTTAAATAAAATACACAATTAAATAAATTATATTATTTAAAGTATAAAACGAGCTAATTTTTAATTAGTTTTGTAGTGACTAGAGCTTTTATTACTTGTTGCACTAACATAAAATCTAATTATATAAATAAATAAAAAATTTAAAAGTAAAGTTAGGAAGAATTTTATATGTAAATATTTCTTTTTTATTTCTGTATCATATGTTGGTTGTGTTTTCTTCGTCTTGGGGGCTTACTCTTTAAGAAGCTTACTGAGAGCGTGACATATTCCTCATTTTGTGGCAGCTGAGGGATTCAGGTATTTAGAGCTTTAAGCCAGCACGTGTGTGTCTGTGGCCAAAAATAATTAAAATTACATTACACATATCGTATCATATACATGAAGTGATATAAATATTTAATTGCCTTGACAGTGCCAGTCATAAATACAGCTTAAAGAGCGGACATTAGAGAGGGGATCATAAGCGTTATTAATTAATTATTAGCGACACCGTATAATACACTTTTGCATTGATTAAACAAGTCTCAAAGGATGCAGAAAATGCTTGACATGCAAATGAAATATGATGATTTTTATACAGGACATTCATTTGAATAGGGAAGTGAACTGTGGAGTATTTAACCCAATAATGAATGTTCAATTTTTTCAAAGATTATTATGTTCGAATAGATTTTTAATTCTCACCTATGAGAATATGCATATAATATTATTTACACATTAATTGTGAATCTGGAACAGGAAGCTCAAGGGTAACCAGTTAATAATATGTGAAAAGTTCACAAAAATAGTAAAAAAAAAATATAAATATTTTTTTTTTTAAATTAGACCCCAAAAATTCACTAAATCATTGAGTTTTTAATTTGTTTAAAAAAAAAATAAAAATTGCCAAAATTTGCCGTAGCTTATTCGTGTCACGCTGTGAGCCACATTTCTGGCCTAACTAATCTGTCGACCCGGCTATCTGTCTATTTGCCACAACCAAATTGTTGGCCATAAGTATTTATGCGTGTACGCAGGCTCGATATAGAAATTCAAATGTTGTTGCCTGTCTATTACCAGTTTGTCGAATTCATTTCAATTAGATATATGTGTGTGCATACACCCACACAGATACAGAGACTACAAGCAAAAGGATATTCAGGATACACAATATTTGCGTTATATTTTCGAAAAACACACACACACATACAAACACACGGAACAGGCTTCCACTGTTTAAATATGAGCAACAGATTAAAACTTAATTTAAAGTTCAAACCGGCTGAGTTTCCCTTCTGTTTCCACTTTAAGTTTAATTAATATGTTAAGCCCATAAAAGCCCTCAACGGTAAACTAAACCCGAGATGCCAACAATTCAACGCTTCTTGGTTTTGTTGTTATTGTTGTTGTTGTTTTTTTTTTAAAGCCAATATAAACAGCAGACATGAGCAATATCATGTAATACCTGTGACTAAAGTGAATAAAAAATATAGATTGTTTTGATATGTCCATCAAATTACAATCCTGTTATTAACATATATCTGGCAGTCTAAAAATTAACAGTGATTTCACCGTCTGAATATTAACAGTCATGCTTTCAATATTACATTTCCAAAATAATAAATATATAATTTATCGAGCTTATATCTTCGATAGTTAATATCGTTTTCATTGTGAATAGCATTATATCGATAATTTCCTATGCGCTACTGGATCAACTGATCGAGCATCGACGCGTTATCGACCGACCACCATTTTGTTAACGCACTTTATCGATAAAATACTGATAAAATACAAACAGGGCTGTTCAAGCATAAATAAATAAAAGATTCTGGTAGGTTTTATTTAAGAGGAAATGTATCTTATCAAGCCTAAGTATTTTCTTACAGCCTCAATAATTCCCAATAGGTAGATTTATTGTCACTGCGACTCTAAAATAACAATATTTCTCATCTCTAGTAAATACATGGATTTGACAGAAAACAAAATGAATGTGCAGCTTCAGAAAGGGTCACGTAAAACAATGAAGAAACAGAAGACTTATCCGTTTTGAATGTAGTAGGATTCAAAGGATATAAAGCTTTGGAATTTATATACATTAAATCAAAACATTTACAATTATGCACAACAATAAGTTGCACTTTGTGTCTAGTGTGTGTTTGAAAGTGTTGTGCAACACACTCACATCCATACACAAACACACACACAGGCACAGACACTTTCTAACACATACATAACTTAACACACACACAGACACTCACATATGCATAAAGCGAGCGGCACTTGACGAGGCTGTAATTTGACGCCGAGATGTATGCAACAGAAATTTTAAATGCATTTCACGCACTGCGGTTGACGCTGTCGCCCCTTCTACTCTTGTCTCTCTTTCCCTCCCTTGCACCGCCCCTTCTAACCCACCACACTCTTCTGTGTCCTGATGTCTGCGAGTGTCGTCAAGTGATGTGACTGCGCCTGTCGCCGTTTGTGTTGACATGGGCGTGGCTGTTCTCCCTCCCCCCCGTTGAATTTAGGCATTACGCACGCACATTGCAACCAGAGTTGTTCACAGTTAGTTCCATTTATGGAACTAGTTCATAAGTTGTTCCATTTTTGGTGTACTAATAAATTAAGTAAACTAAATTATTTTCAATTAAAAGTTACAGTATAACATTTATTTCTGATTTTTTAAATTGAAATTGTAAAAAATTTTTTTTAATTAAATAAAAATTATTTTATTAAAATACAAAACAATTTAAAATAATAATAAAGAAATTTAAAATGTGGTAAAAATAAGCACACAAAGTACTCAAGTGCAATTTAAAAAAAAATTTATTTATTTATGAATCTTATAAAATTTTGGCTTTAATTGGATAAAATTTGTGAACGATTTATGAGGATGGAAAAGTCTCCTTTTAAGCCTTTGACAAAAATTATAATAACCCACTAAAACGCTAAAGCGTTGCATACTTATTTGCGCTGTTTGCTGTGTATATTAATGTTTTCCTAAAGTTCCGAAACGGTTTCAGACGTCAGCAATCTCAGCTTAGAACTTATAGTGTCTTTAATTTGTTCAGCAATTCTAGCCAGTATTTGCTTAAGTATTTCATACTTTTTATAGGAGAGTTGTGATTGCATTTCTTGCAGATATCCTCTGTACTCAGTATGCCCAGGTTTTTGGTATGAGCTACTGCTGGACAATATCCAGAAGTTGCAACAGGAAATAAGTGAGTTATTTGCACACATGATTTTAGATAGATTGTTTGTCTGTGCTTTCACCTTATAATAGAGCTTCACCACCAGCTATGGTCTCCTGCTGTGCACAACAAAGGAACTTAAGACAATTTCTTTGTTTGCTATGCAGTCCATCATTTCATTGTATATATTCTTAGGTTATCTCAAGGTACCCTGCTTGCCAGGACATTTGTGGAGCCAGCAAATGGCGCCTGCATTGCTTGGCAATCTACTTAACTGGGTTATGAAGCATAGAGAAATATAAATAAAATATTAATTAGAATAAAATAAAAAAAATAAAAAAATAAAAATAAATGTAAAATTATATAAATACTCAAAATTTCATTTTAAAAATATATAAAATATAATAAAATAAAAATAAAATATGAAATAATAAAATAAAAATTGTAGAATATCATAAATAAAAACAATAACGAATTGATGTTAAATATATTTATTTGTTGCGCTTGGACAAAAAGTACATAATTAAATAAATACTTAAATAAATAAAAAAAAATTAAAATAGAATTGGAAAATATTATATTTCTACTTTATTTATGTTAGAATTAAAGGCGCCCAAGTTTAAGTTCAACAAAATGAACGAACTACTGATTCTTTAAGCTTAGAAATTTGTTCCATTGTAACTTATATCGAATGTTTTGTTGCAACTCTGGTTGCAAGTTGCCTTCGCTCCCACTCTCCTTTCTCTTTTTTGCTGCCTTTGTTGCACGGGACACATTTCAAAAATTTGCAGCTATGCAAATTTGAACAACGTCCCCCCCTCAAACCCCCCTTCTCTCTAAAGTGGTTGGGCCTTTGTTCAACATTTTTATCAGCTGACTTTCACGCTTATCCTCAAATGCAAATGTCCTGACAATTTTTGGTGGCTGCCACTGCCGTCGGTCAAAGTCGACACCAGGCGCATTACGTGCCTCATACCCATACCATTCGTTGCCAGCTGTGATTTATTCGATTGCTGAACTGTGCTATGTGGCATGTGGCATGTGGCGTGTGGCATGAGGCATGTGGCGTGTGGTGCGTGTGGCGAGTGGTATGTGGTCGCTGTGGCCACAGCCAATTTGGCGAATGCGGCATTTGTGTGATATTTAGAAGCTCATTTCAGCATAATCCATTTTGTGGTTACAACGGCAAACAGGATCAACATAATTCAAACTTGTTGCACCGAATCTCGGTCATTATTATTGCATTTGTTTACAGTTTTGCGGCCTATTATAAGATCATTAAGTTCACACTGTGCCGCACCAGACTGCAGGCGAGAGTCCTTGCGACATGTTACGCATATGTTGGCCAGGACTTTAACACTTTCATCATTGGAATTGCAAATTTTTTTTCTGTAGGCAACTTGAGACAAGACACAACATGAGGCTCAAGCACACACGCACACACACACATGTCACGCTCTCGTACACACAACACACACTCCAACACACACATACACACTCTTCAAACTGACATCAAAAAGGTAGAAAGCCGAGGCGCAGCTGGTATTTAACATATTTGAGCCCAAAACTAAAAGAGCAGAATTAAAATTCAGTCCACTTTGGATATTTTGCAAATGAAAACGAAGCAAACGGAATAAATTAAGTTGAAAATCGCTTTTATATTGAAGGAGCAACAAAACTTTCCCCCAACATGCACACACACTCATTCTACGTACACTCGCAAAATATGTGTTATAATACAAAAATAATAAAGAAAATTAATATAAAATCAAGACCATAATTGGATTAAGTTAGAAAGTGAGGGCAATTTCTAGAATTTTTACAGAAAATCTAGTTTATTTTGGCGAGTTTTGTTGAATACGAGTATATCTAAAATTTAATCCTGTTTTAAAACAGCTTTGGGCATAGAAAACTTTATCAAAATAATTATGAAACCATGTCTAAATTGACTTAAAGGTAAAAAGAAAGGAGAATTTTCATAGTTTTGACGAAAAATCTAGCCTATTTTCAGGATTTTGCAGTTTTTCAGGAAAAAAAATAAATCGAGCTAACTTGAAGTTCATTTATTCGTATTTTAAGAAACATTTTGACATTTATTTTGAGGGTTTTTCAGGAATAAATAAATTTAACTAACTTAAAGAACATTTATTCGTACTTTATATCATATATTGGCACAACTTTTAAAAAATTATAAGTTTTAATAAAATATTTTTTTAAAAACATGTCAAACTCTAATGGTAAACTTAAAGGTAAGAAGAAAAAAAGATGTCTAGAATTTTGACTGAAAATCTATAGCTTTTTTGGCGAATTTTTATGAATAAATATATTAAGCTAACTTAAAAAACATTAATTCTCAAGTAAGTATTATAAAACCCTTTAAAACCCTGTCTAGATTAGGCTTAACTCACGGGAATGTGTCTTAGTCAATGTATTTCTTAATGAAAGAGAAAAAATTAAAAAAAAAACATTGCAGTAAATTATATTATTGCAGTAAATTTATATTATTAAAAGTCACTTGATAATATATATTTTTGCATTATTTTCAATTGCTCATTATATGACAATTAACTTTGTATTTTTTTTCAAAAATCTTAAAGAAAAATATTTTAAAAAGAGTTATGAAATGATTTTTAAATAAAATTTAATCAATTTTTGAGTAAAAGGAAAAAATACCTTTTAATAAGAGGAAATTATACGATATTATATAAAAATGTGTATTATACAATAGACAAATATAAGCAATATAAACATAAAAACAAATTTAAGGTAAATAAACAAAAAAAGCACATACAAAAAAATCGAATAACAAACACAACTAAAAATCTGAAAATAAAATTAGACTCAAAACTGTAGATTGATTACTAACTAACCCCCCCTTTTTCCACAGTGTATTCACTACTTATGAATTTGTATATGTATGTGGAAATATTTCGAAGCAAAATTGTTGTTTTTATTGCACGTAAATAAAGTCATAAAGTCATCATAACACGCTCGCCAACAAGCCATAACTCCAAAGAGGGGTCAAGAGACAGGGGGAGCGGATGCAGGGGCCATCAGTCTGCAGTCAAGCAGGGGGGGAGGGGGAATTGTTAAATTCAAAAGGACAAAGTTTTGTGGCCGCGATAAAAATTCGAAAATGTGCACAAATTACTTAAAACATATTAAAAAGTGAAATGTCTCCTTTCCAAACATTTTATATACAAATTAAAAATCTTCCAAGACACACGCATTAAAGTGAATTCCTTTCAGGTAAAATTTCTTTCAAGAAACCAAAAAAAAAAAAAGAAAGTTTCATGCACTTTTATGGGGCCATTTTGTCGTTGCAATTGGCAACATTTTGTTTAATTTTGTTATTTTGCCTCGACGAACAAATTACAAAAGTCACTCGGAAGTGTTATTCTGTGTTGACAAAAGTTATATAAATACTAAAAACTTTGCTATAAATAAACCAAAAATAAAAGGTCTCTCGTTTAACAATTTTATGTTTTCATTCATTTACATAATGTTTTTTACATTCAAGCATAAATTTACTTTGTTTATTCCTTTTTCCTGAAATGCTTCAGAACTTTTACTTTCAGCTGATGCCAAAAATTCAATAAAATTTGGATTAATTAATTTTAAAAACTTCATACTTCTTACATTTATATTATTATCATTATTATTTATATTTATTTATTTATATTACATAACTTTTTCAAAATTAAACAAATTTTTATTTAAGTTGTATTTCTCGGCAGAATTTCTTTTCCCTATCACGCAATATTATTTACTTCCAAAAAAGTTTTAAAAATTTTTTTTAAAAATGCAACACTAAAACATTATGCAATAAAAAAAATTTTGAAAAATTTCAGTACCTGAAATTGTAATTCAAATTAAATTTAACATTAAAATTGGTATTAAAAACTTTTTTTTTTTTGGTTTTGAGCTGCTTTATACAGGGTCAAAAATCATGTCAAATATTAAAAATAATTTTAATTTGTAAATGTACAAATATGTAGATTAAAATGCATGTATGTTCTATTACTAATAAAAAATGGTACTATAATATATATAAATGTATGTTTGCTCGTATGACTCACCGACATATTCTGATCTGTTCATGTTTTAACTTGTCGATAATGCAAAAGCATATTTATGTATATGTATGCATGTTTGCATTACAACTGCTTGCACTCACAATATAATTTCACTCAACTTAATAGTTGCTATCACTTATCACTTTATTTAACACTCATAATATTTTAATATGAGCTTATAACTGAAAAAAATATATTTAAAAAAATTAATCAACGCGCGAAACCGATAACATGGCCAATGCGATAGTTTCATCACGATGACGATCATACATATGTACGTATGTATGTGTGTTTGCTGCTTGTATATTTTACCGTTCGTTTCGCGTACCGAAAATATACATATTTATTTTGCAAATATTTCTTATCTATACATAATACCGATGTCGATCACGCGTAAGTATGCATGTGTGTATTTTCGCAGCTTGTACTTTTTACCGTTGGTTTCGCGTACAGAAAAATTGTTTGCTCAATTTCATACATATTGCAAATCTTTGCATTCACTCAATAACTTCATTCAACTCAATAGCTGTTATCTCTTTGTTTAACACTCACAATTCACTAATCCGAGCTTTATTAATAACCAGAAAACAAAATAACCGCGCGGAGCCGCTAGCATGGCCAATGTAATTGCTACCTGTCAATACATTTAATTCCGATGATGATCGTGCACTCGTAAGTATGTATGTGTATTTTTTCGTCGCTTGAACTTTTTACCGTTTGTTTCGCGTACCGAAAATTTGTTTGCTTAATTTTGTATATATTACAACATCTTGCACTCACACAATAATTTCACTCAACCGAATAGCTGTTATTACTTTATTTAACACTCACAATTTGCTAATCCGAGCTTTATTAATAACCGAAAACAAAATAAACGCGCGGAGCCCGTAGCATGGCCATTCTTTTCTTACCGATACATTTATCGCCGATGATGATGGGCAGCACTTGCAAGATTGCCACTTGCAATATTTTATGTACCAAAATTAAGAAGCAATTGCGCCAATTTTAAATCATGTGTAGCAATTACTCATACGTTTAAATTAAATTAGCGTTAAGGTGAAAAAATTAATGTCCATTCCCAAATTTCACTTTAACCTTAGCAGCAACAACAGAAGTAAAAAATTTGTGTAATTTAAATCGATTTAGTTAGTGTGCCAACGAATAAATTATGTACTATTTATGGTACAATTGTACCTATGGTGGTGGCCCTGTGTGTGACACTTTCAAACACTGTAAATCGGTTATGTGACCGGTGCCACCGAACAACAACAGCTGACAATTGTCGCGGCGTGCATTAAAAGGTAAACATTCGCGATTTTTATATTTAGCGAATATGTTGCAAAAACTGTCGCTAGTTGTGCGCACACAAGCGCGCCGGCAGTACGCCAAGGCAGCGACTCAGGCCAAGACAAGGGAACAGGGCAACAGTAAGCCGCTCATCAGTTGCCGGCGAACACAATTCAATCTGCTGGAGCCGGAGCGGGCGGATGCAAAATTCGGCGCATTGGCGCTATGCTCAAAGGGCTGGCTGCATAATAAGTCCAAGGGTGATCACTTTACGCTCAATGCCAGCGTCAGTCGGGAGCAAATGCAGGCAGAGATGCTGAGCCTTAACGATTTACTGGCCACAGGTCAAGTGCAGCTGCATCAACAGCTGTTGGACAATCTACAAAAGGAGCTGACCATAAAGCAACTTACCAGCATACAAGCTCAAGCAATGCCCATTGTGAATAATAGCTTTCATACACTAATTGCCGCCGAGACGGGTTGTGGCAAGACGCTCTCCTACCTGTTGCCGGTGCTCAACAGTAGACTGCAATTTCCGTACCAAGAAAATAACGATCGTCGCTTAAATACGCCCAGTGTGCTTATACTGACACCAGGCCGTGAATTGGCCACACAAATTGCCCAGGTAACTCAGAAACTCTGCGTGGGCACAGACTTAAAGGTGAAGGCGCTGCTGGGCGGCAATACAAAGCAATTAATGCTTAATCCACAATTCGAGGAGGTGGACATACTGGTGGCCACGCTGGGCGCCATTAGCAAGCTGGTCACAACGGGCATCTATCATATGGATCAAGTCCGTCATGTGGTGCTGGACGAGGCGGACACGCTACTGGATGATTCATTTACAGACAAGCTCACATATTTTCTAAGAAGATTTCCCGTAAGTGTTGGCTCTAATTATATCTGAATTATTACTTATAGAAATTACGATTTCAATTTTCAGTTTCACAGAAATCATGTTCAGGATGCACAATTAGTAGGAACACAGCTATTGCTTGCCTCGGCCACAATGCCCACCAATACCCGCCAGATTCTGGAGCGTGTCATTGATGTGAACACCATACGGGAGGTGGTCAGTCCGCATTTGCATCATCTGATGCCACATGCGACACAAAAGTTTCTGCGCTTGGCCAAAGCCGATAGACCGGCCAATTTATTGGCTTTGGTCAAACAGGATCTGGCCAAGCATCGTCCCCTCATTGTGTTTAGCAATAAGTCCGCCACCAGCGACTATGTCTCCATATTTTTAAACAACAGCGGCATCAACTGTCTTAATTTAAATGGAGATATGCTGATGAAAATACGACTGGGCCGCTTTGAGGAGTTCCAGGCTGGCCAGTGCGACGTACTCTCCACTACGGACATAGGCAGCCGTGGTTTGGACACAACGAGAGCGCGTCATGTTCTTAACTTTGACTTTCCCCTGCACATCTCCGATTACATACACCGCTGCGGCCGCATTGGACGTGTGGGAAGCTTGGATAAATCGCTAGTTACCAATTTTATATCATCCCGCCGCGAAATTGACGTAGTGCAGCGCATAGAGCACGCCGCACGCACTGGCGGCCTACTGCCCAATGTCAATGCGAACATCAAGAACATTATTAACAAGCGCATTGTGGCCGAGTTGAAGGAAGCAGGCGTGCCAGTGCCACAGGAGGAGGCTTTCTAGTTTTGCTACTATATAGATCAGGGACAACATGACAATGTATTACCTTCTGATTTTAAAAAATAAACGATTACGATTTCTGACTTAGATGTACATTGTTAAGAAATAAAGTTGTAGAGCTTAATATTATAATTATTTTTATAGATTGTATTTCAAATTGTTCAGTTTTAGATGCGCAGAAAGTGATAGCCACTGGTGGCTGACACGCGCTTCACATTGGTCAGCGGCTTGAAGAGCTTACGCTTGGCAATAAGTATATCAGAGTGAACAATGTCGCTGCCGCCGTTGGTGGAGGGCGAGTCCATAAACTGGGCGGCCGCAACGCCCTTTGGCTTCAACAGCACAGGTCGACAGCCGGCAAATTTGAAGCGTATGGTGCCGGCGCAGTTAAGTCTTAGATTGGGCTGCACCAGTTCAGGAAAAGCCTCGCATAGCGTGGGCTTGGGTTTGAGCGCCTTGCTGGGATCGTCGCCATGGCACATGGCTGCCGCCAGCGTGCTCCATTCCAAACGACGCACGCCTGGCTGTGCCTCAAGCCTGTACGCAGGCTGCCGGGCATGCAGATAGCGTTTAGAGATCATTTTCTCATATGCATCTGCAAGCATTAAAATTTGTAATTTTAAATAAACCTAATATGTACATGTTGGCATTTACTCACTTGCAAAATGCACCAGAAATGGCTGCAAGCTACCGGCACCGCAGCCGTATTCCAGCCACTCATACAAATGTATATCGTCGCGTCCGGCAAGGAATGTGGCAGCTGGCGCCAAGTCACGCCAAAGACTGTCGGGTATATCGTTAACATTCAGCTTGTAAATGTAGGGTATAAACTCTCGGAAGGCGTATTCTCCCAAAGCAATCAGACCGCGTATGGCTCGACTGATGTACTTGAAATCTGCAAGTTATATTTAAGTTTTAAATTATTAATTACTCATATTAATATTATTACTGCTTACCCCGCTCGCTGCACACGTCGCGGCCCTCAAAGAATCTCGCCAGACGCCGCTTTATCAAAAAGAGACACTCGCCATGCAAGTAGCCACTCTGGGCGGTCAGCTGTCCAATAGTTTCGCATAGTTCGTCTACGTAGGCATTGCCCACAGGACTGGCAAAATAGCTAGACAGTTGTTGTGGCTCCTGCTGCACCTGTTGCTCTGCAGCATCATTGTCATCGTCATCGTTCAGCTGCAGCTTATAAATGGTTTGCTCCTGTGAAGCGTCATTGGCGAATGTAATCTCTGGCGCAGGCTGCTGTTGCTCCTGTTCTTGTTGCTGCTGCTGAGAGTCTATGCCCTGATTGGGATACTGTTCGTTGGGCACATCACTGACCAGTGCTCCTGGCTCCAGCTTTAGCACCTCATCAATCTCCATTTTGACTTGTGCGTTCTGCGACCGACCGTCAGCCACCTTGATGGTCTCATAGGGAGCCATTAGTTGACTGATGAGCACTTCGGCCAGGTTAAAATACTCCGGCCGGCAATTGATGTGGTTCGCCTGGCCATTATAATTGCAAGCACGCATCAGACGCCAACAGCGTTGGCTCACCTGATCATTCTGTTTGAAGGCAAGCAGCTGTAGCATCTTGCTGACAATAACACGATAAGAGGCGCCCATTAATGGTGTCTGGAATGCCTGATTAATGGCCACAGTTCGAGTCTTGGCATCGCCAAATATAGCAGCTGTTGATTGTTTTATTTAGAAAGAAGTAACAAAACTATAGACGCAACACTTACCATTTACCAGACTTTGTATAAACTGCATTAGCTGCTCGGTATTCTTGTCCTCTATCGGGCAGGCGCAATTAAAGTCCGCGTCATTGGGCTGCGAGAGCGATATATCAGTTTGATACTCGTCGCGCAGTTCAAATATTTTATCCGAGTGAAAAAAGTAACTACCATCGTAATCAATGCAATCGAAGTCGCTGTCCATGGCGCCTAGCATGGGCGGCACATCAGCATCCTTTAGCACCTCGTTGACTAGATCATAAGTGACCACACCGCCAGAGTGTCGGGAATAAATTTTAACATTCTATAAATACAAACTAAGTTAAAATTGAAATAACGGTAGCACAAATCACATACATTAATAAGCTCCCAGACTTTATAGGATGCATCTTCCGCTAGACGTGCACACACGTCCTGCGAGAGCTCCACATCGGTTTGGTCATGTTGTTCCCAGAAGATTTTTATGCTACGCGGTTCAAATCCTACGTAGCTTTTATGGTGACCCTGCTGCACAATATACATGTTAGTTGCAACTCTATTAACAAGTTCATCTATAATTCACTCACAGCTTTACTGGAATTTGCCGTCTCAGCACCAACTCCAGCACCGTGTCCATGGCCAGCCACCGCATGCCCAAAGGAGGCATCGAAGAGATTATAGTTGCCCATGCTGGTCGTTGGCGTTGTAGGTGTTGTGGCCAAATTAACATGCGTGGGCGTGGCAGGCAAGCTGCCCACTGGTACGGCTACGTTCGTAGCCGAGGCTGCATTTTTGTTGCCAGCTTCAACTTTTGTGTTCTTTGAACGAGATTTGGTGGACTTTTTGATTTTTGCCAACGACGTCTTGCTTGGCTCCTCCGACGAGCCACCTCCTGATGTTTTCATTATGCTAGCTTCTTATATTTATGTATTTATTATAACTTTGTACTTGCACAGACGTGAAAAGGGAAATTTCGTTATAAACAAAATTGGTCGACAGCTGATTTTCGCGGTCGATAAATTGCTGTAGTCGATAGATAGTGGCGGTCAATAGATTGTGGCGGTCGGTCGATGTACGATCGATACTCGATAATAATACTGCTTGGAGAGCAGAGCAGAGCTCGCCCAACTGTTGCTTGTTCAATCTCATTTGATTATCAAAAAATAAATAAAAGGGATCGCAAACAAGTTGAATAACAGACGCAACTATGGCGGAGGCTGCAAATGTGCGTCAAAATCTACAGAATGTGCCCTCAATATTTGAAATATCGGCCGCTGAGACCCTGGACAACCTTATCTATCCAGCGTTGAGTAAAGTGTTCGACTACTTCGGCCTGCGATTGGACTTTAAGCTTTGGGGCAATCTGCGCGTACGCGAGGAGCTATCGCCGGTAATAACATGGATTCTACAGTATTTATACTTGCGAAAGCGTGGCTCCTCTTTCGGCGAAAGCTTCTATGGACTGCAGCGCACAGCCAGCTCAACTGGAGAGCTGCTCACACGCCAGCAGCAGTTTAGCTCCGCAACCCTATTGACCTTCCTGCCCTACATTGAGCGCAAGCTGAGGACGCGCAGTGCACAGCATGACAATACCTATGCCTGGGAATCAAAGCTTATTAATCTATTTCATGTATACAACGCCTCTAAGGCGGTGCACACATTCCTGTACCTGATCAAATATGCATCCAGCCACTCGCCCCTGTTTCGTGCACTGCGTTTGACATTGCGCTATCCAAGTGAGCCGCCCAAGGAGGACAAATGGACGTATTTATTTCTGAAAATGCTAGAAGTTGTGGCCTTCTTTCTGCAGTTCATACAGTGGTGGTACTCAAATGATCAACGCCGCAAAATGGGCGGCACCCTACAGAATCCTGAACCCATGCAGAAAAGCGAACTACCCAAAGAGTTGAAAGAAACACTACCCAAGAATGGCGAATGTCCTGTTTGCCTGCTGCAACTGCAAACACCAACAGCCTGTGCCGTCTCCGGCTATGTCTACTGCTGGAAATGCATTGTGACTCACCTGAAGGAGCATGGCACCTGTCCTGTAACAAGCTATCCCATCACACTTGAAGACTTGGTGCGCATCTATGAAACGTAGCCGCAAGAAACTGTAAACTTCAATCAGAAAGTAACCAATTTGTGTATTTATATTATGGCAGAGCTAAAACCCTTATAATCCATAATAAACTAGTCTATTTCCCAGAAAAATGTATTTATATTTTAGTTCATAATATTGTTATTTGTTTGTTTGTTTTACATTTCCACAAACTGCATCGAAATTTGTATTTATTCAGAGCTAAGTCATATTTTAACTTTCACTTAAAATGGATGTACATAAATATATATAAGAGGAAATATTTGATTTAAAGAAAAATCAGGAATTTTATTGAAATGACAGGCTAGGAATCAATTTAAGGATTCTTTAGCCTTGCTTAATCCTTAATCCTTAATAAACTATTCTATTCACAAAAAAAAGATATTAATGTTTTAGCTCATAATAATATCAAATGTAATATTAAAGCAATTTCTTAAATGTCTGTAAGATAATATCCAAGCTGTTCATTATGGCAGATATACACATGATAAAAGTCAAGATACGATGTCCACAAATAACCCATCAGGCACCAGCTCACAATGTACTCACACATTGAGAATGCAGAATAAGCTGTAAGTAAGCAAATTATGTAAAAAATAAAGACCTCTATAATATCGGTAACTCACCTAATGGAAGGCAATATGCGATGTGCAGCAAATAACAAATCCACATAATCACTGCCGTGCAAATATACATTAAAAACAATTTGCGCTTCAGCAGGTAAGACAGTTTCTCGTGTGGTTCCATGCGTTCGACTCGAAAACGCTTATAGGATAGAAACGAAGCGACCATAAAGCCGCTGCCGGAGAGCCATAGGGAGACGGCTATGAACGTATGAAGCTGACCTGAAATATGAGCCCACTGCGCCACGGCCACAGTGCTGAGAGTTTCTTGTAAAAGAAGCCATTCGATCATCCAGCCAATAGGACGTTCTTCGCGTGAGAATATACGCCGGTAATAAGGACAGTAAAGATAAATAACGAGCAGGCGAAATGGAAAGTGTAACCAGGTAACCAGTTTCCAGCTTGACTGTTGTTTACGTGCCACAACCGACAAGGACGGAATAATGTTAAGCACCTCACAGTGTGTATAATTGGAGCCCTCAAAGTCCGTAATAATAGTCTTGATTACAAAGTATGCCAATGTAATAGGTGGTAGCCCAAATCCAAAGAGTAACAGACGTGCCAGAGAAATCCGAAACTTTGACAAAGTTACCGTGCTATCCTTAACGGAAACTGGGAGTAATGACACCTTCTCAAACATGGCGATTAAATGTAATATAAACTTATATATTTAAGCGATCAAAACTAATGTAAACTTATATATTAAAATATACAAAGTTTTAAAGTTTTATGAACTGACTGATATTTGACAATTGCTAAGTTATTTTTTGGTTAAAAATTAAGTAAACTTTGAGCTTAAGCTAATACCGCATATATACAGAATACTCCGTGTTCGGATGTAGATCTGGACGTGAACGTAAATGGCAAGCAAACTATAAATGCGTTAAATAGAAACCATTCCTGGCGTCGCACACAACGTTCAGGCCATAAAAGTCCCAATAGGCTGTCATATGGAAGCCCATATTTGTAAGCACCACGATGTACTCGAAGAGAGCGAAGAATGTGTAGACTGTGGAAAGGATTCCATAATTATTAGTAATTCTAGCCATTGAATTAAACAGGCATAGACTTACCTCCAGTCTCGCAGCGTGCATTATGCCGCATAAAGCAGTAGCCGGCCAGACCAAAGGCCATCACATTAATTAGGAATAGATTGCGCTTGTATCTTAGCGACTTTTCCTCGTGCGGAAGCAGCACCACCTTGCGTGCATTCCTGTTTAACAGGTAGGAGATCAGCATGTAGCACTCACTGCACGCTATGAATACTATAAACGAGTTCCGATGTATCTCATAGTTATCCGCCGACGTCCAGAGCGATAGACAGAAGAGCGCAAAGTTTTCAATGAAATTCAACGTGCATGCTAAGATGCCAAACATACGTCTATTACGCCGTATGTGTTCCCTGTAATACTCCAGATACATCTTGGTCACCGTCAACCGCAAAGGTAAATGCAAAATGATGGCCAATCGCCATACCGTCTTTTGCGGTTCATAATTGCCAATTGCCGCTGAGACCGACGGCAGATAATTGGCCACGTCGCAGTGTGTGAATGTGGAACGCACAAAGTCAAACTTTAGCGACCATAACACGCAAAAGCAGAAGGCACCCAATGGCAGGCTAAGGGCCATAATAGCCAGCTTGGCAAAAGGTGTTCGAAAGAAGACCTTTTTGGATTCATTTAGGCGCTCGTATATGGGCAACATGTCGAGCAGGCTGCGGTATAAGATATATTCTTTAACGGGCGTGGCCTCTCACATAATTCACTTGCGCCCAATTGTTGCTGTAACTGTTATTAACCTTTTAACCGGAATGCTCATATTGCTCAGGCATCGCGTAAACAAATTGCAATGGCTGGTATGCTGCTCAATGCGCGCCACGCAAGAGCTGCACAGCGAAAAGTAAACAAATCTCCAGATACATATCTGAGAAATACTTGCTGTATCTATTAGTGTAGTTAATTATTAAATTAATTAATAATATATGATTAGCTACTAACATATTTAAATATTATAAATTATAGGAAACTAATAAATTTTATAAACAAACAACCAAATTTGTATACGTGGTATTATGATATTATATCACATTTGATATGTGAGCAGTCAAAATCCATCATATTTTCATATTTTTTTAAATTATTTGCTCTATATTTATAGAAAAAAATGCGTGGCGTTTTCTTTATGTGCCCATAACACGGTTTATTATCAGAGATATAAATAAACAAAGACTTCATTAATTTTTTTGTTTGTGTGCAGTAATTTGCTGGCAAGTATGCAAACTCTAGGTTTTTTACTGTATAATTAATTATATATTGTTATTTTTAGTGCAATTTCTACTATGTGCGACATAAAATAGTTAACTTTTCAGTAAACAATTAGGTTAACATTTTTAATATAACAATTTTTCTTCAGTTGATTAATTTATTATTTTTTTTTTAATTTCTTTGTCAATTGTCAATTATTAACAATCAAAAGTTTCGGTCGACTTGCCGCTATATCCATTTTTGCTTAGAATAAGCTGCATACTTGCTTTATTATGCAAGTATCGATATGCAATACCATATCGAAATTAAGTTATCGATACACAACAGCTTATGCGAGAAAACAACAGATCCGGAACAACGCGCTTTTTTTTATTGTTGTTAATGAAAAAAGTACCGTAACGCCATGGATATCCTTTTGGCCAATGTAAATAGCCTGCAGTTCAAGGCGGAACGGGACCTGATTGAGCAGGTGGGCGCCATACCGCTGCCGTTCTATGGCATGGACAAATCCATTGCCGCCGTCTGCAATTTCATCACAAAAAATGGCCAGGAGTGCGATAAAGGCAGCGCCTGTCCGTTCCGGCACATACGCGGCGATCGCACCATCGTCTGCAAGCACTGGCTGCGCGGCCTGTGCAAGAAGGGTGACCAGTGTGAGTTCCTGCACGAGTACGACATGACCAAGATGCCGGAGTGCTATTTCTACTCGCGTTTCAATGCCTGCCACAACAAGGAGTGCCCGTTTCTGCACATCGATCCGCAGAGTAAGGTGAAAGACTGTCCCTGGTACAAGCGTGGATTCTGTCGCCACGGCCCACATTGCCGGCATCAGCATCTGCGACGTGTGCTATGTATGAACTACCTGGCCGGCTTTTGTCCGGATGGGCCCAACTGCAAGCACATGCATCCACGGTTTGAGCTGCCGCCCTTGGCTGATCTCAGCAAGGATCAGCTGCACAAAAAGCTGCCCACCTGCCACTACTGCGGCGAACTGGGACACAAGGCCAACTCCTGCAAGCAGTATGTGGGCAGTGTGGAGCATCGCAACAATATTAATGCCATGGACCACAGTGGTGGCGTGGACAACAACGAAGACGGTGTTCCTAATCATCCGCCGCCAGCGTTCATTAAAGTGCCCACGCCGCTGGAGGAGATCACCTGCTACAAATGTGGACACAAGGGACATTACGCCAACAAGTGCCCCAAAGGACACTTGGCCTTCCTCTCAAATCAACATAGTCATAAGTAGCACTAAGCCGTGGATACCGCACTCTATCCCGTATATCTTAAGAATTTCAGTTATGAGCAGCGCGGTTGCCACACTTGAAGTAATTAATATTTTTACCTAATTTGTATATCTCATTTCTAATTGAAACGAAAAAAAAAATTAAAAGCATTCTTTCCATGATATTAGTTTTATTAATATTTTATTTTTGATAAAAAGAAAATAAAAAAAACCAAAACTACATTTGCTGAAATATTATTATAAGTGAATTTAAAAATTTTAGGAAAGCTCTTGTTACTTGCATTGGTTTAAATAATGAGCAATCAACAAATTATATAGTTAAAATTGAAGTTATTGAAATTTGAAATAAAATAAATTACATTTGTCGTCAAACCATCCAACTTGCTGTCTGTCATGCCATTCCAAATTATCGATAATTCTTGAATGATTCGTTATCATTTGAGCGTTGTAGCTCAAAGCCAACTGTTAATAAATGCTTTAATTTCGTATTAAGAACACATTTCGTATAAGTTTATCAAAATTTATTGTGGATATAATTAACAAACAACTGCTATAAAATAATCATTTATTTAAAGTATACACATTGTTAGCACTTGCAATTCGATAACAACTAATGCGAACTGCTGCACAATAGTGGAAACGTATCGAATACTTGCGACGCAGTTTGCTGCGCATACAAAACAAAGTGAAAAATATAATTGAAGAGTAAACATCGCAGGTGTAGAATATCATAAAACTCTAGGTTTTTTCGGTCAAATTAACAATATTTGTAATTACAAATTTAAGGCGAAATTATTCAACAACAGCTCGCACCAAAAGTATATATAGATGAAAATCGCAAAGATGACGATTCTTGCTAAGCTCACGGGTGAAAAGAAAGACCTGGAGAAGGTGCCGCTGCCCATGCACCTGAATGATGAGTCTATGATGCATCATGGTGCGCTAATCAATGTAAGTTAAAAGTATAAAACAGACATTTTGCGCAATCATGCTTGTCCTTGCTAGCATAGTCCTCTTACCCCTCTCAAATCCTGTGTCCTTCGCCCTACATAGCGCTACAAGTTTCGTTTTCGTTTGCCTTCACGCGTGTTTGTGTGTATATGTGCATGTGTGGGCGTCTGTTACTGGGAAATTTCGATACATACATGAATGTGTATGTGTGTGTGTGTATAATCAGCAGCATGCATATTTATCGATTTTTCCATACTGGAATTCCCAGTGTCCTTGCACTCTTTCCTTCGCTCGTTTTGAGGCCGCAGTTTGTTTGGGCATTGCCAGCAGCCAGCAGCCTCGTCTTCACACCCCTACACCTCCTTACTAACCCTAACCCATTTCTATATTATTTTTGTTGAATAAATCTTCCGTTTACTGCTATTTTACTTATTCGTATAAGATTCCAGTGTTAAATTTCCAGAAACCTGATAAATATGCAAATATGGCTTCATACATTGCTAGTCATATATATATTTTAAAATGTACAAAAAGTATATATTTATGCACTTTTAGTTCAACAAACGATTTGTCATTGCTTTTGTTTTCCTCTCCAATTGCTAAAGAAAGAGACTTGAAATTCTGCACTTTGGCACATATAAACGATAAGGCCACGCATACATTCACAGTCACGAATAGTACAATTTGTATTTGCTGGCTAAGTTACCCAGTTGGACCCAATTTAATGTTCTTTTCAAGCCACTGACTTTTCAGCCAATATTTGTTTATATGTCCGCATATTGTCTAAATAATAAATCCTTTTTACGCTGTTGGAAGGGAACATATAATCACCAGTTTGTCAGCTTAGAAAAAATATTATATTAAATTTAATGGGGAAAACCCATGATTTTGCACGTAATTTTGAAAGCAAAAAATTCCGATAGGGCAGCTGCATGATAAAAATACATGCATAACTAATATATGTATGTTTCTACATATATGTATATATACTCCGTATATAAATTCCAACTCGCCTAGCATAACCTTGCAACAAATAGAATTTAATTCAATAATTTAACACATTCAACAAAAGAAAAGAACAAGTTGTAGCACAATTTATTTAATGTTTATTTGGGTTTGTGGTCTTTTTATACTCTGTAACTAAGGGCTATCAAACAAGTGAGGACATTTCAGACGATATACAGATGAAAAGTCTATGTATAAAGTTGATATTTTTAAATACTACGAGTAAAATAACTAAATGACATCTTCGAGGTCTTTGAAAGCTAGATATATTAAAAGTATATATAAATATATATATATTTTCGTTTTATTTATTTTGTTTACGCCAAAAATAGAGCTGGGTTCTCATAGATTTTTTTTGGTGCATTTAAATCTTCTTTCCAGTGGTTTGCCATTTATGCGGAATAAATAAAATTAGATAAAATTATATGCGAACTAATTTCCAAAAAATATCTATTTTTGAAATATCAAACTAATTTTATCGGCTTAAATCCGAAAAGAGAATTTTATGTATTTTTTTTTTGAGGTCCCGAAAAAATTCTTTGGAAATAAATATAGTTATTAAATATAATTTTCGCCCCAAAATTAACTAAAATTTTTAAAAAGTACTATTTTTAATATTAATATTGAATAAAAAGCACAGAAACTGTTTCAAAAATCTATTATAATTATTAGTATTGAAAAAAAGAAAGAAGCGTGTGTTGGGTTGCTAGAGAAGCTTAAAAAAATAAAATACCTGACTACAGGGTATTTTCCAGCTCATAATTGCTTGCCATACGAAAAAAATGCGGGTCGACTGAGTCTTGCGATAAGAAAAGCAATTGTTATATATTGTGTGTTGCCCTAATTAATAATTTGAGTTGTTAAATTTAATATTTAACAAATTATGAGTGCGAAATTGTTTATATTGATAAGGAATTTTTGCAATTTCAGCCTAAAATAGCGTACAGCGATGCGGATACTGAATCAATGGTGTTCAATAGGCCGCAATATCATTGCCTGAAGTCCTTTCTCCTGTTCCTGATCGCTGTAATTGTAATGTTGATGGGCGTACTAGGCGGCTGGACACTTTACAGGCTGTATGCGCCAAGTCATTCAAATATGCGATACCATGCACTTTGCGACATTCCGTATGCTGAGGATTCGATTGAGCTGCCACGTTTCTATGCACGCAATGATGACTTTTCCGTTAACTGGCGCTCGCTGTTGCCACAGTTGTCTGCCTCAAGCTCGGCCGGCGCTGCACAGTTTGATGAAGTGGTTAATGACAATTATTTCCGCGAGGAGATCGAACTGGACAGCAGCGACGATGAGGGTTATGCTAAAATCGATGTGCCGGACTTTAGGGAGGGACGCCGCGGTCGCTTTATGCATGACTTCAAGGAGAATCAGTCGGCTATCATTGATACCACAACTAATCGTTGCTTCATCATGCCGCTGGATCGTGAGACCACCCTGCCACCAAGCAGCTTCTTTGATCTGATGCAGAAAATGAGCACCGGCTACTACAACATTGATACGGAGCGTGTGCGCCGAAATATGCGTGTCATTGTGCCCCGAATCACAGATCTCTCGCTCATCTCAGAGCGCATTGCCAACGAGTGCTACGACATGAAGGTCTACATGATGGAGAAGTTTATTTCAGGCGGTAAGTGCTGCAATAAAAAATAAAATTACTTAATAATATTTTAATTCTAATTGATGCTTTTGTTTTACAGTGGCCAAGCGCTCCGCTGAGCCTTTGCCAGATGCCGGCAAATATGCAGAATTTATGGGCAAGGGCGTCATTGAGTATGATCTGTCCAATATTGCCGAGGTGGAGGCCTACGAGGCAAACGAAAAGCAGCAGCAAGTAGCTTGAGATAATGTTGGTCATGTGCCACAAATAATTTAAATCAATAACATGCTACAAAACAAAAAACCAAAAGACAAAAAAAAAACAAAACAAAACAAAATAATTGGATATTCACCTAAAGTTGATGAGTCGTTAGGCTGATTTGTTTGTTTCAAGTTCAACAATATATAATTTGCTAAATCCCAAAAAAACAAAAAAAAACTGCGGTTTAATTCCACTAGAATAGCTTTTATTTAAAAATCGTATCGAAATTTTATTAACAAGCTTAGCTTGCCCAGACTCTATGAACATATATATACATTTTTATTTTGTTATACACATTTTAAACACTTTTTAAAGCACAATATGAACAGCATGCATAATATTTGCATTTAAAAATATAAAATAGTCAACAAAAACAGACAATGTTTAAATAAATGAGGCAATGAAAATAAGTATTGACATTTGTATTGAATTTTTTAATTTGTTATTATTTCACTTGGGTTTTATTTTTAGACAAGAAGACAATAGATAAATCAGCTTAGTAAATTATACAATATATTATTTTAATTATTTTTACAATTACATTGATTTGCGTGTTTTATTTATCTATAAACAAAGAAACAAGCAACGAAATTTGTGCAATCAGAAATGCGACAACGGTTGAAATACTGAACAAGTCATCAACTTATCGACTCATCTCTCTGTAGTGAACATTCTAATAGTATTGATTTCTGTAAAACGATGATCTGTGTAGGCATCTCTGCCTAATTTTTGTAGTCTGTAGTTCGAGTACCATGCTTATTAATCAAGTGTACGATGCGTCGTTTACCTGGAGCAGACAATTGGAACAGTATTGGCCAACCGGCTCAGCGAGATAGCTTCTCCAACTTGAGGTGGAGTCGCTCGTTGAGCTCCGTATGAATAGCAAATCATATAGACCCTATTAAGAAATGTACCTAGAAAGCAATTTAATGCGATTGACGAAATTGTGACAAATACAAAACGAGAATGGAAGGAGGAGGATGCGTAAAATGCGGGAGATGGAATAAAATTTAGGATTGTTGAGGCCTCGTGCAACTTTCTATTGTATATGATTAAGGGAAACTAAACCAATCCCAACCACTTGATACATATAAATACACACTGCATTCAATTCCAAGTACATATTTTATATTATATATACATACATATAAATATACTCTTTAACTCGTATAAAACTATAAATGCGTACGCGTGCTAACAATTATGTATAGAACGAATCGAGTCGTTATTTACATTGCAGAAGGATGAACAAATAACAAAAAAATAAAACAAAAACAAAACAACAACAAACATTATCAGAAGACAAATTAATCTAAATGTTCTTTAATCAATTTAAATGTATTAAAAACGCGAATTTGTGATCTTTAAAAAAACAATCTTTGTTTTATTGTGGCTTAATTGCAGGTACCGGAACGATTATAAGTTGTATTTTTAAAAATCAATTGTCAATAATTAATTTTGAGGTTTTTTTTTTTAATTGAGTAATAAATTTATTTTTCATCAATAAAAACTAAAACTTTCGTTTATTAGGATTTACTAGGATTAGGATTTTTTCAATAAAAAAAATTAAATGAAACTAAAAAAATCATTTTTTAAATTTAAATAGTTTTTCAAAATATGATTTTTTTTAATTTATGAAAATTATTTTTTTTGGGTCTTAACTTTATTTTTTTATAAGGAATAAAAACCAACCTTGTCACATTAAGCTATAAAAAGTCGTATGAGAATTTAATTAATTAATCAATAACGATTATTTTTACCACTATTATTTTTTTCTTAAAAAAATTATTAGCTCTGATTTTTTTTATTAAAATTCTAAAATTCAAAAAATCATAGTTATTGATTTTTAAAATTAATCTTTATTTACGGTTCCTGCCTAACTGATATGGGGTCTACATAAAGCAATCGTATGATCTACGCCAAAGGCCACCTTTGTTACCCTGCCATTGATGGCCGTTTTGAAGGGAAAGAACTGATCCTTCTTGTGGCCCAGGCCCAGATGACCGAAACGATTCTTGCCCCACATAAAGAGATCTCCATCGGAGTTCACAGCGCCCATATGAAAGACACCGCAACCAATGGAAACCACGGTCGTCGCATTGCTGAAATCATTCCGCCCAAACAGTGGTGGCAGCAGATGCTGTGGCTTTGAAGTTTGCTCCACGGTTGGACCAAAGCCTAGAATGCCATAGCCCCAGGTATAGACGAGTCCCTGATCGTTGAGTGCCATGCAAAAGGAGCCGCCGGCAGCAACATCCTTGATTTTGCCAATGCCCTTTGTCAGTTGAAGTGCTTTCGGTATGTTTAGCTGCGTCTCGGCTTCAGCTGAATCATCTAGCTGACCATATTCCGAGTTGCCCCAGCCAAACACATCGCCATGCTCGTTCAGGGCCAAAACACAGTCCGAGGAACATGCAATGCGAACAATGCGCTCTTTTTCAATGTCGCCGGCAATGAGTGTTATCTGACCAGAGGTGTGGTAATTGCCCTGTCCCGTCTGTCCATCGGCGCCCCAACCGCAGCTGTAAACGCGTCCAAGTTTGGTTAGAAACATGGTGTGATCCTGCCCGCACTGTACGCTCACTAATTCATCCTGCTCGCCGCAGATGTCCTTTTGGGAAATTCGATGTATGAGCGCACTACGACTGTAGTTTTCATCTTCGATTATGGAGCGGCCGCATTGGCCATAGGAATTGTTGCCCAACGTGAAAACAGTGCCATTCCGCGTGAGCACAACGAGATGGGCACGACCCGACGACATACTGCACACTTCCATGTCCTCATCTGTTTCGCCCTGCAGGCGTGGCAATTGAATGGCTGTGGGATAAATGATTACATCCAAATTGGCGGGATCCTTGCCACTTCTTTTGGGCTGAAAGCCCAGCTGAGCGTCCGTGTTGAGACCGCTGCCAAAGAGCGTTTCTCCGTCCGAACGCTTTACAGCATAGGCCGTAAAACCGTAGCCGGCTGTTATGTCTGTAATCTCATTGTTATTTGAAAATTGCAGGCGCGTCGGATGATGCACCATCTCTGTGTATCGCTCTTGCGCCTTTTTAACGTTCTTCTGTAGTCCCAGTGCACCCGTCTCCTGAAAACCCCACACATAGACGCGGTTTTCATGTGAATCCAACACTTTGGGCTCGTAATCTGAAATTATAAATTAGTTTAACATACAGGCATTGAGCACATTTATTTGGATTACTTTTAATTTTCTGCTGGTCCTGTGTCAGGACGCTGCGTGTCGCCTTTGCAGTGTATTGGCGGGCCAGCCGCGGAGCCGCTGCTTTTATACTGTTTAGCATTTTAGACTGTTAACTTAACAATTAAATAACTATTTATTATTTTTGGTAAATAAATTGGTTTAGTGGACTGAGTCCATTGCGATACTTTTGTACAATAATTCATATATCGATATCTCGCTATTCGATATTTTAACATGTTACAAATATCATCCCTAGCACGAGTTTAAGTATCGATGCCACAGCTGTTTGCAATAATTACTCGATGCGATAAAAATGAAAATATCGATGTGGGCGACACATCAATACTATCGAAATTGTAGAGAGCGACGAAGAAGTTGCTCCGGTAAAATTGCTAAAAAATTATAAATTAAACGCGAAATATTGCTTAAAAAGTGATAAATTGCATTGTCTACATGCACTAAAGTGCGGTTCTATTAGTAACTAGTTACAAAAAGTGTAAAATTCAAGAAAATTTGTTTGTTTCGTGCGATTTTCAATTGCCCAGCATAATATATACACACACACACACGCAAATACATACATGCATACATACGAACAGATGTACAGCAGTAATGTACATTTGATGTTATAATATTATTATTATTATTATTGTGAACGTGTGTAAAGTGCAATACACTTTGGCAATCATTGGAAATATATTGTTCGCAGCCAAGTGAAGAAAGTGCATTTTTTACATGAGTGTGAGTGCTTCTGCTGCACAAAGGGCTGGGGCCGTTGGCTGCTGCTAGGAGTTGCCGTCGTCATCGCCGTCGACGTCGCCAAAAACTTTCGTCTCCGGTAGGTACACACAAAATATACGGCTGCTCCTGTTTAGCTCCTGTTTTGTGTCTCGCTCTCTTTCTCTTTAACTGACTCTCTCGCAAAATCGCTCTCATTTTGTTATGTTTGGTTTATTCACCACTTACCATTCAAATCGCATCATTCGCCTGCTCTCTTTACCATCGGCCAAAACGGTACTTTTCCAGGACAACACACAAACGAAGATGTTGAAAAAAGTACATATCGAAAATTGCGTATCTGCTGCTCTTTTGCATTTCATCCTCCTCCTCTCTCGCTCTCGCTCGTTCGTTCGCTTGACTGTGCCCAAACGCAACCCCCACTTGCCGTTACACTCACTTGCGCTTTCCACTCTCTTTTTCTCGCTTCTCTTGTTGGAGAGTTTGTCCATCCTTGGCTTTCTTTTCAGATTTTGGTAACCATGGTCGCAATACCGCCCGTGGCGGCTATATGTGTCAGCAATCTGTTCTCACGCCCTCGCACCCCCTCATACCTGTACCTGCAAACAACCACCGCTCTCTATCCTCTACCCTCATATGGTGTGCTATAAGTGTGTGCTCAGTTCGCTTCGGGGCGCTGTTCAACCCATACCCCCGTTAACCCTCAACCCTCCACCTCCACAACTCACATGTCACAAACTTTTTCTCTCTCTTCACTCCAGAATCCATTCCACATTTAAATTCAAGTAAGAAAAAAAAACAACAACAACAACAGCAGCTGCATAATATATCTAAATCAACTCGACTGCACTGAATTGAGCTCCGTTCCATACCCCATACTCAATTTCCCCATCCCATCCATACCTTATACACTGACTGACAGACGAACTGTCTACATAATATACGATCCAATACATATGTATGTATGTATGTGCATACATATGTGCATGTTTATAGTTTGGCTCCCGACTCCCCTTTAGAGTTGTTTGTGGCTGCCCTTTTGGCTTAGCCAACAGCAGATAATGCAACGCCCTCTCCCTTTCTTTCTATACCCTATAGCCAATGAAATGTGCCATAAGGGGTATAATTAGATTGCGTCTCTTTTGATATATTAGAAAAGTCATGGAATTAGATCTTTATATTCGACTTGTGGGAGTTTAAGGTTTCTTAAAACCAAACAATTTGGTGGGCGTGAGATTGTCAAGGGTAACTCTCTTCTACCCTGTAAAGTACACATTTAAAAATATATCCTCAATTAGTTCATTACATTGACTCAGCTTGTAGATTCAAAATTTTTGATTAAAAAAAAAACTAAATTTGGTACGTAGGTTCTCCAAAAAAAAATAAATAAAAATAATAATAATAATAATAAAAATAAAAATCTTAAAAAGATTAGGGATATCTTAAATTTTAAATATCTGTTAACGCTTTTTTAAGAGACTTGATTCCAAAAACACGCTTCATTTTCTTTATTATATATTACATATTTCAAAACTTGGGGTGGTTTTTCCAGTTTCACTTTATAAGGAAATGCAATCATATTTATAAATATTCCTGTTATTGGCAAATGATTATATTTTGGGCGATCAAATAAATATCGTTTCAACTCTTATTTAACAATTTTTGTTCGATCTAAAAAAAATTTAAGTTTTTAAATTTGAATAAAATCATTAAATAATTTTTAATTATAGATTTTTACGCTCAAAATAATTTTTTGAATTTTATTTCAGAAACATTTCATATTTTTCAAAAAAATATTTGCTAGTCTTTGAGGTTTTTAATAAACCGAAATATAAATTGTTATTACTTGGAATTATTAAAAAAATGTCAATATTTTCAAAGCATGATTGAAATGCAAAGGATTCTATTGGTATTTCTCTGTCTCTCTCTCTCCAAAAGTTATTATAAGTAAATATAAAAAAAAGAAGAAAATTCATGTTATTTACAATACCAGTTCAAAAGTTTTATAGCAATCATAAGACATAATTTTTTTTAATGTTGCTAAATACAGGGTATCGCTGAGTCGAGTGCACTTGACCGTCACAATTTTTACTAGTTTCTATTTTGTTTTTTAGTGCATTTTGCTGTTCCATTTCCAGTGATTTAAGAGCTGGTTCCCCTAAATACTTGGAAGAAATGATAATCATTTGTGCAGTGCTTTGTTTTTTCAATTTGTTTCAATAAGTTTAGTTTATAATTTTGTTTTTTTTTTTGAATATTTCTTGATATGGTTGTTGGCTCTGTGCGTCTTGATCCGTTCAATGGAACGAGCACTTCCTCTTCGTGCCTCCACACCCGTTGAGCAGCTCCAACGGGCCTGAAAGAAACAACTTTCCGCCTCATAAACTTGTGAGCACGTGCAACTCTTTCAATTTCAATTTCTCTTTGACGAACTGTCTCCGAAACACACAAGAAAACAAAACTACAAAACGAAGAAATGTACAAATGCAAAGCCAAGACACAGGCGGGGCGCTACCTTGGCAATATCTTCATGCCCCAAACAAACTAACAACGTAACAAACAAACAACTTAAAGCGACAAATTTGTTGCAGGCAGCTACTCGAATAGTTCAATGGCCATAAACAGAAACCATCCAAGCGTGTTTCAATGCTTTTTACCTCTATTTGGGATGGCCTTGTGCTTTGAGTTTCCATAGTTGAAGTTAGCTAACTCTTGGGTTCAAAAAGTTCATGTATTTTAATTATGTTTGTAATCATTATCAGATTTTTAGAGTTAAACACAAATATTAAAGCCACACAACGTGCTGACGATCAGGCAAAATTGTAATGATTGACGCTGATATCGTATGATCGTTGTAGTGATGTTGCATTGATGTACGTTGATGAACTACTTTTCGGATAGAAATCAACACAATGTTGATGATATTTTTGTGGTAGTGATCAACACAAATAGACTAATGAAAATTTGAAATTCCACGTCAGCAAAAATTAAATAATATAATGCCAAACTTTCTTGGTAACTCACCTCTTGTTAGAAGTTTTAATATACTCCGAGACACTCAACCATATTGCAACCCAATTCTCTGGCAAGTACTCATATAAGTAATCCTACAAGTAAACATATTAGAGATGGAATGGGGATCGGGATAATTGGGAGTTCAGCTGGTCCCGACTGATTTTTTCGAGATCGGAAGGGAGAGAAGATTTCTAAACAATTCGCGACCACCGGGATTTTTGTGTGATTCCGAAACTCCCGCCGATCCCAACTTAATTACCTGGTCCCGAAATTACACCGGGTTCCCAATTTCTTTTTCAATAAAATTTACATTTTTTTCTCGGAATCGGGTGGGCTAAATATAAAATTCTAATCGTCATCGGGCGGGAAAAAAAAAATCGAAATCAGAATCGATTTTGTCTCCTGAGTCCATCTGTTGTTCATATTTTAATATGACTGACGTCACATACTATGTGTTGATACATGTGCTGACGGTCAGCTACAAAGTCATTACATTGTGATGATCGTGTAATCGTACCTTATATATATTTAGTCATATACATAGAAGCTTTTAGGGAGTTTTGAATTGGTTTAGTTTAGGTTTGACAGACAGATATTCTAAGTCTTTTAAAATATATATCTAAAACCAATTTGTAGAGTTGATAAAAGTGCCAAAAACTCTTTTGACTGACTGTTAAATTTAAAAAAGAAATAATTTCCTTTGCATTCTAAGAAGAAAAAATATTTTAACGTCTCTTTATCAACCTGGCAACTGTCCTTACCGCCATCTAGTCCAAGGCAAGGTGCTTTTTTATAAATTCCATCAATATTTGAAACTTCTCTCTGTCAAATTTCTTAACAACACCCAAGATTAAATCGTTGCTTCTACTGTTTAAGCGCATTTCATTAAAAATATACGTCTACAATTTGAAGGAAAGCAATGAAAAATTCGAATTTTATCTTGAAAAAAAATGTAAGCCATGCAAATCTACATTTAATCTAAGATAAGCAGCTGTCAAATTCGTTTTACTAAAGATGAGAAAATGTTTAACAGCAAACTCAACTCTAAACAGAGAAACAACAGAAGTCTTAGTTCTTTTATTTCTTTATATATAACTTTCACTCGAGGCCACAGAATGGGAGACTACTGGGTGAAAAGAAAACTAACAAAATCTAAAGAAATAGATAGAAAGAAACATAAATTGAATACTCAGAAATGCTGACAAAGATACGGAAGAAAAAAAACTAAAAAATTGCTTTTGCCTTCACTCTTTGACTGCGATTACAAATTTCCGATATAACCATGCAATGTATCACAATTTCTATTTCTGTTTACAAACAACAACAATTTCTTATCTCTGATGACAACATTCTCATAACAACAACGAAACGGTTTATAAGTAGGTATGTGATTTACCTAACCGCTAATTGAGCCCACAGAACTGGCAACGCGCAACAGTGCGACCTTCAACTCGCCACAGATTGAGGCATTGTTTGGTCTTATAGATTGTCTCACATGTGACTTGGGATCTGGGCTGGAAGTGAAGGTGGAGGTGCAGGGCAAAAGTGAAACCACAACAGCTATTAGCCATGTCCCATTAGCCCACTGCACTATGGGGAATTTGAGCACTTTTTTGAAATAAATTATTAACTCAAAGATTAAACGAGTTGTTCGGGTATATAATAAGTTTTTGGAGTAGAAAAAAATTATATTAATTCTAAAATTAACGAAATAATGAACATTTGTTTACTATAGTCTGTTATAAATGTTTTTCTTTTTGTTTTTAATACCAATCACGATGGCCAAATTTCATTAACGAATTTAGTTATCAAGAATGGGTTGGTTATTATTGGTTTTTATTTCTAAAAAATGTAATATGAGAATGTGAACGATTAGGATCCCTCATATCCACATTAGGATAACTCCAATTAAAAAAATTTCAATAATTTTAAACGCAAATTATGTGGCCATTTTATTTGTGCTTAATGTGAGAAAAGAATTTTTTTTTGGTAATTAAAAATTTAGGAGACTTCGTACTTAAAAAAAAAAGAACCAGAAATTTATTTTAGAACACAAAAATTTTAAATAAATGAAATTTTAATGTAGCGAGATCTTTATGCCTTATATACTGTCAGCGTAAGCTGTTTGAGCATTTTAGGCGCACATGCGTGCAACAGCACCTCAAAGTATGCAACACTTTTTTCTTTTCTAATTTTCGTTTTATGTTATGAATTTTTACCAGAAAAGTGTTAATATTGCTTTTTATATCAAGAATTTAATCCAGAAAAGCCTTCAAATTGCCCATAGTACATTAACATGGCTTAAGAGCTTGTTCAACAATTTTGTCAGCTCTTGGGTTCGCATAATTATTGATCTTTAATTATTGGACACTTTTTATGGCCTTTGGCAATTGACATTGACTTTGATTTTGACTTGGCCAACAACCTCTATGCGGCTTTAACACACACTACTCTTGACTGTCTGTTAAACTGTCAGCTTGTCTCTCACCTGGCTGGGCATTACGTAAATGCGACCCTCTTATATTCTTGTTTGTCTTTTTGTGCCCTATTATTTATTTAGTTTCTTTTTCTTTTTTTCTCTCTCTGTTTTGTTTGTCGACATCAAGCAAAAGCTGCTAATAAAGTCCGAGAAACCCAATCCGTTGTGGCAATACCAGTTCGTGACTCATCGCTTGGTCGGCTTGATTGGGCCAGCCTCTGTCCCAGTCCGAAACACAATCACAATCACAGTTAAATTTTCAGCCTCAATTTGAATCTCAGTTAAGTTTCACGTTGAAACGGGTCTTTGGGTTCGCTATTTTGAACATTATTTGTCGAATTATCATTAGATTTTTAATGGTTTATTTTTTTTACATACTAAGTAAGCATAGAAATTTTTTTTTAAAAGCTATTTCATATTTAAAACAATATTTGCTATAGTCAAAACCTTTGTCATAATTACATTGCTTGATGAAAATGATGTAAATATGAACAGAAAGTTAGAAGGCTTCTTCAATTTGAATATTAATATGGCTTTATTAAACGCTGTTCAAGTAAAAACAACTTTTCCTTTACTCCAATTTTTTTTTTTTAATACAAATTTATGTTTTATCCCGAAAGCTGGGCTCCCAGACCACTTTTTTTGGTGTATTTTGGGTCCAAGATTTCAAAAATGATGAGCAAATATATTTTATGTAATTTATATTAGATGTTTTTTTGAAAAATGCCAAAGAATGGAATTTAATAGCTTGTCATTCCATCAAATCTCATCCGATTTATAATAACAACATACAGCTAAAAAAAATGTATTTCAAAACAAAAGCGTAGTCATCTTTTGAATTGCAATTTTCTACCAAGAGGTGCCTAAACTTATTTCTCGAATTTAAATGCAGAATTTTTTTATTTAAAATATGTTAATATAATTTGTAAAAAATTTTCCCATTCATAAAAATCAAGAAACGGCAAAAATAAAAAGGGTTTAATAAGTAAATTGTGCATTTAAGATTCAATTTTATTTTTATACACTCCTCGCCACTTAAATAGGACAACCCTTCGGAGGTGTTTTCAATCTTCCATCATTTGCAAGAAAATCATGCTAGGAACTTAATTTTATTTTTAAATTAAAGTTCATTTAATTGTTGGCATTTAACCAGAAGATAGATTAAATGCTAAAGCTCTAAGTTTTACTAAATTATCATTATTTGGAATGCTATTTTTGCGCCACTTTAAGGAAAGTATTATTAAAAATTTAGTATTACATTAATTTATACTTTCCACTGGAAAAATGAGATAAAATTTTATCCTAAAGTGATCCAATAGATTAATGGCTACAGGGTTTAAAAACTTTATGAAAATTAATTTCTTGTTTTTTGTAAACTGGAGTAATTTATATATATATGAATGAGAATTGAGCTGCTTCACCAAAGCCAGCCTAGATTTTAATTGAATCAATCATTGGCAAATATTGAAAGTATTAAAAAAAACTGTCAATAAAGTTGATGAAGGCTTATTAAATAAACCAATATTTGTATTGTTTTTCGCTTCGTTAAAACTCTTTCAAATTCTTGTTATACTACTGTCTAAGGTTTATTCTTGATAGCTTTTGACACCTCTTGTTTAAAGTGTAGGTTGTTGCACTTATATAGATTCGAATATGCCCCTCTATTGTTGTTGACCCTCGCAGCTTGCATCAATTAAAACCTATGGCGTTTGTTCAATTCAAAATGTTGAAAATCAATTCGTTTTATTGAATTCAATTACGAGTTTCAATCAAAGTGCTGCTGCTGCTTGCCCCCATTTCGAGTGTGTGGCAACTTTCACTTGTATCGCAAACATGTTATGTTTATCATGATCATCATCATCATCGTCATTATTATTATCATCACATCCCTAACACTCTTCTTTTAACTGCTCTTAAATAAATCCTTGCTTGAAGGCCCATTTTGTGTTTTCAAATATTTCAATTATTTATGTATAATTAAGTGCTTTAAGTAATAGTTTAACAAAAACAAAAAAAAAATGCTTTCTCGCCAAATGCTTCTTTAAATTTTAATGCATTTTCATCATCAACTTGTTTCAACTTCTATTTCTATTTAATTTTTGATTTTCAATTTGTGTTTTAACATTTTCCTTCTCTTTCATTCATTTTGCATTTGTTTTGCATTCGCTGCATTCGTAACGTATTATTTGCTGCCCCACACAACAACAACAACAAAAACAACAAGAATAGCTGAAGTATGCATTGGCAACATGAGGAGGCAACATGCAGCATCAGCATCAACAACCTCAGCAGCATCAGCATCAGTTTGCCAGAGATTAACCTAAGCAAATCTAATTCTAATACAACAAGCATCATATCATCATCATCATTATCATAATATTGAAATTCTTTTTACTGTCTTGCTGTTGTTGCTGTTCCTTGTTATCCTTGTTGCCATTGCATTGTATCAGAAACGAAATTGAATCATAGGAGGAGCAGCTGGCCAAGAACGTGCTTCTGGACGCTTCTCAATTGAGGAGCCCACACTGGAATGTTGGAATACCCACAGCGATTTGCGCGCAACATCCCCAATTCCTCTGGCAGCACAAACAGTAGCTCCACGCAGCCACAGTATCCACCGCAGCTGCCACAGCATCAAAACTATCAAAGCTATCGTCACTTGACACCTGGCTCACCTGCCCAGCATCAGCGACACTCTTCGCTCTCCCAGCATCAGCAGCAGCAACAGCTGCAGCATCATCGCACCCTGTCGACCGCCTCCAGCTGCAGTGCCCAGCATAAAAGTGTGACCTTTGGCCAGGCAGCTACGTCATCGAGCGGCAGCAGCGGCTGCCCGGCGCCGATAGACTACAGCAACGGCAGCAGCAGCGGTAACTCCAGTTGCAGCGCCGCTGGCAACGCTGGACCACAATCAATGGCGGGCAACATGAAGCACGGTAAGTGTGGTAACAACTGTAGAAGGAACTAAATTATTAGATAAGCTAGCTATTTGAGAGCATCGATATTATACTTATAAACTACAAGTTAAAATTAAATTTGTAATTGATTTATTATAAGAAATCAATTGTTTATAATTAATTCTTGTTTTATTTTCAATTGCTTGTGGTATAACGATTCACTTTTAAGTTTATAAATAATTCTTAGAAATAACAATTATTGCATTTTTAGATAAGCAACAATAATTGCATACTTATGAAACCCGTATAAAATCCGTTTTTGCAAAACCATTAAATTTAAAAAAAAAAATTTATTGTGCAGTTAAATTTATTGGACTTTATTTTTAAAATCATTTAACTTGCTAAAAGATTTTGGTTTCCCGTAAGGAAATTGTTTTTTATATAATTTAACTTGTTAAAAGGGGGTTTTCGCTCGAAAAATATGAAATTAAAAAAATATGAAGTTTTTTGAATTAAATTTTTGTTGTGTCCAGTGAAAATGTATGAATTTTCTTTTGAAATTATTTCGGTCAAATAATAACTTTTTTTGGCTAATATTTTAATTGCAAACTATCGTTAAATATTTAGCAAATTATGTCATATATATTACGCCAAAAAAGGAGTGCAGTTTTTAAAAGTTTATTTAAAATAATTGTATATTGCTAAATTTATTTATTACGCTCAAAATAAAATCCAATAAAATTTTTTGAGTTTTTTGAGCAACGTAAAAATTAATCATTATTTTTGAGAATTAAAACAAAATTACAACGTTTTTTAATCATTATTTAAATCATTTTAATAGCTATTTAAATGCAATATAGTAAGGATAAGGAGTAAGGATTGATATAATTTCTTTATTAAAAATTTAAGAAGGTGAATGATTTAATTTTAGATAACAAAATTCAATATATAATTTATATCACTTAGTTAAATTATTAACGTTTTTAATATAAGCTTTATTTAAAATCTCCTATTTGACCTACTTTATTTTTTCATTAAATTACACTTACTTATGTCTAATAAATATATCAAAGTGAATACTTTTTTTTAAGTTGAAATGGTATTGAATTGTCAAGTTAAATATATTAAAAAAATAAAATATATAAAAATAAATGATGGCTTGCTCTGACGGCTAAAAAAAAAACGTTTAAAAATGTATTTATATTTGCAATAAAAACTTTTTAAATTTATTGAGTCCAAATTAACGAAATAAAAAATCGTCTAATCACTATAAAGTTTCTGTTTGTTTGAAATTGGACATTAGAGGGTTAGGTATTGACTTCTGACTTATTCATGACAGTTTAAAAGTTTCGATAACTATCTCGATTATTGTTATTTGATAGTATCAATTGTATAAATATACATGCGTAATTTGAATTCCTTGCAAGTAGATTACTCATGCACAAAGAACTGTTTTTGTATAGTTAAATAAAATCGATTCATAAATTGAATATAGCTTAATAATAATGCCAAAAACTCCTATCGACGCTATTAATAGTTTTCTCAGCTTCTAACATACTTAATAATCTATCAAATTCAATTTATAATAAATTCCCAACTAACTCAACTCGTTTTTCTAAACATTCACAGGAAAATCTCAGGAAGACGTTTGCTACGTGGTAGCCAAGTATGATTATGCAGCCCAAGGTGCACAGGAGCTGGATCTGCGCAAGAATGAGCGCTATTTGCTGCTGGATGACTCCAAGCATTGGTGGCGTGTCCAAAATAGTCGCAATCAATCCGGCTATGTGCCCAGCAATTATGTTAAGAAGGAGAAGCCCTCGCTCTTCGACAGGTGCGTTGTCTCCTACTCCTCCACGTTTCTGGTTGCAGTCCTCGCATTCAGTTGACCAATATGTAATCATATATAAAAAAACAAAAATGAATAGCTACCAAATACCGAATATCTCACTAAAAAAATTCAAGTATTCTTTTTATTCTGATTTCAGCAGAAATAAGATCACAAAAAAAAAAATATCGAGTTTGTTTCCTTGCCTCCTTTTTGCTTTTTGATTATATATATATATATATATATATTATGTATTGTAATGTATTGTATTCTATATTGTAATTAATTTGATAACTGCTTTCGGCTTTTGTATAACAAATTCGTTTTTAATATTTCTTTGCTTTATTTTTTACCTATATATTTTTGAGTAGAACAAACGTCTTCAATCCCACGCACGATTCGCCTTCCCCACCCACATGAATGACTAAACTAAACGTCCCCTGACAAATGTTGAGCCCCTGTCCACTAAAACCAAAGTAGGGATAGTCAAATCTCTAACCCAACCTCTTTTTGAAATATATATATATTAAGTAGTAAACGTAGTTTTAATACAACTTGATAAACTGTTTTAATTTAAATTTAATTTCTGTTGCAAATATTTTATTGTAGTATCAAGAAAAAGGTGAAAAAGGGCTCGGGTTCAAAGACGCTGCCCAATTGTTCGCCCTCGCGACAAGTTGAGAGTCCAACGATGTCACGCCGTTTGCCACCCGATCCGGCCGAGGCCATTGGCACCGCCATTGTCAAGTATAACTATCAGGCACAGCAGCCGGATGAGCTATCGCTGACAAAGGGCACACGTATACTCATCCTGGAGAAATCAAATGATGGCTGGTGGCGTGGCCAGAGTGGCAATTCGGTGGGTTGGTTTCCCAGCAATTACACAACCGAAGATTGTGATAACGATGGCGAGATACATACCTATGCCATGGCGGAGAATGTCCTAGATATTGTGGTAGGTTGGCCATAAAAAAACAAAAAACAATCTTGTTCTAAAATCTATTTTTCTCTCCCTTAGGTGGCGCTCTATAGCTTCACATCGAACAATGATCAGGAGCTGTCGTTTGAGAAGGGCGATCGCCTGGAAATTGTCGATAGGCCCGCCTCCGATCCAGATTGGTATAAGGCACGCAACAACCAGGGCCAAGTCGGTTTAGTTCCACGCAATTATCTACAAGAGTTAAACGACTACTTGGCCACTCCTTATCGCAATACAAGCGGCAATGCTGGCAACGGCAATGCCAATGCCAATACCAGCAATGGTGCCAATGCCGGCGGCGGCGGTGGTGGTGGCGGCGGCGGCAATCCTGGCGATTCCATGGAGCGTCGCAGCGATGGCAACAATAAACCATCGCAGCCCGCTCAGCCCATCGAGCGTCCCAATTTAGCGGGCAAGTCATGGTACTATGGCGCCATCACACGCAGTCAGTGCGATACGGTGCTCAATGGACATGGACATGATGGTGACTTCCTCATTAGAGACAGTGAGACTAATGTGAGTATTTATTGAGTGTAGTTAAACTAAAAAAACATTGATAAATATTGTCATTACTTGCAGATGGGCGATTATTCGGTTTCCCTAAAGGCACCCGGCCGCAATAAGCATTTCCGCGTGCACGTGGAGCAGAATATGTACTGCATTGGACAGCGCAAGTTTCATTCGCTGGATCAGCTGGTCGATCACTACCAAAGAGCGCCCATCTATACAAACAAACAGGGCGAGAAATTGTATCTGGTACGGCCGCTGCCCAAGGCCAATGGCACGTAAATGAATGAGCTGGAAAGTCTATAGACTTTTTTCTGATCGATCAACAACTCAACTCATCATAGGACATACATATATATATAATATTACATAATACCATATAACAACACATACGATATGTTACTTCAAAGATATCCTTACCATACGATGGCTAACTAAACGTATGCAGCTTGATGTAAGCGCCTAGTTCAATATAGTACTTCAGTTGTATGCTTAATTATCTAAAGCGCCGCCGACAAGTTATAGATACGAGTATGTATATAAAATCGGTTCATTTAGTGCGATTCATGTTCATTAATGTTGTGTTAGGCGCGGCAGGCAAGGCGGGCCAAGAGTTTAATAGACAACAAAACAGACTTTTTGTACTTTTATAAAATTATATAAAAATTAATATTAATTAATTAACGCTTAATTGAGCATTGGCTAGCTATGATTGCTTCTTTTGATTCGCCTCTTTTTTGTAAACTACTTACGTACAGTTTAACTAAGAACATAGAAGAATCATTGAACCAAAAGATTCTTTAACTCAATTCTAGATGTCAACATGCATTATACATTTACATACCCAAAATATATGTATAAAAAAAAAACATAAAAAACGAAAAACAAACGATAAGATCGATAAATATGATATTTAAACAATGTAGCCCCAAGAATATTGTACACAGAAAAGCGCTTTTAAAATCGACACTTGAAATTATGTAAGATTTAAAAAATGATGTGTGTGTTGAAGTAGGAAGGAAACACACAAATCGGTTGCCATTTGTCTATAAAAACGTGCGTGTATATGTGTGTATGTGTTGTGTGTGTATGTTAACAATATATATATACATTATAATACCGCATATACCGACCGAATCTCATACTAATTATCCTGAGTATGTAAATATGTAAGCGGATTTTGACCACTTACCACGTACCACCAGCAAGAAATTATAATGGCAATAAAAAGGCCAATTTTATAATGCAACTGCTCAACTAAGCTGAACTTAACAAAAAAACAAAAATAAAAAAAACAAACTAAATAATTATTTGCCAGAAGACAGAGAGAAAGAGAGAGTACGTCTTTATCACTCCCGCAGTCAAACTTTATTTGTTATCACAATTTACATAATTATCGTCTACGATATAATCATCACAGAAAATACCAATAATATCTCCAAAAAAAAAAGAAAGCTGTTCTAGCCGCATAATTATAAACATAATCATCGTACGAATCACAGTGAAGTGGAGAGACCCTATTAAACATAAAACATAAATTAATAAATAATACATATACATACGCATATAAGCCATACTGTACAGTTGATGATGCAATGCTAACCTAAGCACACTTTCACATATACATAGTTACATACAAACAAACATATTTATACTATTCTTTACATTTACACACTTACATTTATATTTACATTACATTACTTAATTATTTATGAAGTAGTAAGCAGCGATTCCAGCTTTAATTTTGTTTTATTATAACAACAATTTGTTTTATTATTTTATTTTTATTGGTTTTGTTTTTGATTTAGCTTAAGGAAAGAGTGAGTAGAGGATCTGAGAAATCTGAGAGAAGAAGGAGAAGGACGCTGAGATGGCCAGAGATGTGGTCTTCTGGTCGTGGCAGGTTTAACCATAGGGCTTAAATGACTTTCGACTTTATTTCATATGCGAATTTTTAAATATATACATATTAATATATAATGATTAAATAATTTATAGTAATTTAAACAATTGCTAAACACAACTAGTACTAAAAGAAGAGAACAAACTAGAAATTATACCGAAACGGAAATGAATAAAAATACATCAAATAAATTATAAATATTGTGTGTTTTATTATCGTTATTGTAAATATTATAGAACCTTGTGATCCGGAGGCATAGGGTCTTTACAAATTGTGCCAGGATATGGGATATCTGGCACTCGATAGAGTTGGTCAGTGCGATCCTAAAACATACAAAAATTTAAAAATCCGTTAAGATTGGTCCAAATGGGAGATATTCTTTCAAAAAAGGACCTCTTTTTATTGCCGTAACTCGGTCAAATCAAAAAGGATATTGAAAGGATATGCCTTTTTGAACTCACAGGCAGCAGGACTATCGATTGGCATTCAAGAATTTCCAGAATTTTTTCCAAAATTTGGCATCAAATTTTTGTAAGGGGGTTGCTAGCAAAATTGGGCCTGAAATCACAAAAATCGCTATAACTTCGTCAATTCAAGGACGATTCTGATGTCCTTTGGCCAAAAGATAGTCCTTTTGGTGGCAAATCAGAAAATATAACTCAAAGGACGAAAGTCCTTACAGGAGCTGAGAAACAATCACTTTTTCATATACACAAAACTGCTCATATCTCAGCGATGTCCATGCGTATCCTGGCGAGTCCTGTAAAAAATGAAGTGCTTTAATGAGGAGTACTATCTGGCCAAAGAACATCCAAATCGTCCTTGTAGTTTTCGAGATATCGAGGATTTTGTGTTTTCGGCATGTTTCCTTTGGCGTCCGACTGAAATTTTACAAGTGTTGGATTCCTAGATAACCCCTATATCCATGTATACCAATCGAAAGGGTTCGTCCTTGCGATCCTAACGAGCCAACATTTTTCAAAATCCGTAAGGATATGCTCAAATGGGAGCCATTTCTCTGAAGGATACAAGTTGCCCCTAAAAGTATGCAGCAAATCGGAGACTTCATACCGATTTCTTGTTTTTCTCGTTTCTGCAATCCAAAATCTTTGAAACGAAAAATATACAAAGATCCTTATAATATAAATAGTATTTTCCTATAATCCTCCCAGAAATCAAAACAACTCTATTCGTTTTTTTCTTGATTTTTATTGAAATTTTGTAATTTTAAATAGTTTTTAAGGCTTCGATAATGTTTTACATATTAAGGCTAAAAATGGAAAAAATTCTTGCTTCTTATTTGGACTTGTTTTAGGTTAAGGATTAAATAATCATGAATGAATACCTATACTTATTTATGCAGTATAAGCAGCTATATGATATACATATCATCGCAATTAACAAACTTTAACTTTGTGTTGAGCAAACTACCCCTTCTAAGTGTGTGTTTTTTTAGCATAGGTGAATAACAAGTATTAAAACAAGAAGCATTTAATTTAGGTACAAAAGCATATATATATATACTCGATATTATATTATGTGGTAGTAAGTTTAATGAACTGTTCATAATCTTATTAAGGCCTCACAATCAATAACTGACAGAGTTTCGTATTCGAAACCAGCGCACAAAGACGTTAAATAAACAGGAAGAGAGCTACAAGGATGCGATGACAATGCAAAACAATAGAACGTTAAGTTACTTTTCGACTTACAATTACAAAATACACATTATAAAAAAAAAAAGTAAACAAAACGTGTAACGAAACTGAACTATCCCAAAAAAACTGATGAGGCTACCATTAAATCTTAAAATTAATTGGTATTAGTAGATTCTTTAGTTATAAATATTTATGCTTGTATATGTAGTTTAAGTTAAGCTAACACGACAACTGTTGCTCACATCGAGAAGAATTAGTTTTTAGTTTAGTAAAAAGTCTATAGACGCTAAAGGCAACGGTAAATACAAATCTTTAGTTACTCGCAAAACGTATATATATAACTATATATATATATGTATGTGGAGCGTCCTCTGTCCGCGGTATAAATATGTATATATAGAGTTAGTTTGTAAAAGAATATATATATATATGTATGTATTGTACGATCTGTCGCTATAGATCCGCATTTGGATCCATTTTCAGCATGTACATACGCCTATATACACACACACACACATGCATATGGTATATGTATATATATGTATGCATATAATATATAGATTATAGCTATTGTTCGTAAAATGGACTAATTTCGGTTCACTTTTTGCTTTGTTCAGCGGCTTTATTTCCTTCTTTCGATCCTCTGCATTCATTCTGCTAACTTTCAACGCCTCAGCCAGGTTGTGGACAGCTGATGCTGATGATTATGCTGCTGTTGCTGCTGCTGTTGGTCCTTCAACGTCCTGCTCGAGTCTGAATCTCATAAAAATGGATTATTGGTGTTCATGGCACCGCTGGCCTGTGTAGATAGAAAGATATATTATTATAGAAATTTAGTATTTTGAATATTACAAAGAGCTGGAGATCTATCGGTGACACTAGAATATTATTAATTATTTTTTATGCGCTTTTATCGAATTCAAAATTGGTTTTTTAAATTTTTTACGCTGTACGCAAGTTACGGTCAAGTTCATGCATTTTTGACCGCCAAAAGCCGTAATTAAGGCTCTTTTTCAAATTAAATTAAACTCTTTAGTTAACACGTTAATTCGATTCACAATTTAAACAATCAATGTCAAAACCATAAATTATCTGCCCTATCAATAGCTCTCCAGCAATTACATTGAGCTCCACTCACCGCAAATGGATTATTGAACGCGCCGGAGATGCCGCCGGCCATAACAGGAGTCGGTTGCATGCTGCCAAAGCCACAGCCATTGGGCAGGCCCTGGGTGACAGCAAAGCCGTTGTTATTAAAGTTAAAGAAGCTGGTGGCATGTGGCAGATGCTGTGGCACTGTCGGCTGCAGCAACTGTTGCCCGGCAGTCTGTTGTGGGCTGCTGCCGTAGGCATTTGGTATGAGCGTCAATTGTCCGTAGAGATTCTGCTGCTGTTGCTGCGCGTTATTGTTGGCCTGGAATGGATTCACCACGTGATTGCTGCCGTTGATGAGCAACTGCTGTTGCTGCTGCTGCTGGCTCTTGAAGGGATTGACATTGTTGTTGTTGTTGTTGATGATGTTGTTGCTGCCGTTGTGATTGTTGTTAGCTGCTAAGAAAGGGGACACAATTAATTTCTTTTGCTTGACTTTAAGTACACTTTATATGAGATCCTTACCACTGCCAAAGGCATCCGAAATGTGTGCATTGCCGTTGGTCGGCGTGGGCGTCTCCGTTGCAACTGCTTCGCTGGCCTTCAGTTCGCGCAGCTGCTCATCGAGGTCCTTCAGCGCCGCATAGCGGTCCTCGCTGGGCGCATTTGCTGCCTTGGGGCTATTCTTTGTCGCCTGGCTGAGCTGACTGTTTTGTAGTGAGGCGCCTGATAAATATAAATTAGAAAATTGTCTTTATTCAAACTGTTTCTTAAAGCAAGTAACTCAAGTAACTCAAAGAACTTAAACAGTACGAACAATACAGCAACAAACAAACAAGCCAAACGCAACGAAAGAAACTCAAAAATTCGTAAAGGCCTGTTCTCATTTCCGAATATTTGACAATGTGAAACAGCAGCCAAACCAAATTTTATTCATGTTGAGCCTTAGAGAGAGCAAAAGAGACAAGCTAAAATTTCCATCAGGAACCGCCAAGGATAATGAATTTTATGTTTAACAATTTAATATCTGACTATTTTTTTATACATAATTAATGAAATAAATTTATTTTATGATTTTTAAATAAAACTTTTTTTTTTTTTTAAACTCCAAAATAATTCTTATTGAGTTTTATGTTTTTAACACAAAATCCTGACGATTTGATAAATAATGTTTGTTAATTTTTTTCTCAAAAAAGGAAACTAGACGTGAGTAAACAAAAAGGTTTTAAAATTTTTCCGAAATAAAACATTTTGTTTCATTTTTTTTTTAAATTTAAAAAAAATTTTTTTTGTTGTTTTACTTATTTATAATTAATATCAAACTTGCCATATATTTACAATTTTTTTTAGGAGGATTCCGACTTTTTTCTGGCCAAAAAAATTAAGCTCAATTTATAATGATTATTTTTGAGTTTAATTTTAAATTGAACAAAAATAATTATTATTGCTAAAGCTTTATTTAAAACTCAGAAAATAAAAATATTTTCATTATTTATAAGAAAATAAATTAAAAATCATAAAGGATCACAACTTTTCCATCAAGTCTGTCCAAGTATATAATTATTTTTAATTTAAAAAAAAATGAAATAATTGTAATTGACGGTTCCTGATTTCAATTTTAAATGCTTTTATCGAAATCGGAAATGGGAACAGCGCCTGTTAAGACTTACTCCACGTAAAGAAAGGATTGTAATAGGCATTTAAAATATTCAAATTCGAGTCGAATTCTGGCGTAGATGATTCTTGAACAGCACAGTCTTCTGCTCTGCTGCTCTGAGGCAAAGAGAACAAGGACGAACTTGATCCATGCTCTATCGCTGGCTCCGCCGGCTGCTGAAGCCGTTTGCTGGCCAACAAATAAGGCAAAAATGGATTTGTTGGCGTCAGATTGCTGAGGAATGAATCTTCGGCAGAATTGTCACAACTCGAAGAGCAGGATTTGGCAGAAATTAACGATGTGGAGGAGTATGTTATTTGCTGTTGCTGTTGCTGTTGGGGCATCTCTGGTTGCTGCTGTTGCTGCTTCTGTTGCCAGAACTCGTCGCTCCCAAACTCTGGCTCTGACTCTGATTGCAGCGGCACAAAGTCCGTCTCAAATGGATCGATCCAGTCGCTCCAATCTGTGAAGGACGTCTTCAAATAGGAACAGTTCGATGCTAAGGCAACATATTTGCATTAAACAAAAGCGCATTTAAAAACGCACCGAGAGAGAGAGAGAGAGAGTGCACAAATATAGAGAAATTTTTTAACTAAATTTCAAAAATTCATTGTGGGTGTGGAATCAAGCAAACTACAAGGCGCGTGTGGAACGCTCTTTGAATTCCAAAATGCCAAGCGGAATTAAAAGCACAAAGTAGCTCAAATGGTCAATAAAAAATAAATGTTGGTTTTGGCTGATGATTCTAATGCTGGAACAGTTTGTGTGTTGCATACGAGGTTTTGCTATTTATGTATCTGGTCTAGGTCAATTTTGGCCATATTGTGACCCTATGGCAATATTTATATAAAAGTTTGGGATTTTCTGGCATAAGTTTGCAAAAAACTTTCTGACCTAAGGTCACTCTATTTATTGTTTAAATTTACTTGAAAAAATTGAAACGCGATAAAAAAAATGGTATTAAATCGATCATTTTTCATAATATTCGATTTGGTCTATTTCGTACGGCAATATCCAAAAAAAATTGGTTTTATGAATGTAATTGTAATCATTTGATTAAAAAATCGCTGAATTTCACTTGCTCCCTTAAATTTAAAAAATTCGTTTAAATAATTTTTAATATATTATATATTAAATAAATCTTTTACATACATTTGTTCAAATCAGAGAATAAATATGATAGCTATTCAGCAATTAGTAAATAGACCCAAGGAAAAATTCACTCATCACTCTTGCAGCAATATTTAAAGATAGGAACTTCGAGCGGATTTTTTCAATGAATATAATCTTTTGTTACTGCAGCGATTTTAATGGATTGTTTGTTTTATTTGGAGAGATTCGTGAATTTGAAGATCGGCGTCTCCTTACCTCTCAGAACACAGCAAACAATAAGTAATATATTCGCCCAGGACTTCACACAATTTAACAATCTTGTCAATTGGAGCAAAAAAAAAATTATAAAAAAAAAAAAATTAATCGCCGTACAGTCTTAATTTGGCGCCTAATACTATTTTTTTTTGCCGTAATTCTAGCAAAAGTTTTCAAAGAATACTTGTTTGGAATTGGAAAAAATTTTTTCGAATATTGTTTTCTTTGTTTGCAAAAGTATATTGATACACGGAAAAAAATAACTTTAAGAAAACAATAAAAATCATTTTCAATCCTAAATACTCTCTGTTTCTTTACCAGGCCAGATACATAAATCGCAACACTCGTAAAACCAATATTAAAACTAAATAAAAAATAAAAATAAAAAAAAATAAATAAATTTCTCTTTAAGGATTAAAGAAGCCTTACCAGCATTGAATATGGGCGCATGCTCAAAGTCTGCAAAATTCTCCGTTCCATTGCCATTGAGCATTTGTTGCTGCTGTTGCTGTTGCTGGAGATGAGCTGCTCGGATGGGCTGCACTTTGGCATAGCCATTGCTGGAGCTAACCGAGCTGGTCGAGGAGACAGCTGGCGAGCCTGTGGAACGTGCCGCCGATGTGGCATCAAATATATTCGCCGTACCAAAGTCGGCCACAAAGTCTGTTTCGCCGGCAAAGCCATTGCTGGCGCAGCTGCTCGTATCGGACAGGGCGCCCGTGGATGTGGAGCCAGCGCTATTCAGGCTGGTCAGGCCAAGACCAAGTCCAGCTAAATTGTTAGAGAAGGCATCATGATTGCCATTCTGCTGTTGATTATGATTATGATGATGATGATGATGATGATGATGATGCTGTGGCCGACTGATGGCCGTGGCGGATGGCGCCTTGGGCAGACCATTGGCTGCAGTGCGTTGGGCGGCGGGCGGAGTCAAATGTATGCTGGCATAGCCATTACTGGAGATGCTGTTGCTGCCCGTATGATAGCCATTGTGTAATCCATTGCTAGAGCTTGACTTCAAATTGACGGCATTGGCCAGCGATTTCAATGGACTGGCTGGCTCCAAATAATAACGTTTGCGTTCATATTTATCAATCATGAGCTCACGCTGATCCTGCTGCGGTGTGGCACGCTTGGGATCCCACAAGCCAAGCCACGTCTTGGCGCATAACTCATTGCCATGCGCCTTGAGAAAATCAATTTCCTCCTGTGTAAATGTGGCCATCGATATGGATTTCACTCGATGTGGTGGCGTTAAACCGCGTCTAAAAAGAAAGAGAGCAGAGATCCGGTTAGAAAAGAAATTGGTAACAGGTAAATAAAGCCAACACCCACGCTACACTTGACTAGACTCCACTCGAGTCGACTCCACTCGTCTTCAATTGGGTTAAAGTGACCCGCTAAGTGGGCATTCAATTTCAGATAATTGCACAAATTAATTATCGGCCTTGGTGCGGAGCCTCCTCAGCTGTAATTAGAGCAGAGCCCCGGCCAAGTGGCAGGCAGACGAGTTGCAGCAAGTGGCGGGGCATAAAAAATGAAACCCATAAATGAAACTCAAAGCGAAAACTGGCGGCAAACATGGCACAAAATTTGCCTTGCAGTCTCTCAAAGCTAATTTCAGTTTTTCACGAATTTCCCAAACCAAAATGGGCACAACAGCAACACCACAACGAAAAAAAAATATAAAAAACCATAAAAAACAGCAGATGAGGCATATGCATATATATATACAAATATATACATATATATACACATTCATATAGATAGATATATGTATATATATGTATAATGAAGAAACTGGACGTTTCACATGAACGCTTCACTGGCTCCCAGCGCCAATTCGTTATGGTAAACGAGACGAAACAAGAGGCGAAGAGTAGACAAGAAGGTGGTGTGCAGCGGGACAGAGTGTGGAGTGTGTGGAGGGTTAAAAAGCTAGAGCTTTGATCAGTTTAGCATAGTTCTAAAGTTCAAAAAATGACACCAACTGTAGATGACACCATATTTAATGCCATTATGTGTTAAGATAATAGAGTGAACCTTTAGAAAATCACATTTTAATATAAAAAAAATTACTTAAAGGAAAGATTATGGGAAATTACCATATGTACTTTGTAGTTCTACTCATCTAAAGTATTTCTGCATACTTCAAATTTCAAAGTCTAATTCAAAAGCTGATAATTTCAGCGCTACTGAAAATTTTGCAGCGAATAGTGTTATTAAAATAACAAATAAATCACAATATATATTTAATTTTCAAAAAAATTCTGCTCAAATAAGCGTTGCTGTACACAGAATTTATTTAAATTGTTATTGTTATTATTAACAAAAAAAAAAAAATGAAAAGAAAAAAAATTGTAAATAAATAAAATAATAAATTTCTCCTATACGTATTTGTTGTGTTCAAATTTTTCTAATTTTCAATCAATTTTGTTGATATAAACGCTGTTGTATAGATAAAAGTGTGAAAAAAAATAAAATTTAGTGCGGAGAAAACTCTTCAACTGAATAACGATCAAAGTCAACAATTTGTAATGATTTCAAAAAATTATTTTGGCTGGCTATCTGATTTATTTCTGATTTAATATTGTCTTAAAATCGTGAGCTCACATTCTTAAAAGCAAATTATTAAATTTTGTTTTATTTGCCCCGTAGTTATGGTCCGAAAACTAAACCATTTTATTTATTATCTGTTAAGTTTTCTTTTTATTTAAAATACAAATTGATTTTAAATTTTAGTAGATTTTTACATTGAAAAAGAAGCCAATACTTGCTGGATAATGTCGTCGTGATTTAAATATTATTGAGTTATACGCTCTTCTTCAATTACAATTTTTATCTTTATTATTAGAATTTCTATATAAAAATCAGAAATAATAATTGTACTCTAGTTATAATCATAAAATATCCAAAATAATTGCTCTTGATTGAGTTTAATTTTTAGAGAAAAAAAAAAATATAAATCAAAATGTTTCAACGAAATTTTTGGCAAGGTTGGAATTTATTCTTAATAAATAAGCCAAGACAAATGTAAAGAAATTATTTTGAAAATTAAAATAAAGAAATTCTAATAAAAATATTTTTAAAAAATGTTGAACATATTTTTTTTAGTTACTTTTTGATTCTTTTATTATAAAAAAATATCAAACTATCGACATTAAGCTATAAAAAAGTCGTAATAGAATATTATGTTTTATTTTTAAGCAAAAACATAGAACTCATTTAAAAACGATTATTTTTGAGTTTTATTACACGAAAAATAATTATTAAAGCCTAAGTTTATTTAAGCTAAAAAAATTTAAAAAAAAGTTATATACCAATGTATATGAGAAAAAATTCTAAGTCGGCTTAAATGTGCATTAAAATTGACAGCTCTAATCTATAGTTAAGCAGCTATCAATTAAAGAACATACAGCTCCAAAGATGGAAAAACATAAAATAGCTAAACGAGATAATTACTTACATATATGCCTTATAAGGAGCTTAATCAAGTGGCTTTAGCTTTTGTCAAGACAAATAATTTTAGCTGAAATGTTTTAATCAGTTCCTCATATTTAGTTTCAAGTCCGTATATACTAAACTTTAAAAATAGCCTAAATCTTACAATTGAAACAAAATCTTAACCAATTTAAATCATTTCAATATTCAACTGGCAGCTGTGTAGAATTGTGCAATTGATAGCACATTTCTTCAATTTAATTTTATTACAGCATCTCTAGATTTCTTAGATCGAAAGCGTACTTAATTGACATTTGCAGCTAGTATCATTTAGCTATAGGGCATTATTTACGAGTCCCTTGTTAGATTTAATTCAATTCAAACTCAATCTTAATTTGTGTACTGCAAATTGCAATGGGGAGAAAAAGGCAAAGACTCACTTCTTGAGAGAGAGAGATAGACACAACTGGGGCGCAAAAGTGATTCAATTAGAGACACAGCACTTTGTGCTCTCTTCACAATTATCAAGTGCCTTAAGTGGATTGGGAAATGCATTCAATTCGATTTAGCAGCCAACTTCCGCTAGCTGTCAATGAAGAGAGAAAAACAAATTTCCCCTTTTGCTGGTCCTGAAACTATGTCTGGTTCACCAAGTGGCTTGTTAGCTTGTTGGCCATCTCTTGTCAGCCACTTTGCCTGAGTGTGTGTGCAACTTGTGTCCAATTCCAAGTCAGAGGCACGCACAGGCAATTCGTTAGCTGCCACAGCTGCTGCTGCTGCACAATGTGGCCAAAGCTACTATTTTTGAAACTCGAGTGAAAAGTGAAAGCTGCTCCCACCACTTTGCCACTGCCCAGCCCAGGCACCACACCAAACCACACCACACCACCACGCCCACCGTTTACTGCAAACATTTGAATAGCTTTTAATAGCCAACAAAATAGTGCTGTCAACTATTTTTTTTGTATTTTAATTTCCCTTTAAAATATTATTTATTTTTTTAGAGTTTTTGTGCTGGCTTTTCAACAAAAGGAGCATTTTAGTTTAACTTGCTTAATAAATTTGTTATTTTATTTATTTGAATGACCAGCAGTGCTGTCTTCCATAAACCACAAAAAAAAAGGTTAGAAAAAGGGTTAAAAAAAAATAAGATAATCCAACTGATAAGACTATACACAATGTAAATGTGCTTCGTGAAAACTTCCTGAAGGAGCAAAATTTTTAATAAACAATTTATATTTGTTTAGGGAGTAATAATTCAACCATACACAGGAAAACTCTAAAATAAATGTAGATTGCAAAGGAAAATAGGGGAAAAAAACCTATTGAAACAAGTTCAGAAGCAAAAGGGCTAAAAAAAAAAAATTACTTTAAATATGATAAACTAAAAAGATCAAAGAGTCTCACGTATATATAAGATATTAAGATTGATTAACCCTGCTACGATTATCATCGAACAAATAAATATTTGTATCGATAAAACATAAAATCGCTTTTAATGAGAAGAAGCAGATCGTGAAGTTCTATAAAAGACGTGCGGAAAAACTGAACAATAAGAAGCCATATCAGCTAAGTTTTTAAAAAGAATTTTAATTTTATTTATTAAATTTAACTAAATTCAATTATATTTTACCGATCCACAAGTGTGAATTTAATTGGAATAAAACCTTCCCCTAACCACATATATTTCAACCTACATTCATTATATTTTAATATACACCTGTTATTTTTCAGAAAAATGTTTCATGATTTACTTCGCTTTAAAAAAAATATATATTGAACAAAAAATAAATAAAATATAAGAAAAATAAATACATAAAAAAAAAATAAATAAAAAAAAATAAATTAAATATAAGAAAAATAAATAATAAAAAAATAAAAATAAATAAAAAAATCTCCCATCTACTTCGACAATCAAATTAGAATTATACTATTTCAACCTATTTTTGAAAATCCTTAAAAAGCTGTAGTTATCGATAATATCGATATATGGTAGAGATGACAACTTTCTTTCTTTTTCCTAAAACAATTATCGCAATTTACGTAACAAAAAAAAGTTCTATAAAAGATACCAACACAATCTCTCTTCTATAACATTTTCTATTTACAGAATTGTTAGCCTGTTAAAAAGGCCAAATTTGGCGTTAAAATAGCTAACAATTTCAACACTATCCTGAATGCCTGACAATTGCTTGCAGAAATGTCAGCAAATGGCCAATTGCGCCTCTTGCTTTTTGACGAGTAATGTGCTAATTGAAAGACAAGACAAGACAAGAAATGACAAGACGAGACAAGAAAAAGACGAGGTGAGCTATGAGACCCTAGAGGTCTCATAGACACTTAAAGTATGCGCACATAACCTAAGCTAATTGTGAGACAGCGAGTTGTTACATAGCACAAAAAGTGTGTCATCTGTTGTGGCATTAAGTAGAAGATAGAAGATACTAGATACTAGATACAAGATACAAAATACCAGATACAAGTTGGTTGCCCAGCCCCAAGTTGAGTGCCACTTTTTCAGTGAATGAGTGCAACTTGTAAACAGCTGTTCAAGTTGATTCAATGCATGCCACATGCCACATGCCAAGCTACATCCACATCCGAATCGCTTTCTGGAAAAACCGCCAACGAGCGGTTTCAAAAAAGCGTCAAACAGCTGTCGGGATTTCCAAATCAGCGCCACATCTTTCGTGCTAGGCACAAGTGGATACAAAATTAAAACAAACACAATGCCAAACACACACACACACACACACTCTCTGATAAAAAGCTTAGTAATGTATATATAGTGCTTATATACATACTAGCATGTACATACATTTTTCATTTATATATTTTTTTTTTTTTCTTTGCCACAAAGTGCAAAACTTGTTTTTTGCGCATTTTGCGCACTCAGCGTAAAAAAGCACAAACAAAAACAAAACTCGTCGCTGCTTTGCGGCAAAATAACAACAACAACAACAACAAAACAGCAACAACTACAACAACAGCAACAACATTTAGCGGCAGCAACAAATTGTAGCGAAATATTATGCATAGCCAAACAACTACAGATATAGATACAGCTACAGATATAGATAGATACAGATACATTTACACTACGCAAGACTACAATACAAAAGAAGTAAGAATGTTTAAGGCAAAAATGCTTAAACAGAAGATACCCTGCACTCAAGTCTAAAGAGAAAAGTTTCGATAGAGCTAGAGAAATCTCTGATTTTAGATTTTGTGAAACTCTACAATCGCTTTAGTATAAATATTGCTACAAAAATTTTCTCAGTATAAACAAAACTCTTTTCAAACTGTTAATTAAAAGTTACTCTACACTTTGTCGTATAAGATATAACTATAAAAAAAATATAAGAATATAAATATTTAATCTGATAAAGCACTGCAAGCATTTCAGCAAAAACAAAAGTTTTCTAAGTATTAAAACAAACTCTCTTCAAACTGATTAAAAAATGTCGCTCTACAGTTTACCTTATAACTTAAAAAAAAAAATATATAAATACAAATATTTGATCTGATAAAGCCCTGTAAAAATTTCAGCACATGCCCTTCGAAGTAGGGCTGAGCACGGGCTTTTCTTTTCTTCAAAATTGTAGGACTTGTGCTAAAAAATATCATTTCGTGCCGGCCCGGTTCTATTTCCTGCCCAACTTCAAAGCACAAAATCACCAAAATCACTAAAATCCTTAAAACTAACGAATTAAAATCACAGTGTGACCGTTTGTCGCATATTTTTATGATTTAGCATGCGACATTCGTCATTTTAGTATTTTAATGTACGAAATTTTTGAATTTTTGCACTATCCAAATGCGGAACACAATAAAAAAAATTAAATCAAATTAATTTAAAAAAAAAAACATAAACTGGTTGGGAAATTTCGGAAAGAGTCCGGGCTTTACAAAAAAAGTGTCGGACAGACTCGTATTTTTTTTTAATTATGAATTTCGAGCTCGGGCCGGACCTCAACTCTACTTATTTTTTCTTTTGCTGCAAATTAGCCTTTCTTGAATCACTTTTTACCCAATCGCTGTTTACAACTTAAAATAATTATAATTTCTATAATATACCCTACTCTTAACCATTGCAATGGTATAGGGTATATTAAACAAAATAAACTCAGACCTACCACATGACGTTTTACGCTGACGCAGACGCAAACGGCTGAGTCAAGAATTAGTAAAAAAAAAAAAAAAAGTAGACACAACAATGGCTGCAATCTATTCAACCAACAATTTAAAAAATTATGATAATAAGAAAAAAAACAAAAATACACATATGATAGATAAATCAACAGTTGCAGCACACCTAAAAGCAAAATTATCAGAGACCTATTTGAACTTGTGCAATAAACAGCAAAACATTTAAACAAAATGTTTTTTTATTAACTCTAGGTATTTCCAATGAATCAGCAGACGAAAAACGGCGACCAGCTGATAAGAACTTAAAAAAATAACAATTAGTCAATTCCGAAAAAAAAATATATAATGAACCCAAGAATAGCCGGGGTGTCTCGACAAACAGACGGACAACTGGCTAAATATTTCAAACGAATTTGTTTATTATGATTATTGTTATATTTGTGACGACAATCTGAACAATCTAAACTTATGTGATGCCCTGTTCTTCTCTGGAAATCTAATTTTTAAATAACTAAGAAAACTTGGAAAATTTTTATTATTTTATTTTAAATAAATTTATCGAACATGTGAGTATTATAAATATTTGAAGAGTTTATTAGAGAACTGTTTCAGGAGCAGGAATGCAACCCTACAATTATAATGAGTAAGGAGATCGCCAGACACTATATACATATCATTTAAAAATTGAGTTTTAGGATAACAAAGAAATTTCATTCGAAGATTATATGCGTATATCGTTGGCATCCAAAAGATATCTGATTTTTTTCGAATACCAAAATTTGCCATAAATAATATCAGCTATTAAATGTTGATATTAAAATTGACATTATATTTTTAGAATTCAATCAATGTCATTTGCAATATTTAAGTTCTTTTAAAAAAATTGTTTCACGCTTTTAGCTTGAAATAATATTGATGAAAGACAACAAATGATTTTAAGTACTTTAAGTTGACTCTAATGCTTTAAATGTTTAAGGTCACGCTTTGTACAAACCTCAACTAATTTTCAGAGAGCACTTAGCTTATTTTGCTGGCAGCTTGAAGGTTGCACAAATATTATTTTTTGTTCCGAGCTGTGCCACACAAAAGTTGACTTACTCTGTGAAGTACTTTAGACTGCTTGAATTTACTGCAAATATATCTCTAAATTCTCGCTCTCTAGTGATCGGTTGTGGCAAGCTCAAAGGCCAATTCTAAACTGTCGTCAAAAGCCTCCGTCATTTAATGTGAAAAATGTGTAAAACAGATGAAATGCGTTGCAGTAATTTGTTTTGCATTGGCAAAGTATTTTTATTTTATTTTTTGTTTGCGCGTGCAATGGGCGATAAGTGGATGTCAAGGGGCGTCTCATATGTTATATATATTTATTTTATTTATTTTTTTGCATTTTTGCTCGAATTGATAGTTAATACTGGGAAATCCATTTCAAACGAAGGCGCAATGAATTCACCCTGAAGATAGGTCCACAATGCGTCTACGGTCATTCGGAGGCGTCACCGAGTCACGTTTATAACTATGCCACAAACATGTGTTCAGATATCGATATATAAATATTTGTACCCTGGTAAAGGCACATAATAGTATATTGGGTTTATTCAACTGTCTATATACAAGGGACTGTAATTAACGGTTATTGTTTTTTTTTTTTTTTTTTTTATCAAAAAGCCATTAGTTAAAATAACTTTTAGGGAGAGCAAAATATACCAATTGCAAATGAATTGTTAGAAAATATTTAAGGTCAAAAAAAATTAGAATTGAATAGGAAATTAATTTAGAGGTCAAACCATGATCAGGCCGTCATTCCGCATGAATATCGGATCAGTTTTGACCAAGTTATAAGTAAAAGAAGTCTCTTAGGGTTCCTTTTGTAGTTAAAAAAACAAGGAATTTCCAAAAAAAAAAAAAAAAAAAAAAATTTCCAAAAAAAAAAAAAAAATTAAAAAAAAAAAAAAATTAAATTTCAAAAAAAAAAAGAAATTTCCAAAAAAAAATCATTTCAATTACCTCTAACGATTATCATTGCATTTTACCCATTATTTTAAAAATATGCAATTTTTTTTAATAATTTTTATAAACAACGATTCATAATAAAAATTATTTAAAACCTAGGAAAAAAAATACTTTTATTTTTTGAGAAAAAAAATACTTTTATTTTTTGAGAAAAAAAATAATTATTTATTAATGAAATAATTTCTTCATTGTGCCGCAAGAAAAATATTAATAAAGGCAGTTATAAATATTGTTGCATATCTCTATAAAATAAAGTAACAATCGTCGAAAATTTTTAGGAAGAAAAACTCTGTTCTTTCCACGGAATCATTTACATCCTCACAATCAAGGGCTTTTGAGGTTTCTGATCGGATCATTGTTCATGTTCAGGTTCATTGCACAACGATTTCTTACATATATATGTACTAATTGTAAATACTATATAATTGTATATACTATGTGGTAATTGTATATACTTCTACATAGCATATATACAACTAAAAGCAATTAATTCTATTCTGACATATACTAAAGTTTAATCAATTATTAAGATCTTTCAGCCCACTATAGTATTAGCATAAATATACACTAAATACTTTAGCTAATCAAGCCTGAAATTCTGAATATATTTATTCAACCGCGAATTAAAAATAAAATTTACTATCCTCACATAATTTTTACAATAATAATTTTTAGGAGTAAATAAAATTTTAACGAAGATTTTTTCGTGCAGAATTAGCGCCTATTTTTAAAATGTTCTTAAAAACTTTTATGCTAGCTTTAAAAATTGTTTATGTATTGCAATAAAAACAAAGCTGATGTTAAAAATAATTGTGGGCAAGAATTTACTTTAAGTACATCTCTTATTTGTTGAGATTCCCTAAAAGTTAATATTAATATTTATTTACTTGAAATATAGAGTATATCAGTATATAAAAAAATCGATTTCATGAGCATATTATAATAATATTGTTTAATATTATTTGCTATAATTGCTTTACAAAAATTCTTTGATATAGTCACCAAATTTTATATACAATATTTAAGCCGGATCAATAAAATCTTTACCTTATTCAGTTGCAAAAGGAAGCATAAAAGAAACAGAGTATATATATTATCGGAAGTTTCTTCATCTGTAACACTCTAAGCTGTTAATTAAAGAACAAAGGAGCAAACCTTAAAAAAAAAACACTACTTAATTTATTTATTTTTCTTTATTTTACAGCAGACAACAAAAGACAAAAGATGCGACAGATGCGTGACACGGAAGTGGAAACCACTTAAAAGACGATACGCTCCATATAAAAGCGATGTTCGATGTTCGTTGATTGACTGTGGCTCAATGGGATTGATGAGGGGTATGATTGAGGCTGTGACCACTTGAAGAGTTGCAAGTTCAATGGCATACAGAAGAAGGTTTCCCGTTTAAGACAAATGAATCACTTGCAGCACCCAAGGCGCCAAGAGAGTGTCATCTTTTCTCTCATATGGGGAAACTATCTTATTTTCAATTGGGGCAGGGGCTAAAAATATCATTGAGTTTCAGTTTCAACCGCAGTCAAGTGCCGCACAAGGCGACAAAGTCACGACAATATGGAAAACTTTGGAATTGAGCAATTCAAAGTGCGATATGTGTCATATGTATGTAAATTGTATAGAATATATAGTACACTCACTCGTCTCTCTATACTCTGTAAATGTGCATAAGTGTCAGTGCCAGTGTATGTGCATGTGTGTGTGTGTGTGTGTGTGTATTTGTATGCAATTGCCTTGCAAATCAACTAAAATTGCGCCTAACTTGCAACGGCGTCATTTTCATAGCTGAACACCCTGTGAAGAACCTTATTAAAAGGGTGTATTAGCTGGATATATTATCTGGATATCTCCTCGAAAAAGAAAATTATCTTTCTAGATTTTTTGTTTTTTCATTTATCCCTTAACATTGATTTGATATTTTAATTTAAAAGTTAAAATCAAAAATTTTTTAAAATTTAAAAAATCATGTCTTAAATAAAAATAAATAATAAAAAAAAACTACTTGCACATCGTTTTTAATATATATATTTATAAAAGTTCATTCTAGAATTCTTGATTGTCAAAACTGATCAGATATTTATTAGAACGATTTTCTATCATTTCAAAGAAATTTTAATTTTGACAAAAATTTACCTTTTTTGTGAAAATTATTAATATATAAAAAAAACCAAAAAATTAATAAAATATAAAACAAAAAATAAATTAATCTTGCACTGTTAATTTGAAACTATTTCGCATTTTAAAATTGGTAATAAAACATAATTTTAAAACTAATTGCTTGAGTTTTGACAAAGCTATGAGTGTTTTAATCTTGCTAATCTTGTAGAATATTACAGGGTGTGGTTAACTCGTCACTTGACATGTTTGCTCTATGCAAAACTTTTGATGGAGATGCTGACACCATTGACCTCGACTTGTTATATACTCTAGCTGTTAGTGAAACGCGTGCCTTTAGAATTCAAAATTATAAGATTGTAGCTCGTGTATTGAATTGCATTGAATATTCATCCCACTAAAGCCCTTTGACTTTGATTAGTTTTTCCTTATTTATAGAGATGTATCGAATCGTTCAGACTAAGTTCGAGTGAACTAATATGATGAACTAAATCTGTGATTATAGTTCATTTAAGTCAATTGGATTTTATTCTCATTTATTCTAGTCATTTGAGTTTCATTCTCGTTCAACTGATTCGAAATCGAACTCAAAGGAAAGAATTGTTCGTTCATTAAAAATTGTCTTATTGAACTACTTTAGTGAATTGAACTAGAAAGAACAACTCTACTTGAGTATCCACAAGGCACGTAATTGCCGAGCTATAAAATGGGAACGAAAAAGCCACTCACAAGTAATAAATAATCAGGTAGCACGTACAAAACTTGCAGAGTATTAACTGAAAAAGAACTAACGAGTATTTTACATTTCAAGGCTGTCTATTGAGCGGGATAACTAAGGCGAGTCAAGGAAATATTCGCTAAATATCATTAGAAATGCGCAATTAATGCTGGAAGCATCATTAATTATGAATGAATGTAAATAAGTACTCAGGAAATAAAAACAGCAAATGATTCGCTTGAAATAAAAACAACAATTCAACAAACATAAACCAAGCAAAAACAAAATTGTAAAGCGGGTAATGGAAATATATATTTGCTAACCACAAACCCTAAACAAAATGGAAGCTAAGTAATATATAGTAGCTCCAATTTCTCAGAATGTTTGTCTTCAACTACTTGATAAATTCAAGACTGAGAGATAACAAAAATTCATATAGCTAGAAACGAGCACCGGAAATATTCGCAAAATTAAAATGCGCAGTGAATGGATGAAGAAACTAGCTTAAAATAATATAGACGGGAGTCTTTTTTTAATACACAAAATCCACAAATATAAATTAAAATTATAAGTTGTGTGGTTTCTTAAGATTCAGATTTATAAAGAAACGCAGAAATATTTACATTTATCCCCATATTTCCTTCATTGAAAAATAAATATGATTATTTTTTTAAATAAAGTTTATGATTCTATGATTCTAAAATGATTCTAAAAAAAAGGGTATAATCCTAAGCTTGGCAATTCAAATTTTAGTTTTTAAGCGACAAAATAAAAATCATTTAAAATATTTGTTTACTCAAAAAATTAATGAGTAATTTTGAATTTTATTTGAGTCAATTAATAACCATTTTTTTCGCTCAAAATTATTATTTTTTATTTCATTTATTTTATAACTTATTTAAAGATTTGTTCCAGCTTCAAAATTGAGAATTTTTTAACACTTATTTAAAAAGTTATTTCAGCTCCAAAAATGAGAATTTGTTTACACTTATTTAAAAATCATTTACTTTTATATTTTTTCGCTCTAAAAATGACTTTAGTTTTTTTTTTAAAGCATTAAATTTTTTTAATGAAATTCTTTGAATTTTACTTTAATGTCATTTCATTACTCATATTTAAAGATTTTTTTATTCGTTTAAAAATAATTATATATTATTTTATATTATTTCTTAAGAAAATAAATCGGTTTTATAAGCAATTGAAAAATTTCAAAAAAATATTTATTATTAAGTGAATTTTTTTTAGAATATAAATTCTAAACGTTACAGTCCCATATTTGACATTTAAGACTATGGGCGAGAGCTCTGTCTTTCCCAACCAAAATGCTGACCCACTTGCAATTCGCAAAAGTTGCATTGCCACATGTTTCTGGATATTCGATTTTAAACAGACACAGCACAATTTCAACAAACACCCTTGGGGAGATAGAGATAGATATAGAGAGAGAGAGAGAGGGGGTAGAGTCAATTAGACTACACTAACTGGCATAGAAAATCCCACGCTGCTGTCTGCCACATCAATATCAATGTCCACCAGCTGTTCCTACCCCCAGCTGTGTGTCCAGTTCCACTTTTGGCGCAGAGGCGTCGTTGTCGTCGTCGTTGAAGGCCCTCTGTCAGTGTTTGTCGCACAAAATAAATTAAACTTGGCAACTTGGCTTTGGGGGGAGAGGAGTAGGCTTGAGGGAGACTGGTTGCAAGGGCTTGTTTGGTTGGGGTATTGGAGATGCTCTAGTAATGCCCTGTGTCCTGGCCCTAAAATGAATATTTTAATAATGCGCCGCCTTGCAAATTGCTGAAAAAGCCTTGAGCCTTCTTTGTTGTCACTTGGCTCTCTGGGCCTGAAAAATGGCCTGAAAACTGAATAGAATTGTTGAGCAGGCGAACTTTGAGCTCATGTACTTGGTACAAAAGCTGCGTGGGCAGCATATTTGCTCATTGCTCATTGGCATATTGGCCAAATGACGTACCAACTTTATGGGCCACCCAATCATCATCATCATCTGCCCACAAAAAGCTGACATAGGAAATGTGTTTTCAACGCAATAAATCTCAATGGCGTCGGCGCTACTACAGACTCCTGGGAAGAGGAGGAAGCCCTCTAAACCACCCGCTGCTTTTGCCCACCAGGGGTAACCAATTCTTTGAAGCAGTGCACCCACATAAATACACATATACATACATATATGCATTTTAGTATTCGCTTTTAATTGGAACTCGCATCTGTATGAGCTTTAGCAAACAAATAGCTCCAGCTGTGTGTTGTGGCGCTTGCCACCCACCCGCCGCCTATTGCAATTGGGCTGCCACTCCTATGCCCAGCTGCCAGTTTGCCAGAGTTGCCAGCTGTTGGCTATTTGATCAATGTCTGCCTCCATCCTAATCTGAATAATTCACATTCGTATGAATTTCCGCACTCGAAATTGCATATCGTCATCTCGCAGCGCATTTGTCGTCTCGGCGCAGTTTTTGCCATATTGCATTATTTATAGAATATAAATCTCCATTTCAAGGCGAAACAAAACAAAATTAAATGAAAAAAGATCAGAGTGATCGACGTGCTAGATATCCTACATTTTATTTAAGTTTATTTATTTAAATAACAACTATTCCATAAATTAAAACAATATTAATGTACATTCCGGTTATGATCATATTTGGCAAACATCTATACATATAAAAATATAAAAATTAATGTTTGCAATTGATGAATTGCCGAATGGATGAACTGATTTGGCTTAATTTTTTTTTTTTGAGATATTGTAATTGCCAGAAAAAGGATGTTTTTAAAGAAAATTTTGCAAAAACTTTCCGGAAACCCAATGAGGGGCGTAGCAATGCGCACCGTGGCAACTAGTTTTCTTATAAAAAATAAAAAAAAAAATATTGCAGTCTTGCTTAAAATGTCAAAGTGTACTAAAAAATTAACCATAAAACTAACATTATATTATTAAAATGTGATACAACGGCTTAATCAAAATATTTTTACAAATGTTTTTTGTTACATTAACATTTATTACGCATTAAAAATCATTCAAACCTTCTTTTTTATCTGAGAAAAACTCTAAAAAGTATAAGTATTTTATTTGTTGCAGCTTTATGTCTTTTATTAAGTAAAAAGCTCGAAAAGTCCTAAAAAAAAAAAATTTAAATATCTAACAATAAAACTGAAACCTTGAGGGCAAGTTTATATACCAATTCGACATGCCGGCGTAGTCAGTGTCATTATTAGTGCCTACAACTAAACGTGAGACAATTAGTAATAAAAAAGTTAGGTTTAAAGATTAACTGTAATGAAATTAAAACCTAATGTATGATTTACAAAACTTTTGTGTTTATTAAGTTAAAAAATATAAACCAATATTTTATTTTTAAAAATTTAGTAGAGGAAAAATTAAATATTTGCATATCATCTTCATATTTGTATGATAAACGAGATATTTTTGGTATTATCAAATGACTACAAGATCAATCGATTAAATATTATTTTTATTAAATAATTGTAGCAAAAATTGATCAAATTATAAGCAAAAATTTATCAAATTATAAGTAAAAATTAATCAAATTAGATACAACTATTTCGACTTCTGTCAAGCAAATCTCTTTCTGTAATACTTAGAACTGTTGTGAGTATGTTTAGAGTATAAAATGGATTATCTAACAAGCCGAAAAAATGTATTTTTAATTTTTTTTAATTGTTCTCTGGATAAAATATATTTACAAATAAATTATTAATTATTATTATTAATTTGTAGTACCAATATAGTCTATCTTTGTCTGCTTCAAACACTTGCATGCTTTATAATACCCCTCTAGCGATTTTAATTAGTACAGGGTATAAATAAAACGAAACGAAATAATAAAACAAACGGCGATTACAACAACGACACCTTCTGTGCAGTTGCCTCAATACCAAAGTCGAGAGTCGACAACAAAAAACTGCGCAATAATTGGCAGAGAGCGAAAGAGAGAGATCACAATAGAAAGATAGATAGAGAGAGCGAGAGAGAAGGGAAGGCAAAACTTTTGTTGTGTTTATTATTGCTAAATTCTACTCGTTATGCGATTCACATTTCGCCAATGTTAATGAATCGTTTGCTTCTATATACACATACTTATAGACAGGTAAGTTGTATTATCAGCCCCGCCTGGATAAATTCAGAATAAAACACGAGCCTGACAAATGTAGAAAAAAAAAGCTTCAACTAAATGAGACACCAGAAGAGTGTAGGGAGGGGTGTAAAAATAGCTGGGAATTGTACACAAAAATAAATCTAAATAAGTATAGATACAATATTACACACACATATAGATATACATAGATATATATAAATACATATGCACATATTTATAGTAACTATTTCTTTGTAGTGAGATTTATATTGTATTGTATGTTGGTGTTGTATGCGAATATATGAAAAATACATTAGTTCCAATGAACGTCGTTTTGCTATTATATTCATTTGAATTCGTTCAAAGTTTTCGTTCATTTAATTCTTCGTTCGTTTTAATATTTAGGTTCAAGAGCGTAGTTATGACAGGGAGACCATATTAGACTTATATGAGATTTGTTCTTTAAAAAATAGAATTTAAAGAGTAAATTTAAAAAAAAAAATTAGCAACTTTTTAATTATGTTACATTTTATGGTTAATATTTTTATATAAACACAAAAGTTTAGCACGCTCCTTTGAAGTTTTTGAACAATAGTCCGCGCGGGTATACCGAATGTCAATCCGTGGGTAGCTCGCACGATACACCGGATCGTTTGCGGCTCTGTATTTTTAAAATATTATTTTAGATATTTACAAAGTATATTTAACCGATGTTGATGTCATATGAAAATCATTAATGTTTGACAAGCGTATTCGACGGGTATCCCGGCGGGTACCTCGCATGGGTATTCCGAGAGGTACCTCCAAAAGGTTACTAGTTCCGACGGGTATATCGCTCGGGTGCCTCAACGGGTATTGATTTATTTATTTATTTATTTATCTTTATTTATGAAGTTTATTTGTCAATATCAACATCATTCCCAAAAAGTCAGTACACTTTATTTAGATAATTAGATAACATGAAAAATTATTACTTATTTTTAAAGCACACTCGAAGTGAATTAGCAAATAAATAAGTTTATTTAAAAAGAAAACGAACGAAAAAATTAAATTCTAGCAAACGAAATCAACAAAAAATTAAATAAAATGGAACAAATTGTGGCTTATTCGCTCTCTGGAACCACAAAATGCAACTCTTATGATGTATATATATATATACATATATATACATAATGTATGTACAAATATGATATAGACAAATGTACACACAATGATCATTTAATTGCCATTACGCGTCCGTCGCGTTTAACGTTGTTTTTTATTGTTCGTTTCCTTTTACTTGGCCGTTTGTTGTTTTGGCTTTTATTTTTTTGTTTTTCTTTTTTTTTTTCGGTGGCGAAAGAAAACACAAAGAAGGGCCCACAACACACACACAGCTGACACCACTTGGTGAAAGTCTGCCCTAGCCCCCCACATATGCCCCGCTCTGGCCCCCGACGCATTGCCTCTTTTCGAGCATTCGTCTTGGACGTGTTTATGTTGTTTCATAATCGACAAAATTTACATAAATATAAATACATACATATACCTTTTTGACCACTAGACGTGCAGCTGATTATCGTACATATATACCTACATATATGTATGTATATATGTCGTATACATAAACAAGCTGACAATGATTTTTATATCACCTACATTCAAGTGTTTGTCAGCTGGGAACAGAAGTAGAAAGAGATAGATAGATAGAGAGAGAGGTGACCATGGAACGAGCCCGAATATCACGATCTAAAAAAGCACGAGTCCACACGACCTAGGCCCGGCCTAGCCCGGCATGAATTTTCCAAAAACCAGGGACCGTAAAAAATAACGATTATTTTATTTTAAAAATACGTCAACAATGTCACATATTCAGCATTTGTATAGCTAATTCTCGAAAGTTTGCTAGTTTTACTAAATTAAAAAAAATTGACATAAAAAAAATATATATACTTTTTTATTCGGCTAAGCTAGTCCATATTTAGCCATTAAAACGTTGTAAAACTAATTAAAATTGATTTTTTTTAGTTTAATTTTTTATGTCTCAAAAATAATATTTATTTCTCATTTAGAAATTAAAAATGAAAATATTAATAGTTGTAATTAAAAAAAAAGCGTAAAACTCATGAACATAAAAATCATGAAAGATATAAATTATCCCGTAAGGATCACATTGCTGTAATCACATTTTAATAAGGTTGCATGTACTTGGTGTACACGATTCTTTAAAATCGATTTAAAAAAAAAAAAATTAACGATATTTATGGTCTTTGCAAAGGTCAATGTTTAAATTATAATAATTCATATATTTATTTAAAAAAAAGATTTCTTACCAAATTTAAGTACGTTTAATATCGAAAATACAAAAACGAGAAACGGTCACACTGTGAATCATTTGTGACTTTAGTTTGTTAATTGTTGGGACTTTGGTGTATTTCGTGATTTCACACCTTCAAGTTAAGCACGAAATACAATTTTTAAGCCCGTGCCCAGTTCTAAGAGAGAGGGGCGACTGGTGGGCAGAGCGCGTCGCAGTTGCAGTTACAGTTATAGCGCTGTCGCGTCTCGTCTGGGATGACGCACTTGAGAAAGTAGCTCACTGACAGCACAGAGGAGGTCAATCCAAAGACATGGCCATGTAGTCTGTCGTTCTCATTCCCAATCCCAATCCCGTACTTATTTCCATGTGCCTTGGCCTTATCTAATCAACAAGTTTCTTGGCAGGCAACGGAGACAGCAGACAGCAGACATTGGAATTGAGCAAATGATGAATGCCACCAGATGCTTCCACGGCGACTGCTGCTGGATTGAGGTGCAACAATTTGTCTGCAATTGCCACAGCAACAACCGCAACTTCAACTGTCCCAAAAATATATATGTATGCAAAAGCTGTTTGACAAGTTCTTCGCCTTCAGTAAGTATTCCCATTCCAAACACCAAGTGGCCGGCCGGTGGTATGCGGCTCGAGTTTGAGCTCGATTCCAATGGCCGTACCCAAACCTAAGCCCACTTGAATGGCAGTTCCTGCTGTTGTTTTTATAACCACACAGTGGGGGAAGAGAGGGAGGGAGGGCGGGCGAGGGAACCAGGAGGGAAGGAAACATTGTAGCATTAAACATGCACAACAATTTTGTCTTGGACTTTGAGTTCCTTTTGTCTGCCTGCTGCTGCAGTTGTGCCAACATTAGGGATGAAACGATAAATCGAAAAAGTGTTATTAATCGATTATATTTTTTAATTATACGACTTAATAGTATAATTAATATTTAATTATTTAATTTTAAATAGCAAACACTCAGCGCCGCAAATGTGCACTATAAATAAAGATTCATTTAAAAAAAATTTAAATTTGTTACGAAAATAAATTTTTTTTTGCAAGTTTTTCCTGGAAAGTTTTGCCTCAAAACCATTATTAATAATTTATTGAAAATAAGACAGCATACAAAAATATTAAGAAATTACTTTTATTATTTTACAATATTTTTTCAATTAGAAAGAAAATAATTTAATATTCTGTGTCTTTTTGTCCGTTTTTTGTTGGACGATCTGCCTTGTTTTGGTAATCGATAGTTGGCAGCATTACCCGCGATATCGATATTTTTCGTTTGAAAAGTATAAAAAGGACAATGTTCCTGTTAATTTGCGAATTACGCTGTGAAAAAATTTATAGAATAATGTAATTTTTTACAAAGCTAAATTACACAATTCAAAATAATTGTTTTTCAATTCAGTTTACAATAATTGATCAACCACAAAATATTATTTACAAAAAACTTGTTTTTCTTTGTTTTATGATCATTTTTAATTTTATATGGGAATAATCAATTTATACGATATCAATAAATTGCAATTATTAATCACTTGCTACGAATAATCATGCCATGATCCATTAATCGATTAATGCATTTTTTTTTGCACCATCCCTAGTTGGCAGTGACGAAGGAAGAAGTTAAGTGGAGTTCGTTGTGTCTCTGCAGTGTGTGTGTGTGTGTGTGTATATATATAGTGTGTGTTGTCTGTTGTCATGCCAAAAGGCCCCAGGCATTTATGCGGCTTTCCATTTACATAGTCGTAATACTTATTTATTTCTCCTGCTGTTTACTGTTGCAACTTGCAAATGAAGACAGAAACTGAGACGGAACCCGAGACAGAGAAACAGATAGTAGAGCCCAGGAGGGGGTCGTAATCGCAATGAGTCATCAACTGTGCATGGGCAGAGGGGAAGCAGCGACTGGTCAAAGAAAAGTGCAATGGACTACGCAAAAAAAAAAAAAAATTATTCATAATCGTTGATCGATAAGCAAAAAAGAAGGGCAATCGATATACGCAGGCGATGACAAGCGCCCGCATTTTATTCAATTGATGCAGAACTAGTTTTAGATGGAATTTAGGCCGCAATCTGTGTGTGGACAGACAGACAGACAGGCAGAATCTAATGTGTGTGCATCATGTGTCTCTGCGCCCTGTGCGGAAGCATTCAGATTGAAAGCAATCATATGTAATGAAACAAGCATGGGAATGAAAATGGGGAAATGGAAATAGTAATAGGAATGAGATTGAGATTGAGAGTGAGTGACCTGCGGAAATGCGTAAATCAAGTGGAAATAATAAATGCGAACAAACACAACTCCCAGGCCCAGGAGATGACCTCAATTTGCATTTAATGGCATAAAGTGCTCGATTGCATAGTTAACTTGTTTACCGCTTCGCTGCCAGCGCATAAATCAGAGCCAATTTGGCAATTAGTTGGCGTTTAGTGCCAAGGACAGGCCAGAAAACACAAAAAACAAAAAGAAAAACAGAAAAAACCCAAGTACGCCAAGACGAAGAAGATTTGCTGCTTGCATGACTCTCTCACAATGGCCAAAATAGAAACGTAAAACGTTACCCAAAAATATAAAAATAATTTCATTCGATTTAGCCAAAGTGGTTGCCATCATTTCGCCAATTGAAAGTTTGTCTGCAATTTGCATTTCCAAATTGGTAGCTCGACATAAATGGAGAAATGAAATTGCTTTCGCTTTCGCTATAAGACTCACCTCCAATAGACACGACAGAGACCAGAGAGGCAGGCAAACCTAATCGCTGTTGGGGTCGGTCAATGCATTCAATACCAAAATTATCGGTCAATCACATTGTACCAAAAGATTGCATCTTATCTTTTGGCGAATGGAGACAGAAATAATTTGTAGTCAAGCGGAGAGTAAATTATAAGATTGAAGGAGCAGGTTAATTAATTAATATCGGTCATTCACATTCGCCAAAAGATTGTAGCTTATCTTTGGCGAGTGCGAATGATTGCAATTGGCGAATTTTTTGAGAGTGGCGAATATATTGTAATTGGGAAGTAGCGAGTAAATTCTTTATTCATTTTATCTTTGGCGAGTTTTTGTGAGTACCGATTGGAGTATTAGTAAGAAAAGGCTATAGGGAAATAACGAGTAGCGAGGTTTCAGTACAAATATTTTTATTTAATTAATAAATATCCATAAAATATTTATAATAATTTTATATATAAATCATGAACAGTTTAATTGAAAAAACCCTAAAATTGGAACAACAAGAGTGCTTTGAAGGTTGCCGCTAACTTCTTTATCAGGGTTATTAAAAATTTTCAAAAACCAGAGGAGGTTTTAATCCTAAAAAAGAACTCACTGAAAGCAGGTAATTTGTACTTATTTACTTCAACTATAATCTGGTAGATTCTACGAGTAACGAGTAAAGTATAAATTAGAAAATGCAATTGGAATGTAACGAGTGATCGTTACATTGCAGCGAGTAGCCAGTAAATGCAGATACTCGGTACTTACTAAAACTGTAACTTGCAAATTTCTGTTTGTAACGAGTCGAGTTTCATATTTAAAGAGTAACGAGTGAACAGTAGGTAGTAGTAAATGTATAAAGCAGGTACTTACAATACACCCGAACAGCGTGTGCAGACAAATGAGCCGATGGTCATGTTCACGTAGGTGGGCCCCTTCTGGTTGCAATCGAAGCACTGGCGATTGCCCGCACCACTGTTGACCAGCTCCCGCAGAGCTAGCAGGTATTTGTCGTCCTGTTTTTTGCGCACAGCCATATTAATGTTGTAGTTGTTGCTGGTGCTGCTGCTGTTTATATTATTATTATTGGTATTCGCTTTGTTTCCTGCTTCCGGTTGCCTGCTGCTGTTGATGCTGATGCTCTCGCTTCCACTGCCGTCTGCAAGCCACTCGGTGTCCGAATCGAAATCGAAATCGCTGCCGTTTTTGTTGCTGTTGCTGGCGCACAGGCGTCGGGGTGAGGAATGATAGATGTCAGCGGCGTGGGGGGCACTGCTGTTGTAAACGTACACGAACTGAATTTTGCTTGATTTTTATTTCGCAGCTAACAACACGATCGAACTTCAGTTATGTGTGTGCGTGTGTGTGTGTGCAACCTTTTTTACGCAACACTTTTGACCTTTCTTTCTTTCTTCAGCCGCTGCTACACACTGTAGGCAGAGCACGAGTCACGAATCACAAAACACGAATCACGAGTGACGAGTCACGAATACTTGGAATAGGCACAACAAACGCCGCCGCCGCCGCGCACACTTGCACATACATATACCAAAGGTATTTATTAGTGTGTGTGTGTGTTTGTGTGTGGGTGTTGTAATTTATCAAACAACAAAGCAATTTTTCTCGATTATTTTTTTATTATTATTATTGTTTACGTTTATACACTTCACTCTTTTCTCACACACTCAAAAGCAACGCCAACACCAATATATCAACGGGACATAACATTAACTAAACAGCGACTGGTTTTCGTTTTCGTTTTCCTTTTACATTAATTGAATTTATTTACACACTTTGGCAGTGCAGTCTCTGCTGCGCTCAATTGAATACACTGAATCACACGCTGCGTTCTTGCTGCTGACTTTATTTGTTGTTGTTGTTATTAACAGAATTAAGCACAACAAAATTCTCTTTTAATAACAACAGAGAGCGACGCCCGTCCGACGATCCACAACTCAACCGCACGTACCAAAATTGAAAAGTGTACTAACGGGCAGTGTGACCGTACGGCGTTAGCGAACAAATGCTCAGAAGTGCGTTAACAAAAAAATACCAAAATCTACCGAGTTGGCAGCACAGCAAAATACAATTTATCATATATCATAATACAAATCAAATTTAAAAATATTTTTAATATAGCTTTTTTGTTGCAATTTATGAATTATATATTACAATTAACTCCTTTCTTCTACTACTCCTAATCGTCTAAAGGCCTGCGTGCATTGCCTTTGTTTGCAAATTTGCGTTTCTTGAATGTGGCAGGCGCTCCTGAAGTTGACGCTTCATCCAAGCTGGAAATAGTTTTCTCCTTGAAGCGCTTTACAGGTGGTTCGGAATCAGGTACAATAACAGGATCTGGCACAAACACATCCGTTTGTGGCAATTCCCAATCAATGGGTGCTGCTGCAGGTCTGCAATTGAATATTCAAGATTAAAATATATTTTTGGAGTGGAATAGTAATTTTTTAACATACTTGGTTTCAACCACCTGCCACTGGCCAATCTGCTTGGTGGCCGCCTCCTCTTCAGTTTTGAACTCTTGTCTTTTCTCCTCCTTATGTTTTTTCTCATTGGCGGTGTCGGCCTTGCGATATAAGCGAGCATGGCGTTCTCGATTGAAACGCGCCACTTCTTCGTCAGCGTTGTTGCGAAAACGTAGGGATTCCTCCGCCTGAGTAATCTCCTGCTGATCGATGGCCAACTGATTGATGCGCTCATATTCCTCATATGAGAGAAAGCCCTCCTTGGGTGGCTGCCACACAGATTCATTTGTTTTCACATTCCAATAATATGTGTGACCCTCATCCGATTTGCCTTCTACCCACAGCGATGCATCTGGCACAGCATCTGAGCCGACTTTGTCCACATTTACCCTACGCTTATCCTCCTCCTCCTCATCGGAATCGCCCACTAAACGCATTGGATCAATTTGCCGTGGCTTCCCATAGGCATTGTGTCTGCCACTGCCGGAAGCAGTCGTCGACAGAACGGTGTTTATGGAACGTGCGGTCATATCTCCATGATAACCATGTATATCCTGCGCATAGGCCTTCATGGCCGCCTCTTCCATTTTCCGTATTTCTGTGCTCATCTTCTGGCGCTCCCGCTCTGCATTCTCGCTGCTGCGACTGATGTCCGTAATGCGCTTGGCCACATTTAGCTTGTGCCGTTTGCCACTCTCGTGAAATGCAATGCTCTAAATAAAAAATAAGTTTATTTCAAGATTCTTAAAATGCATCTAAAATGTTTACTCACGGCTTTGTTGTCGCTCAGCCAGCACTTGCAGAAGTCGCAATACTTGCGTTCATTTGACTTCCAGTATTCCGTCCTGTATAAGGGCAAACAATTAAATATATTTCTAAAAATTAGTAATAATTTCTTTACTTACATTATTATTTATTATTTGTACTTTTTTATTTGCCAGATTTGTTTTTGTGTACAACAGGAACAGTGTTGCAAAATTGCAGAAGTAACCAGTGTTGTTACTTTTGTGACAGTGACAGCTACTTTTAATTATTGCCGATTATCATTGATGCCTGTGCATCGTATTAAATAACCATATAAAAATCGCTATTGTATAAGTATTTTTTAAAATAATATTAATATAAATTCAAATTTTTAATTTAATTTTTCTATACACAAATTCTGAATTTATTCTCAGAGCTAGCAATTATTGAATACATAAGCAGCAGTGACTCGTTACTTAGTATTGAATGATTGCCTGTGACTCTTGTTATTGTTGGACACAAATTTAAATTAATTTTTTTATTTAATAAAATCACCATCTATTTCATAGAGTTTTTTTTAGTAAAACAAAGTCCTTGACTGTTTCAAGCAATATAGCCAAGGTTTTTAATCAACCAACAATATTGCCTGTCTTTTTGTTTCAAGCAGTAATGTTGCTTTTGCTTGGCTTTTCGCGGGTCAATTCAAGTTCTATAGGCAGCAGTATTTTAAAAAAGAAAAATACCAAAGTCGCTGTTAATAACATTTAACATTTAATGTTGTCTTCAATTTGCCGCAAAATTTGCGTTCGTGTCTTGGGATTCTGACAATCAAAAAAGTAATTTTATTAAACAATGATTGATTTGTAATTTATTGTGATTTCTATAAAATTAATTAATTATAGTTAAATATTTCACCTGCGAAACTCAAAATACTGTTTTTCAAATGCTCAAATGGCAGTGTTATTTAACATGTCTGCACTACAGCTGTTAGCTGAAGTTAATAACATATTTTTTCTAAGAACAGAAATTGATTTGTTTTGTTTGATTGTTTGATCAGAAACCTCCAGACCATGGCACAGGCCCGAGTCGCTACAACAATGTCCATCACAGACACGATGACGGCCAAAACGAGTGAGTGATTTGGCAAAATCATAAGTGACCTGTGGTCCAAAGTTTAGCTTATCCAGCAGACGATTTCACCAGCTTGATAACACAGCTGTTTTATATTTGCCAAATTATAAACCTGTTCACCTGACTAAGCCATTGCTGTTGTTGTTAGCTGTTAATTGTTATAAGCTACATTGTTGTTTTTGCTATTGGTCAGTGTCAGCTCATGCGTTACTTTCTTTTGGCTTTACAGATGGTGTGCCTGCCCCGTCAATGTTGGGAGAAAACAGCTGGAGCGAATTTTCAATAGAAGTTCCATGGGGAACTGTTGAAGGTGAGCAAGCGGCGCTGCTGAGTCACCCACTCATTCAGCTTTTAGCTGTTATCAATGCACGCGAATCACAGACGCACGTTTACAATAGTCTGATAGTGCGATTGGGCGATTTAAATCGCACGACGCCACTCAAAGGCCACAGAAGAATACAATAAACATCTAATTTAATTTCCAGGAAAATGGTGGGGCTCTCGTAACAAACAGCCAATACTGGCGCTTCATGGCTGGCAGGATAATTGCGGCTCCTTTGACAGGCTGTGTCCGCTGTTGCCGTCGGATTGCTCAGTGCTGGCCATTGATTTGCCCGGTCATGGCAATTCCTCACACTATCCCATGGGCATGCAGTACTTTATATTCTGGGATGGCATCTGTCTAATACGTCGCATTGTCCGCAAATATAACTGGAAGAATGTGACGCTCTTGGGTCACTCTCTGGGCGGCGCACTAACCTTCATGTATGCGGCCAGCTTTCCCGATGAAGTTGCCAAGCTGATCAACATTGACATTGCCGGACCAACGGTGCGTGGCATTAAACGCATGGCCGAAGGCACCGGCAAGGCTCTGGATAAATTTCTCGACTATGAAACGCTGTCGGTGAGCAAGCAGCCCTGCTATTCGCACGATGAGATGATCAAGCTAGTGCTGGACGCTTATGATGGATCTGTGGACGAGGCGTCTGTTAAGATTCTAATGAAGCGCGGCATGAAGCCCAACCAAACGGGATATCTCTTTTCTCGCGATCTGCGCCTGAAGGTGAGCATGCTTGGTCTCTTTACAACGGAACAAACTTTGGCATACGCTCGTCAAATACGCTGTAAGGTACTCAACATCCGAGCTGTGCCTGGGATGAAATTCGAAATAGCTGAATTTTACAAAGAAGTTATCGATACACTAAAGGAACACGCCGAATCCGTGACTTATGTTGAGGTTCCGGGTACTCATCATTTGCATTTGGTGACACCTGATCGTGTAGCACCACACATTATTCAGTTTTTGTCAAAATAAGTAGATAATGTACCTATATGTATATATATGTACCTATAATAGTCCAATTGGTTCAATTCCAGCTAACATAAAGCATTAACCATCGAACAATAGTTTTCCTGTTTTGTACTTATTACCCAAAAATCAACTGACAGGCAATAAATAAATAGGAGGCTTCATACTATATATACTATGTACATAATTATATTTTTATGAATTCACCAGTATTACAAAATAAATGGTTTTATTTGGGATATCTTGTAAGAACTTGTTTTCTTTCACAATAGAGTAACACTGGCCGCACCCGTTGCCTAGCAACATTTTGTTTTGGCGTCATTTCTCACACTCTTCAAACTTTCCGAGAGTTATTTTTTCCTCCTTACATCAAAATGGATTTAATTAAGGAGATAAATGAAAAATATCAAGCACTAGAGGCGGAAATCGATAAGAAATTGGAAAAGGTGTAAGTAAAGTGCACTTAAAAGCGTCTACAGTTAAACGCGTGTCTGGTATTTATAAATAAAATATATTTTGCTATTGTTGCCGCTCAGTGTGTCTGTGGTGCATCAAAAAATAAATGTATAGCATAATTTGCGGCTGGAAAAAATGCCGGTAGCCTCAATTTGTTTAAGCAAATTAAAAAAAAAATTAATTTTTGTTGTATTTATTTCTTATAAAAGAAGTTTGAAAAAATTGGTTTCCTAATAAAAGAAAATATCAATTTGCATATCAATTTTTGTCGATAGATGGTGCTAGATTATGAGCTCCTTAACGGTTGTTTGGAAAATTACAAAAATTTATACATATATTTTATGTATTGTTGATACAAAAAATACAGTTTTGTACACATCAATATGATAACTGAAAAATATTGCCAAATCCCCACGCAGAAAGAAGCAATATACAATATTTTTTATATTCTTGTTTACATTTATTTAAGGCAAGCTGAGGAACTTAAATTAGAACGTCAAAATGTGAAATTGGCTGAGAAATCAGCAGCCACACAGTCGCCAAAGGTATTATCTTACGAAGAGGCTCTACAGAGAAATGCAAATACCCTAAAGGTAAGTTACCGTACTCTTGACAACTATATAATCCTTAATTATTAATCTGCCTTTTCGTCAACAGTCTCTGGAAATAGCAAAAGCTCGTCTACGTTCACGTTCCACATATTCGCCTGTAGAGAAGCTATTACAGCGAGCTCTGGAGAACTATAAATTGGAATTGGAAAGTCTGAGTAAAGAAAAACCGATGGCAAAGAAACAGGATGAGCAGAAAGTTGAGGATAGCGACAATGAGGAGGATAATCTATACGATCTGGTCATGCAAAATGTATTTGAGGCTGCTGCCAACAAAGATAACCAGGTCATCGAAAGTCGTCACAACTGAGTTGACTTGGTTTTTTGATCTATTTTTATGGAATTCAACATTATGTACATTTTGCTAGACGGAGAAGACGTGTCTCTGTTGCAAACGACAGCGAAAAAAAAGTTAAATTTTCAAGCTGAATAAATATATAGCCGCCAAGTATACACACACATGACCAAACGAGAGTTGTATACTTTTTCCTAAAGTAAACAAGAATCCAAAACGAATAAACAAGTTGATGGATTGAATGACAAGATGAAGTAATTTATAAATTTTAGATATTCCAATATTAATATATAAATTTTTAGCAGCAATCTCTGTATCAATTGCTGCCAATCTACTAAGTGCTTGTGGGACCTTGTTCGTCTGAAAAGTATCTGTAAGATAGTAGACACAAGGCTGACAAGGGCACAAACCACTAGACATATAACATTAAACAAACACATTACCCAAATTATTGTTTAAATTAGTTGATAATTAGTTGAATCTGTTGCTGGGTGCCACATGACCCTTGCAACAGACAAAAAGAGAGAGAGAGAGAGATATATATAGATCAAGATCGATTTCCACTGTCAAGGAACATATAGACATATAGACAGACAGACAGGCCACAAGGCAATTAAGTTTAGTAATAAATCAATTAATGACACCACGGCTCGTGCAAACATCAAAGAAAATTATGAGTTTTCTCGACACACAAAGGCGACATGACATGTTCGTTGATAAGTCGCATGGAACCTATATACATATAGCTATAAGAATTGCAGAGGGTACAGGAGGGGTTGCTTCGTTACTCTATCACAAATGCAAACGTGTCGTGAAGAGACCTTTGTGTATATATGTATTTCTACTTGCTTGAGTATGTATGTCGAGCAAATAGCAAACAACATTTGACTTGAAGTTGTCATTTATATTATGGAATACAGACACACACATGCACACTAACTAATATATACCCTGTAGAGTTGTGCATTATAGTTCAATTGAGGGAGTTTTGAGTGAATTGAAGAAAGGTTGGGAAAACCATCAGGAAAATATCGCTCATTTACTTTCGAGAAAATCGCGTTTAAAGTTGTTGAATAACGTTCACCTTATAGAAAGGAGGGTTACCTTTTTCTACTCTCATTCGGAGAGTATTTAAGATAAGAAGATGCAATTTTTGCTCAATATAAATAATCAGATGAGGAATATTTCTGCATTTTTTAATTCATTGACACAAAAAAGTGATGCTTTAAAAAACGCGTTTAAAATTGTGAAATGCAGTCCACCCTAAAGAGAGTAAGGATCACTTTTTCCTTTCTCATGCGAAAAATATTTAAGATATGAAGAAAAAATTTGTACACAATATAAATCATCTTTTAAGGAATTTTTGTGCATCAATAAATCAAAAATCGTATTTTTTGATTTATGACCGACTTGAAGTAAATGTGCTATCTATTTATTTATTTATTATATTTATTTATTTATTATATTTATATTTATTTAGTGCAGTCTATCAGCATTTGGCAAACAGTTTTTCCGAACAAATTGATACATGTAATTTATTACAAAAGGAATAAATCTCTTTTTAGGTCTAATAAAAGGTGATTAAGCTAGATGAACTAAATGAACTAATCGAACTGACGAATAGAATTTCTCCGACGTGTTGATGTCATTTTTAATAACGTCTATCATTTTTTTTACACTTTTCTTATCCTTCCACTTATTTAAGTATTTTATATATTAAAATGAATGGAACAGCATTGTTAGTCTACCAAATAAATAAAGTAAAATAAATATTCGACAATCTCGAGGGACATTTCGTTCGTTCTTTGGAACTTATTTCGGAACTAGTTGTTGCAACACTAATAACCTGGCCAGGCATTGAATAGATACACCTACTGCCTGCAACTACTACCTGCGGCTGATAAGAGAATCTTTTCGCTTATATGTCTATTGAGACAAATTGTTAGCTATTTACTTGTCGTTTAAAAGACATTTCCATTTCATTTGTTTTGGAGCAGGAGCTGAAGAGCTCGTCAATTTAATAGCCAATACAAAGGTAGCACACAAGCACACACAAACACACACACACACACTCGCACAACACCCGCACACCTGTATGTTTTTATCTACAAAAATATTACCCACTTTTTGCCCCACATTTCTGCGTTTAATATTTCATATTTATTTGTTTTCTGTTTTGGCCTCACACACACACACACACACACACTCTCTTAGGGTCTACGGCTCCTCCTTCCAACTGGTATGTGTGTGTCTATGTGTGTGTGCAATTCATATCAGTCAGGTGGTTGGGAGTCGGAGGAAGGCGCAGAGAATTGGCTGTCTGTGTCGTTTCTACCGATCGACAATATGACTTCGTGGAACACCCGCCAGCCAGACCAACGTTGACGTTTTAAATTTCATCGACAAATCCAACATTTCAGTTACGTTTCGATACGCGACAAGTGCATAGTGTTTTCGCTCCGAGGAGCTCTAACGATCTTCAGTCTTGAGTCTTTTACCAAAAAACTAAAAAAAAAATATATCTAGTCTTAATTGCCGGTTCGCGTTGTTCTGCTCATACCAAAAATCCAAATAAAACTCCATCCGTTTAGGCAGCGAATTCCTTGGGCCAAGGGAATGCAAACTGTGAATGCATTTTTAAAAAAGTTTGTTCGTTTGGCTTAAGTTATTTTCATGCTTAACATAACGCCACGTGGTGGAGTAGTATCAGTCCCAATACCCCGATCCTCTACCTTCACTTTTCAGCGTAGCGCAACTAATACGATTAGGTACAAGCCGAAGTTTTGGCTCATTAGTGTTAATTTGTCGACGTCATCTGAAATCGCTTGGAACAAAAAGTTCGAGGATCGCCAAAAGTATAAAACAATCTTTGCACCTGGTCAGAGAGTCAATCACACACATACATATATATTATATAGTTCACGGCAGATAAGACCCCCAAAAACCCCCCTTCTCAGCTCTGTAATCAATCATAAATTGCACAAATTGTTGGTCTTTCATTCAGGCCACTGTGAATTCGAATCAAATCGAATTGGGGGGGGAATTGATAATGACACTGATATGCCCGATACGATGCAGGCTACCGTCCTAATCTTTCTCTCTGATTGCGTGAAATAACCGAAGAAACTGGAGTTTATTATAGCAAACGTCGATCGCGTTGGCTTCTGGTTTTCGTGGCAGAGTTTGGTAGCTTCAACACAAATTGTACCTATATAGCTATATAGAGCATAGGGCCATAAAACTATTATCATTATTGCTTGGTACGATTTACCTCCCTCGCCCCTGAACGTACGAGTGTAAAATCTGATTTTATTTTTTGTAGACGTGTCGTAGCTTGCTTTAAACTCATTCGATATGGTTAAAGGTGGGCAACAGTTAGACAGAAGGGCAGAGAGTATTGTCGTCATGATTTGCGATAACGCCCATAGCCAATAGCCAGGTGGGGTCCAGAGCTCTTTTATTTTTTTTTGGTAGTGCCCTAGAGCCGGTCCCCAGTTAATATTCTCTAACCGGCAACGTGGCTTTCACCTTCCCCATGCTCTTCTCTGAGAAACTGAAACTGATAATTGTGCAACGTACACAAACCTTGCTCGAGTTATCAGCGTGAGTGACAACCGGAAATTAAAGTTGAAATCAACACGATTACTTCATTAGATGTGTTTATTTGGCCATATATGTATGTATTTCGGTTTAGAATTAGGGCTAGGTTTAGGTGAAAGGTGAAAGGACGACAAGGTCGCTAAAAGTTCAATGAACTAATAATTCATTTGGAAATGAATTTATTTGTTTCACTTGATTATTAATGTATCAACATAGCCATAACTAAACAATTAACCCCTCATTATTATTATTGGTAGCAGGCATAGCCGGGTACCCTTATAAATAAATAATATGATGTTTGAGTTAGGTGTAGAAAGTCAGCAAGTTGTTGAAACGCAATTATAAGCTGCAAAAAAAAGCTTGAAACAATTTTGATCAGGTGCAAGCGACAGACGAGGGTGAGGCTATAAGCACATTGTCATGATTTTACCCTGGAGCTGAGTTCAGGCAGCGTTGATGTCATTGGCGTGGGTGCAGGCAACTTTAACTCAACGAAGTGAAGAATGTTCCAAGCAGCAACGTCAAAAGAAATGAATTCCCTGTCCAAAAGCCTAAGAAGAACTGAAGTTGAGTTGGGGGCTTCTGGGTCGCCCTTTGTGGCTCACTGGCCAAACTGGGGGTGCTGGCAAATGCAAAAACTTTAGACAGGGAATCAATTGTTGCCTTGTTTTATTTAACCTTTTTTTTGTCGAAGACACGCAACAACAATAGCAATAGCCAAGCAATTGGCCGGGGTGGGCCGTGAAAAGAACTTCAGGATGACAGTTATGGGTTACAAAGGCAAGGATTGAATCAAATAAATAAAGGCGCAAGGTTCTCGCAGCAGTGTAGTGTGTAGTGCAGTCAAGGTGGGTTGATTGGGTCGCTGCTGGGTCCTTCGACTTTGGATAACCTTACCCATGTGTCCATGTCAAGTTTGCATGCGGCTGCAGGTAATTCTTCATTTCATTTCAGTTCAGTTCATTTCATGCCGCCGCTTTACATAATCATAATAAATGTAGAAAGCAATGAATGGCAAATCTATTAGCATAACATCACATAAAACAACAAATGTCTGCGCCGTCGTCGTCAAAAGCATTTTGTTGGCGGCCAGGTATTGTAATCCGTAAAATCAGTTGCCAGTTGCATTGGAGCAGTTGAATCGCAATGAACATCTGGAAGGCAAAAGTGCTAACGGAGGTGCCGTTTGGACATGTTCTCATTGTCAGTGGCAAAGTTAAGCCTCATCCCAATAAGTAGGCAATGAATAATTGCCACAGCATCTTGGAACTTAATCTCCTTTTGATATATCTTATAGAATTTCCCTGGATCTGACAGACAATGTGAATCCGCAGAATGAGAGTGAAACGGTTTTCCTAAAGATCGAGGCAAATTTTCGTGAGGGCCAAATCATACGCAGCATGTTCCAACCGGGTGAGGGCTGGAAACAAGAGGAGATTTCAAAGAATTGGAAATGTGATGGACCAAAGAATCCATTGGTGCCCGGACAATGTTTTACCTTTCGCGTAGCCGTACTACAGCGTTGCTTTGAGATTTATGTGAATGATCAACTCTATGGGTCCTTTGAGTTTATCAAGTTTCCCAAACAAATCAATTTTGTGCGTGCCTATGGTGATTTTGAAAAGATTACACAATTCCATCATCGCATGCTGTTCCCCTTGGTCTTTCCTCGTAGCCTCATGTGTGCCGATCGTGTTGCCTTCCAGAGTGATGTGCCACGACGTTATGAAACCGGCACCGTTGTCGCTATGGAATGCATTGCCAAGGGTCCGCCCACAACGGAGTTTTCTATTTGTTTCCAGTGCAACGATACGGGTCGCATGGTTCTTAAATTTAATGTCAATTTCGACAAGACAACCGTTTCGCGTAGTTATCAACGGGATGACAACAGGTTGGTTAATTTTAACCATATATATATTTTTTTTCTATTTATTTATTCAACCACTTTTCCTTTACCACACACAGTTTTGCCAGCGACGATGAGGAGACCGAGGGCGAGTTTCCGTTTGTCCGGGGCAAACTCTTTAAAATTGCTTTTGGCATCGGTGATCGTTCCTTTTTAATCGCCGTAAATGGGCAATACTTTACCTATTACAATTTTCCGGTACGTCCATTCTCCATATCAACGCTCAAGTGTTTCACCAATGATGTGGGCGACTTTTCGGTGCGTAGCCTGGAGTATCATTCCGATTCGCCGCTTCTATCGCGTGTCGAGAAGCTCTCCATTATCTAAAAGGAGTTTTGGGATCCTTAAAATAGGATGCGCTAGTAGAATGTAATACCGCATTAGTTTCAATCGTTGGATTTTTCTTGTTCACCAGTTAACTACTTGTAGTCTATCAAGATTCTTGAAATAAATTTATGATCTCTATAATGTTATTATTTGACTATTTATATATAGGTTGGTTCCTTAAGCTTTTTGCAAGGATTATTTATTGCTTTCTCTGGTCCACTCTCTCGTTCTCTCTCTCTCTTTACAAACAATATACCATTAGGTATATCTTATATGCACTCTCTTGTCAATTTGAGTGTGTGTTTGGCTATTTCCAATAAAGTTCAACTTATAGTTAGTCTTATGGTTAGTTTTTGCGTTTCCATTTTTAAACACACACATTTACAAATAGAAACAGTTCTATAACTATGAATTAAGTTGCGGACACATGCCACATTGGATCCTTGCTCTCAGCGTCTCTGCATCAGTTCAAGTCAAAAACTCATTCATTATGTGGTCAACTAATTGGTAATATATATGTTGGGCTCTGCTGGAATCGCTTTAAAAGTAACGAAACTCGCCCTTTTTACCCAAGTGCTTGCTACGCATCATATCTGTGGCATCCGGGGAGCGTTGATCCATGCTTGTATTGTCCTGCAAACGGCAAGTGTTATTAGGATGGTGAAAATTACATTATGCTAGGATAGGCCTTTATATCAGGGAGCGAAAGTAACGATAATTTTGTTTTTTTTTTTATCCTTCATGGTTATTATATTTTTGAGTTTTTTCTTATAAATTATAACAATTTATATTTAAATTTTAAATTATACCTCAGAAATAATTATTTTTTTTAAGTAATTAAAAGGCAAATGTCAAAAATAATCGTTATTTTTTGATCAAAAATTTAGTTTAAAATTCTATTACAACTTTTTTTTATAGCTAAACGTCGCACGGTTTGCATTTATTATCGAAAAATAAGCCCAATCGAATTTAAAACTTGAATTTTTAATATTTTAAGAAAGACTTACAAAATTGGGAAAAATATTTTTCATGTTGCTCTTGCTATTTTTATTAACAAATTGTATTAAACTTTCCATATTTAGCTTTAAAAACGTTATTTTACGATTTTGGGTATTATTTTCTGAGCAAAAAATGAAACTTAATTAAGGATTATTTTTTGAGCTTAAGTTTTTATTACTCAGAAATATTGCATAAGTATTATTTAAAACTCAGAAAAAATAGTTATTGTATATGAAAAAAACTCAAAAATCAATTGATTGGGAATTTAAAAAAAATTAAACTTGTAATCGTTACGGTTCCTTCTTTATGCACAGTGTAATGAGTGAATAATGGTGTTGTGTGTGGTAATGTTGTGTTGTGGATAGTGTAGATAATTTTCAGTAGGCTTGTAGTGTACGTCAGATACTCTGCTTCCTTGAAACCAAAATCTGAAGTTGAAAGAAGAAAAAGCCCAATACCCCCGTTATAGAAAATGTCTTCCCTTGAAAGCCATCTAAGAAGTGTAGGACAGTTGTAAAGTGTGTGTCTTGTGTGTTCTGTGTGTTCTTTAACAAGCTCATAATGCGAAATATGATATATGAAAATGATTTAAATAATCTGACTTACAACATTGCCGCCCGTCAAATGACGGGATTTGCTCGAGCCCGCCTGTTGTTGGCCATAGAACTGACCGTTGCCTCCGTTGTCTCCGTCGCCGTAATTGAAGGGTGTTACAATCGTATGCGGTACATGGGCTACTTGGCCGCGCATATTACGCGCCTTCCACCATTTGCGTGTGTCATCAAGGATCTGTATCGGGAAAAATAAAACTCGTTAATGATCAGATTACATAGATTATAATATTATGCAACAAATGCTTTTATTCCGAACATTTGAGAAACAATTAATATACAAAATCGATCGGTAATTCCAAAAATAAAATGTAGCATGTTTTTTTCTAAAGATTTTTCGTTTGCCCTAATCAAAAAAGGCTAGATTTTCAACTTAAGATAACTGTGGATAACTATAAGTAACTCCGAATATACATAGTTTAATTATATTAAAGATTTACCTTTTTGGAATGGTAATAAAGTTTAGCTGGTCATACAATATAATTAAATTAGATTATTCTTTCAGAAGTTATTTTGGGATTGAAGTGAAAATTATTTACCAAAATCTGCCTGTTTTATAAAATATATTTCGTCAGGAATTTATTTTTCAAAACTCAAAATTTTGATTTTTTGATCTTTTTTATTTATTTAGGGTAAAATTTGTCGGTTGAAATATATAAAAATTATTCGCCCTGTAGATTTTATTGCGAAGCTTCCTATTATGGAAGGATTATGAAATTTTTAAGAACTCTGGAAATTAGAAAAATAAATTTAAAGACGTCAGCCATTAATTTAGCATAAAAACGGCCAAGAAAAAGTGACTAGAGCCCTTAATAATAAGTCAAATATATAGTACTAAGAAAGAAGAATTAAATAAAACATTTTATTTTTCGGTATAATCGACCGACTTTACATATTGATTTTACTCTCAGATGTTTGCTAGTCAAAAGACTGTTGCATAGTGTAATAGGATTCAGGGACTTACCTCCAAATATTCGCCACGCATGACGCTCAGCTCCTTATCATTGTTGGCGGTGCGCGGGTAGGTGACCAGAACGACTTTGGCGCCTGAAGACTGTAGATCCTCCAGCCATGCTTCCAACAGCTGATCCTCGCTTACATTAGCAGCGCCCACTCCACGCGCCGTAGCCGCAGATATCTCAGAGACACCGCCGGCACTCGCGCCATAATTTCCCCCACTGCCGCTCACATTGCGGGACTCGCGTGTGTGAAGATTCTGCAGACCCGCTGTGATAGCGCTAAGGGTGGGGCCGGCACCAGGGCCGTGTCCATGACCAGCACCACCTCCGGCACTCACGCCACCACCGCCGCCGCCGCTGCCTCGATCAATCGAGTCAAAAGAGAGCTCACTGCGAGCGTTGAAATCGGAGGCACTTATGGCACCAGTTCGATCTCGATCACGATCGCGATCACGATCATTGCCATGATGTATAGTGTACTTCTCGCTGAGGGAGATGCCAATGCCATTGGTGTCATAGTCATCATAGCCGCCAGCAGCGCCTCTACCATTAAGTCCAATGCCAACTCCTGTACCATGACCGGGACCAGCCTGTACCTCAAGCCGTCGCTTGCTGACATGCGTCGGAGATGTTGGCGATGCTTCCAGCTCGTCAATGACTAAATAATCGGGTGACCAGCCATCGAGAAATACAGGGTGATATGAGCCCACATCCTCCTTCCACTGGTCGCGTGGAATTACCCAGGCATCGCCAAGGGATCGCCACAGTTCCGTCTCCTTGCTGGTAACGCAGTTGATTAGCAAATTGATGGCCTCACGCGTCAGCAGTGGATTGACCACACGTGAGGGTAACTGCGATTCGTAGTAGGTGTCACTGGACGCCTCAACAATCAAGGCCAACGGCGTGAACAGAAAGTGCACCAGCTCGGGGGCATTTGGATCGTGAATGTGCGCCTTCAACTTGGCCAGCAAATTGAATGAAAGTTTAAATTTGGCGAATATGTCTACAAACTCCTTCTCATGGGGCGGCCGGGTGCGCAGTGTGAGCAGTCCCTCGCCGGGATCACGTTTCTTGGACTTGCGATTGCGCCGACGTCGCTCCAGCTCCCTTGAGGCAGCTGCCGCATGTTGTAACCGTGCTATAAACTTTTCAATATCATCGAAACAATGATTCAGCACCGCAACATCCCTTTCGTATTTCTCACTGGATGTGGAGCTCGTTTCGTCGCGATCATTGACGCCGCCGTGCTCTGAATCCGTTTCGCCATTATGACCAATATCAACATCTTGGCTAGCGGCAGCTCCTGAGCTCGCCCGCATTCCATACTGTTCCACGCTGCTTCTCTGATGCATGTGATGTTGGTGTTGCAGTTCTCGTTCCCGTTCTCGCTCTCTCTCTCGTTCTCTGCCACGTTGTTCACGCTGATGATGATGCTGTTCAGCACGACTATGCGACGACGATGACGATGTCTTGCTCATCATCATGGCCAAGCCCGAACTGGAGGCACCTCCTGTATGTTGTATGGGCGTTGCACCTCTCTGCTGTGTGATCATCTTGCCGCTGCGCAGTTGCTTCAGGTCCTCCACCAGATGCACGGCGGAAACGCTTTGTGACTGTCGAAAGAGGACATTAATAAGATGCGTGTAAAATATTAGAAAGGCGTACTCACCTGGAATATATGCATTTCGGAACGAGAACCGCCGCCGCCCGATACGATAAAGACAAGTATATTATTGTAGAGCTCCATGGCGTCATTAGATGTGAAAGCGGTCGGTTCCTGGACCAGCGAGGCTGGGAAACGTTCAATTATGTTCTGTAATTAGGATTATTATTAATTTTATATTTTTATATTAACAGAATATATTTATATTTTATATTAACAAAAACCGACAAGATTTTAAGTTTTATTTTCTATAAATTGGGATATAACTTTTATTCCCTCTTAAAAATAAAACTTAAAATCCTCCCATGGCGTTTTTATAGCTAAATGTCGATAGTTTGATATTTGTATCAATAATAAAAAACCAAGGGGAACTTAAAAAAAATATTTTCAAAATTTTCAAAAAATTTCAAAACAATACTTTTCTTTTAGAACTTTATTTTTAAATTTTAAAAATAATTTTCTTAATTTTGTCTTGGATAACTTATTACAAATAAATATCAACCTGGACACATTTAGCTATAAAAAAGCTAAAAATTAATCAAAATAATCTTTATTTTTATGCTCCCCCAACTTACCCCCGTCTCGTAATCCATAATGAGCACCCATTGGTAGTCCAAGCAAAGCTGCATCTTTTGCGACCAGATGCCTGTAGTCTTCTCCAGCTGTAGCAAACGGCGCATGCCATCCGCAGGATATACAATGCCCGACTCCTTGTTTACGGTGAATGTGGCCAGATGCTCCAGCAGGTATGTGGGCTTATCATGTAAATCACCATCCAGACGCTCCAGGCGTTCCTCGCCCCCACTGCGATCGTCGCCAGAGTAATCGCCACCACCACCATGGGCGCCACCGCTACTGTTGCCAGCGCTGCCGCCACCATTCGAATGATGGTTGACCATGTCGCTAAACTATATTTGTGACTGGTTAATATTAGCTCCTGCTACCTGCACCTGAAAGTAAAAATACAAAACGAATTCCAATTACATTTGCATTTAGTTTTTTTCTATTGCGCAGTCAAAATGCGGCTCTGACTCAGGCCACATTCCAAGCTCAGCCTCAGTCTCAGACCCAGCCCCTGCCACAAGCCCAAGTTAAGAGTCGAGCACAATCGTAATTATATTCTCAAACTTTAACATTTTGTTCGCAGTCGCGCAGCTGAGGAATTCAAAAATCGCGCGCCTTACCTCAGCCCGCAACCCGCCGCTCACTCAACAACAGCCTCAGCTGTCATTTATATAGAATCTACCTGATTGCCTATGTGGCCCGTTGTTTCGCTGTGTAACCCCCCCACTTGCCACCTGTCCACTCACCTAACAGTATTTGCAAACGAAGAGAGAGAGAGACCGCTCTCCCAAACACACACACACACAGGCGGATAAATGAGCAAAGCAGCCGCTCCCTCGACTTAAGTGACAGCAACTACTTTAGGCGTGTGCCGACGGCGACTGCGCCGGATACCCACTGCCAGGCGATCACACATATACATACATACATAGCCATAAGTATATGCACAAGTATTTAATGTATATGTGGGAATTTATAATATAAATTTTTAGAGCCAACTAACTACTCGCGACTGTTATATTTGGCATGTTTTTATATTTTTCGCATGCCGAATTGCATCATCGGCCAGTTATTTGACAGATTTACAGCAGCAGCAGACAACGATGACGAACGTAGGTGATAAAACTTATCACACGTAACAAATACCAAAAAGTGTCCACTGAGACCTTGCTGAAGCCAGCATATTTTAATTATCTCATATAGTTTCTGTCGTAAAAACCTTAGTAAAATAAATAATAAAAAAAAGAGTAGTAACGCTCGACCGGCCGGCTGGCCAAGCATTCATTTAGTTACGATAATTAATTAAGCTGCGATAAGCAACTGTTTGATAGTAACCAAATAGTCATTCGTCTTATGTAGTTTACTGGACGTTGGAATTAATATTTCAAATTTTTTTAAATATGTGTACATAGTAGTACCCGTATGTGTATATGTAGTACCCGTATATGCTGTCAGCCAACCGTTATTTTTAAAATAATGCTTATTAATAAAAATAATTGGCATTCTATGAGAGCAAAATTATTATTTTCGCTAAATTTTTTTTTTTTCAATATCCTCCAGGAAGGAGGAGGACCGGCATGTTTCAATTTAGATGCAATTAGTAGCCTGACAGAAGTGACTTTTAAACTTTGGAAATCTTTTTAACAAATACAAAAATTTAAATAATGCTCCAAAGGCGTTTTTAATAAAAACTTTGTATAGCTAAATGTCGATAGTTTGTTATTCTTTTTTCAATAAAATAACCGAGAATAACCTAAGTAAATATTTTTTATTTTCGAAGATTCATCCTTTTTTAACTGTTTTAACTTTTTAAATTTTGAAAATTTCTCTTTTTGGGTTCGTCTTGGTTTACTTATTTAGAAAAAATATCAATGCTACATTTAGTTATAAGAAACTTGTATAGTAGTACATATATGAAAAACTCAAATAGTAAAAGTTATAATTGAAAAAAAGCGAAAAACTCAAAAATTATATAAATATTAAAAGACATGCGTACAATTAACTGTAATGATTACATTGGTGTAGCTAGCTCTCTTTCCATTAAGTTGTTTCAATCACATAATTTTTTATATAATAAAAAAAAAACGTTTTTGCGGTCCCTGAGCAATACTAAAGTGTTACATTCTTTTTCTTATCTGGCTATCATTGTTTACCATGCATTTGATTTTAATATGATATTAATTTATTAGATTTTATTCTATTCATTTGGTATGTCAGGAAACCAGAGTGTATGTTAAATGTTTTTGCTCACTGTCTGTATATATGTATATGTATGCAGGCATATGTATGTATGTATTTGCTAAGCTGCACCCATAGCAAGTGTGTATGCGTATCCAAGTGTACGAACTTAGATAAGCATTGCTAAGTTGCGAGGCAGCATTTAAAGTTTTTGTTTTTTGTTTATCTAAAATACATACATTCCAATGCAAAGGCAAATGGCAAAACAACAAACGTTTTTATTATTTCTATAGTTGACGTTGTTGTTTATGGTTGTTGTTGCTTTTGCTGTTGTTGTGCCCCTGTGAAAAACCAGCTTGTGAACAAGTGAGACTCGCGGCTCAGTTACAAATGGGGAGACATCGACACCGACACCCCAAGCTGCACACTATTGCCGTCCCGTTTCAACACATGCGCATGCGTGGCGGGCTGGCTGTCTGCCAGGTAGGCCGAGAGTAAGACTCTCCTCTCTCCAACCAGAGTAACTGACTTTGTAGCTGTGCATGTGTCTGTGTGTTTGCGCTTTAAAAAGGTAACTCGGATTTTGTCCCCGCTGCGTCTACTGCAACTTTACTTTTTGACGACCGCATTTTTTAAGCTTTCTTTTCCACCTGTTTTTCTCTTGCTCCGTTGATATTTTTATGATTTTATTTTTTTTTTTCACAAACAGACACACACACAGTGTCGTTGGTTCGCTGGTCGGTTCAAATACATACACACATTAACGTACATTTAAATATGCATGTGTGTATTGTACATAGCATAGACAATAATATCAAAGGTATGCACAAAACACACCACGGTGTAATCATATAAAGTGGTGTAATGGGATTAGCTAATTACCTGTTGACAGGCACGCAAGAGCACAAAATATATTGCATGTAATAATATGGGAGCGCGTATATACTGGGAGATATTGTGTTCAATTGGTAACTAATAAATAATAATGCTGTTTCGCATAACACCACCTGTAATGATTACACTGTGAAATACACAATACACAAAGTGGGAGCGGCGGCAGGTTTCTCATATTGATTTTCAATGCTTTTGTTCAATTCATTCACTAATTCATCGAGACCTGCGCTATCTGTTGTTGTCGTGTACATATGTATGTACATACACATGCATATATGTATTCTAATTGACCGCATTCTTTTTTTAGAGTCATCAATATACAGGTATATTATTATTGATACATTGTAGCACATAAACCACCTGTATATACATACAGTTATCACCAGCTAATCTACAGAGTATCATCCTTCTTCTTTCTTTTCTCACTCTCACGTTTGCACATTCTTTTCTAATTAGCACAAATTCGGAATTTTTTGTCACGTTCGCTACGCATTTTTTAACTGGTTTTTTATTTTTAAACATGCGTATTTGGTAGGGGCGGGGGCGAGGCAGAGTGATGGCTTAGCGCATTTTTATAGATAAACACTTCACGGGCATTTACTCGGCTTCATTATTTTCATTCAAACATAAAAGCTAACTGTTATTGGGCTTGCGCTTTGTCTAATTTCTTTTCTTTCACACTTGACATCTATCTCCATACTACCCAATCTCGGCTCCAGCGCTCGTCACAACATTTTTTTTTACCTGTCGTTTACTTGTTGTGCTTTTGAATTCTCGTCCGCCTTCCTTCTATGTGTTTTGGCTTTCCACTTTCGTACGTTCTTCTCAATTTTACAACACACTTTTTTATTTTTTTTTAATCACGAGCTCTATTCTAGCTTATATACACAAGTATTTATGGATGTGTGTGTTATTTTGACGCTGCTTCAATTATTTGCAAACAATGTTATAGAAAATAAATGAAATAAATAGCCGCAACGTCGCCGTAATTGTTTGAAAGCGCACGCGAGCGTTGTCCGCTATGGCCGCATTTAGTTCGTCAGGCCAGACCAAAACCAAGCTACTAACTTGGCTAACTGCTAACTCTGCTCCGTTAGCCATAGAGCCAGCGCGCTAAGCCGTCGAGAGAACGCGCGCAGCAGTGAGCAGCGGAGTCAGTGAGTCACTGAGAGGAGAGAGAGAAAATGCAAGCGTTGCCACCACGTTGATCAAAAAAGAACTGTTTACAATGTAAAATAAATCTTTATATTCTGTACTATTTGTAGTCTTGTCTTTCTTTTAGGACAATATTTTCCTAATTTTTTTTTATTTGTTTTTCTTTTCAATCGTTTTTATGAAATTTATTATTATGAAACTGTTTAAGCTTATAAACTAATTTATTTTGCTGCTGCCTTTTGCAAATCAACTTCTATTTTTTTTGTTTGCCTTCACGAGTTTCGCCTTCAACGCTTTGACATCGACTTTGCTGTCGTCGGCAGGACGCTTGCGGTTCACCTCTTCCGTTGGCGGTACAAAGTCCTTGTTGCGGCGCTCATCCTGTTTCTGAGCTGCTTCAGCCTGCTTGGCACTGCGCTCCTGCTGCTTCTTGGCCTGCTTTTGCTCCTTGTTAAGGAAATATTCACCAGAGGCCAGCTGCTTGTCGATCTTGCTCTCGGGCTGTGCCGGTGGGAATGGTGTATATTCCTTTTTGGGCTTCTTGACCTTGGGCTGCTTGCGCTTGCTAATGTTTTTATTTTTAAACTTGGGCAGAAAACGGGACCAGTCCTCATTGGCCAGCTTGGGATCCTTCATCAGCTCGCGCTTTATCATCAAAGCCTTTATGTTGTAGATGGGATGCACATTGTTCATCGTCTCCAGCACAATGTCGCGCACCTGCTGCAGACCTTTATAAGGCCCCAGTGCCGATACGGTGTTGCCCTGCACCAGCACGTAACAGTCTGTCAGCAGTTCGATTGACTTGAGTGTGGCTCCATTTGGACCAATCAATCGCTGACGCCGCTTGACAAACTTTTCCTTTTTGTGCACCAAGTTGCCGATCTTGATAATGTCGCAGCCAGTTTCATCCTGAAGCACACGCTTTGCCTGCTCGAACGGTACACTGCGCGCCATCAACTTAATCATGTCTCGCGATTTAATGATAATGTACGGATCCCATGTTTTGCGTGTAGTCTTCACCACCATGCTACCCTCGATCAGATCCAATTCTGCCTTCAAATTATGCTCCGCCACACATTGTTCCACCAGGGGCCAGACTTCTTTTAGATATTTTTCGCGGTATTTAGGGAAAAGCGTTGCAAAGGAGCTCTCCTCTACCATGCCATGTGGATTGTCCTCTTCCCTGAATGTTGGTATTTTCAGGGACCATGCATTGTCCACTGGCTCGGTACTCTGCTTAGTCGGTCCATCGCCTTCATTATCGCTCATATCTGAACTGATATTTAAATATCTGCGACTTTTTGAAATTAATAAAAATTTTAAATGTACAATGTTTTCCGTGCACGTTTGTTTTGAACAGCTGTGGTGCAAGTGTGGCCGCAGAAATAATATCGATAAGGTAAATTGATTTCGATAGCACAATCGATTGAACAGGGCTAACTGATATAAGAGTTCTCAGTTAAAAACTTTCGCAATTGCATCAAATAAAACTACTTTTTAAATATATAATCAACAATTCAAATTTAAGATAATAAAACTCACTCGACACACACACACTTTAACAAATATGATGTATATGCGCAGCACAAGCCATGTTATCACACTATCGCTAAGGCATCAACAAAATATCGATATTTTTTGAGTACAAGGTGTGTCAAATTTTTTCCATACACTTTTCATTCTATTGTTGCTTTTGGGTGAGTTTGGTCGATGTAATATTTTTTGAGGCTCGGACTTTCACTTTCGCATATAATTTGAGACGCAATAAATTTTCCAAATCAGTAACGAAAATAAACAAGTTCAGCAGACAAACAACAAACAAATTGATTTAATTGATTTTTTGGTAGCCCGCAGCTAAAAATTTCATCAATTTACGTAAAGCATGCAGTTGCAGTGTCTTCGAGAAAAATGCCTAATCACTTTGGGGCGTGGACGTGTTGTGCACAAAATGCATAAAGTTGATCTAATTTGCTAGTTGTTCATATTAAGTGGAATATATTTGGTATTGTATTGTTTAAATATCAATTATTTGCATATTGCGTATTAGTGCGAAATTTTGTGAAAAATCAATATGGCGTCGCAGTTGAAGCGTCGACGTGGCTCGAGCCCGAAGCTGCCAACTCATTTAAAATAATTGAGAAAATCAAAATTCATATAAATATATGTATACATTTTTTTTTTACTAGTAGGCTACATAAAATTAACCAAACGCGCATCGAATATTTTTGTAATAATAAAAAAATTATAAAAACATTTTTAAAATTTGCAAACGAGTTGGTAGTCCTTCTGCAGGGTTGCATGCTTTTATTCCAAGTATCGATTGTGCCTAGTCGATTACTTTTCAACAGCATTGCAACGCGAAACACGTTTTTGTTACAAACTCTGCAGAGGAAGTTGGTCAAATCGCATATACATATATATCTAAAATAGAAAACAAAAATAAATATTCAACTGAAGGGCATTGTTTGCTGCTCACTTGGCAACTTTATTAACATGCACTAAACGTACGCATGAATATTTGCGCATCTTTTTGCTGGACTTGAGCTGTTGTAGTTGTTATTGCGTCGCTAGGTAGCGTTATTACATTGTGATTGTCTTATTATTATATATACGTATACGTGCATAATTATATAGTGGTGTTTTTTTTTCTACGATTTTAGATCTAAATTTAAAAACAATTTCCTGCAATTTGATGGTCTAAAATTGGTGCATTACGTAATCTGTGCTATTTGTATTTGTTTGGTCACACACACGTACGCACACTCAAGCGTCTGTGCTAGAAAGAGACGACAGTAGTGCACTTGCTAATTGACGGCGTTGCCGTACAATTTTCATTCAATTATTAAATAAAAAGACGAAATATGGTGAGTTTGTGATTTGTTTCTATACTTATCAAAATAATTTAATTGCCTTTTTTTTTATTGATTTCACAGCCACGCATTGTGCCATTGCAGTTGCTAAAGTGCCTTCGTGTGCTTCTAGACAACAATGGCGGCATACTCAGTGTAACAGAAGTAAAACGCATAGCGGGGTAAGTTGTAAAACTTTCTAAAAACACAAGCGCCATCTAGCGTTAATATCTGGCAATTCATTTCATTTAGGTTGATGACGAAATATTCAAAGAAACTTGTCTCCAAATGCGTTTACGTGCAAATCTTAAAATCAACAAAAACTGAATTATTGGGTGAATTTATGACTGAGGGAGGTTGGGGCTTGGTCTGCACATGGCTCAATGATGCTATACGGACAATGAACTGGCCGCTCGTCCAGGAGATATTGGAACTTTTATTACTTTCACCCGTTGATGTACATAGACTAAAGGTTAATTCGGCGCCCGTACTTGTCAAAGGACTCTGCAAGGATGGTGGCAATGAAGGTAAGTAAAAACAGTAGCAGTACTAATTTACATAACAATTTTTAATTTACCCAATCAAATTAATTTATTTAATTTGCTAATTTGAATTTAATTGTTTCTTACAGGCGTCAGAATACTAGCCAAGCGGCTGGTTGAACAATGGCTAAAGATTGTTACTGAAAACACCGTTGTCGTCGTCGGTGCACCTAATTCGGGGTCAGCAGATGGCAATCAACAACAAACACAATCGATAATAAAGGGTTCCGGCTCAGGATCTGTGGACTCGGCCTCAAATATGGAGCACAGCTCATCGGATAGCACCGACAGTGGACCCATTACACAGAATTACACAATTAGCACAACGGGCGAACGCAAACGCAACAATCTAGTTATAACAATCAAAACAGTTGACAAATCCGCATCTGCGTCTGTTTCTGCATCTGCATCTAATGATAATGATGATACTGCCTTGCCAGCATCTGAGGTTGTTGGGGCTACTTTAGAGAGTTCTGATAAATCAGTTTTAGATGAAAATAGTAGTACAAAGGCTGGGGACGATGAGGCTGATAAGAAAAACAAAAATGCTCGCGATAAGAGTAAGCGATCGTCATCTGATAAAGATCGTGACAAGGACAGAAAGTCGTCTAGCACTGGTCACAGGTCGTCTTCATCTAGCCATAAGTCGTCTTCGTCGTCATCATCCTCCTCGTCCAAGAGTTCCTCCTCAAAGAGCTCATCATCATCTTCGTCCCATCGCAGTTCAAGCGATAAACATCGTGACAAAGACAAGTCACGCTCAAGTTCAAGCTCAAGTAAAGAAAAGGAACGTAAAGATAGCTCTGGCTCGGGCTCTGGCTCAACTTCTAATAAGCACAAATCAAAATCGTCGACGTCATCGACGTCGTCGTCCTCATCATCTTCCTCTTCGTCTAGCTCGTCCAAAGATCGCAGTCGCGACAAGGACAAAGAGAAGACGACATCATCATCATCCTCACCATCAGGCTCTAGGAAAGAGCATGAAAAAGACAATAAATTGATGCCGCCGCCGGCAGCAGCTGCTGGAGCAACATCATCAACAGAGAAGAAAGATGGCGATTCGCCAAAGCCTAAATCAATATCCATATTATCTAGAAAGGCTTCAATATCTATAGAAATACGCCGTGACACGGAAAAGACGTCAACGGTTAAGACATACAACTCGAAATTTCGCTCACACGGCTTGAACGAAGAGGCGCCACCGCCGCCCTCACGCAAGGGTCTGAAAAAGCCGCAATCCGCTGCGGCAACTACAGCAGCAGCTGCAGCAGCGACGTTGACGCCACCAGTTACCCTGAAACGACCCTCCCCACCGCCCCGAGACACTGGAATTGTTGAGAAGAAGCCCAAAATTGATATCAACAATGTGAGCGGACATGTGGAGCGACCCGGAGCTGCCAAATTGATAGCACCCAAAAAGAGTAAGCATCGATTATACGAACACGTTACTAATTCCCCCTATTTTGTATCTCTTTACAGAGCTGCTGGTTTTTTGCTTTTATTTGCTGCTAAACCAATTTTCACGAAACTTTTGTGTAATTTTTTTGTTGAAATCATTTTAAGGAGTTTGATTTTCGCTTGGGTGGTTCATTAATTAATTGATTTGATTGATTGGGCAATTTATAGGCTATGTCCAGGCAGGTGCCTGTTTCAACATTTATTATAAATATTTGTAACGAAAATTCGCTACAATTCAGGAGGGGCGATAATACACAGATTGCGTATTTATTAGTAGTGATTTAGTTTTGTTAAAACAGCTTTAAAACCTACCTCAATTTGGATGGTCGGCGCATCTTGAAGCCACACTGTCTGGGAAAGAATCGAAGGCTATAGCCCAAAGCTTATTCCAACTGCGCATGCGCCCGAGTGTGAATACCCAGCCGGCCGGCGTGTCTACTTGGTGTTAAGTATAAAAATCTGAAAAAAAGAAGATATAACTAAATTTATATACCAAAAAAAAAAAAAAGAGTACATATCTATAAACACGTTAATGATTTAGCTTATAAGGTATGTAGAAAAATCAGCTTACTAACTAATATATTACTTTCTACTACTACTACTCTTACTACAAAATAAATACGACTTTCCTCTACCTATAGAAAAATACATTTTTTCTATTTGAAATAAAAAAGAAATGAAAAAACAAAAAAAATTTTGTCAACTTTTGAGCTGGCCCGTTCTTAGAGTTTGGTAGCCTAACATGAACACGGCCTTGGAACTGATTTCAGGTCTGGATCTGATTAAGAGATCTGTTTCTGTGCTTCCTCTGGCTACAATATACATATATATCTAATTCAAAAAGCTGTTAAAATTTAAAACTTGTGCATGTTCATGAGCGCTACCAAAATCTGAGAAGAAGGCTGCCTTTTACTTGAGAAGGCCCTGATTAATTATATAGTTGAGGAGGGGATACAGAATGATATAGTATATATATATATATAGACAAAAGACTGTCTAAGGCAGTTTATATAGCACTCAGATTGAAGCCCGTTGCGCACTTCTAGGGCTGAGCATTATGCGTACAATTTTTCTAGATTTTTCTACGCACTCTCGATGCGCTTCTCTTTCCGAGGCTATGCACGCTATGTGCTTGGGGTTTGAGTTCACAATTCCAATTCAAGGAATTATATTGAAAAATTTAAATAGGTTTCGTTTAGAGCAATAAAAGCAAAAAACCAGCATTGTTATTATTATTATTATCATTGAGTAAATATTTATATATATATATTTTGTGTATTTATATTAAAAATTTATTTTTTTTACAGTGCAAACTTTGGTGGAGACGAATTTGTTCTCTGATGCGCTGGCTGCGTCCATTGAACCGAAGAAGGTAGTGAAGCGTAAGAGATTGAATGCCGCTTCATCGCCAACGGATAAGGATGCGCCATTGGCACCATTGAAATTCTATCAGGACACTTTAGATGAGTCCAAGGGCGAGGATAAATCTGATGATAGCACCAAGGAGAACGATGAGAGTCGCACGGCGTCGCCGGGCAAAGATACTGACGCTGACGATGATGATATACCATTGAAGAAGGTTAAGGAGGATATCGAGCAAAAGGTGCAGAAGGAGAAGGGTGCGGGTGATGCCGCTGGCGATGATGATGCTGCAGCCGATGCAGCGGATGATACACCCGAGGAGCCAAAGAAGCCGGGACCAGGTTGTGGTCCCAATGGCCCACCAGGCGTCCTAATGCTGCATCGTCGCAAGGGTCCCAAGAAGAAGCTCACCTGGCAGCCGGACGAGAAGCTCACCCAGGTCCGATACTTTGAGGTGGATCACTCGGAGCGTGTGAACGTGACGAAGCAGAGCTTCCTCGAAATGAAGAACATGGAACGCTACAGTGAACGGGATGCCTTGAATATTGCACGGCGTGGCTTTGACGATAATATGGAGCCACAAATGGAGTGGCGTCCGCTCGTCGAGGTGGACAATGTGCCCGATCATCCCAATGGCAATCTGTCCAAGCAGCGCACAGTGCAGGCGGAACGAGAGGCGACCACATTGCGTGCGCTATACTTCTCGCCGGACATGATTCCGGATAGTGCTGCCGAAGCGGAATTGGAGCCACACTTTTCACACGACATTCCTATTATACCCATTGATGATCTTACCGGCAATCCTGACGCAGTCAACGACTACAGCGCCTTGCCTTGGCCAGAGCCGAAAGGTTATGGTGCCGCCGGCGGCAATGAGATGAGCTTCAATGAGAACATGAACAATATGCCGGGCATGCCTCCAATGAATCCAAATGTAATGCCAGGCAATCCGTTCCAGCCGTTTGGCAATAACTTTATGCCCCAGCCGAATCCTAGCCCACAAATGCCAATACCACCACCTGGCATCTGGCAAAATCCAATGGCAGGCAGTCCCATGATGAATCCTATGAATGGACCACCGGGCGGCATGGATATGAACAATTTGCCGCCGCAAAACTTTATGCCAAATCAATTTGGCAGTCCTGTTGGTCCATTTGGTGCGCCACCTGGTTTTAATAATATGAATTATCCGCCTATGATGATGAATGGACCTGGCGGTGGACCGGGACCAGGACCTGGACCCGGACCAGGACCCAATGGACCCATGATGAACGGACCAATGCCAAACGGCATGGGTCCTATGCCGAATGGCGGGCCCAGGAACATGAATCGCAAGAACAACATCGGCGGCGGTGGCGGTGGCAATTGGCGCAGCGGTGGCAACAACTTTCAAGATAATTCTGGTGGCAATTGGCGTTCAGCGGGCTCTGGCTCCAATCGTGGCGTTGGCGTTGGAGGCGTTGGCAATAACAACAACAACACGGGCATTTGTAAACAATTTATGCGTGGACACTGTCACATGGGCAAGGCGTGCAAGTATGTGCATCCGCAGAAGAAGAGAATGTAGGAGTCACCCGAATCTTCTGAGGAAGATTCGAATGTATAGATCTCACAGCCCACCCCTGCCCCCACAAAGCACAATGTACACAGTACCCCTGTTCCTCTAATTTTTAAATAACTGCGATATGGTATTTGATCTACGCTGAAGGATCAATTCACGCTGTCTCCTGCCACCGCATCCACGCTCTACAGCCACTGAAGACTGCAGCCTGGGCGCCTGGCCTGGGAGGGCGCCCAAGATTCAATTTTACCTTGTATGTATATATATATATATATATAGAATATTTAGAAATAGGCATAAATATTTTATTAAGCGTATTTAAGTAGTTGATATGAAGTACACTCATTTCGAATTTCATTTAAATAATTATATTTAAGCTAGAACATTATAAATAAGGACCAAGTCATGATGAGAAGAAATGAAATACTAATTGTTTATAAATAAACCAATTTATTACATATTATAAATTCAGCATATTTTATTATATTGTTTAAAAGTTTTATAGAAGAATTTTATTTTTTTTTTTGTACAAAAATTGCAAAATTTAGGAAATATTAATGCCAAGCGAGAGTGCTTCTATTTGGGAATGCAAAATGGTATATTCATTTAATATACTTAAGGATTAAGGATGGCAATAAATAAGGATTTGATTTTTAAGAAAAATAACTTACATTTGGTCATATTCAGATTTTTCAAGTATTTGTTGTTTCAACACTCGATTGGAGAGGATAATAAGCTCATCTTTTATAATTTCAGTTGAAGGGCAAAAGGAAAAAGACCGAAACACAAAGACTTATAAAGCTTTAAAAAAAATACAAGTTGCAAGAATTTGAATTTTTTTCTATAAAATTCTAAAATTTCTACTTATTCAATTCAAAAGAATATATAGCAGCTATAGCCATACAATTTTAATTGATTTTTGAAAATTATGTCATAATTTTTTTGCGTATATCGAACCGTAACTTAAATCAAGTAAAACTGATTTTAATTGATTCTCTTGAATTTAACGAGTCCATAATTATTACAATCTTTCATGAGAAATTGAAGAAAAATGTTACCAGCAATTTAATCAATTGATTCCAAACATATATACAACATTTACTTTTAATCTTTTAGAATGATGAAATCCAGTGTAAAATAAACTACAAAATTGAACAAAAAATCAATGACATATATTTAGTTACAAATACATATACATATACATAGTATGTGGAGGGTGTGTGTTTAGTTTAGTTTGTTGCACTTAACCTAATATTTCTAGGGCTTCATTTGGGCTCTGTTAGCTAGTTCTCAGGTTTTACAAATCAGTTGCTTTTGGGTATTTCATTAAACGACGCAATGAGGTTCATTATATTCCTCCTGAATATTTCCCTTCTGGCTGCTCTGGGCAATGCGCTCAGCTTTACCGTAACTTCAAGAATCTACATGGATGTCAAGCATAATAAGCATAAATTGGGCCGTATTACCTTTGGTCTATTCGGAAATGTGGCACCCAAGGCGGTGGCCAATTTTCGACACATTTGTCTGCGTGGCATCAATGGCAGCAGTTATGTGGGTGCAAGATTTCATCGTATTGTGGATCGTTTCCTGGTGCAGGGCGGGGATATTGTTAACGGAGATGGCACAGGTTCCATAAGCATCTATGGGGACTACTTTGAGGATGAGGAGAAGGCGCTCAATGTGGAGCACAATCGACCCGGATACCTGGGCATGGCAAATCGTGGCCCACATACCAATGGCTGTCAGTTCTATGTGACCACAGTGGGTGCCAAGTGGTTGGATGGTAAACATGCTGTCTTTGGAAAGGTGCTAGATGGAATGGACACAATCTATGCAATAGAAGATGTAAGTACCGAAGAGTTTCTTTTTAAGAAAAATAAACTAAAATTAAATATTTTTTATTCCAGGTTAAAACGGACACAGATGACTTTCCTGTAGAGCCAGTTGTCATATCGAATTGTGGCGAAATTCCAACAGAACAATTCGAATTTTATCCTGATGATTTTAATATATTGGGCTGGATCAAGGCGGCGGGTTTGCCGGTGACCAGCTCATTCCTCGTTTTACTCATCTTTCATTATTTCTTCCGTCAACTCAACATGTATTGCTGACCATCGCAATTCCTGTTTTATTTTTAGCACATACATAAATTAAATTAACACCTAAATAACTGCAGATTGTCAGTTGAAACTTTAAAGTATTCAATAAAATTAAATAACAAAAAATAAAAGAAAAAACATAAAACAGGTTTTCATGCTGTGATCAGGCCTCGCAACAGTATTGGCAAAGTAGGTCCCATATGTAGCTGGAATCGTATTATATAAAAGAAGAAACATTATATAAACCAAACAACAATTGTACATACATCTATATATATATAATCCACAATACGCTGATCTCGTTTATAGTATTTGGATTCGGGCTTGATAAGGCCAACAATGCGTAAATCGACTCCAGAGAAATTGGAATGATAGGCAGTGAAGATTTTTGCCAATGTAAAATGATGTTTGTGATCTGGATAAACCGATTTGTTTAAGCTATTATAATATTCTTCAATCAAGCGACGATCCTTATCAGCTATTTCACGCTGATGTTGTGTTAAATCATCGAAATCAAAGGAATGTGCATGTTTTAATCTAGGATTTGTATCCATGTCCATTAGCCGCTCCCACATGTTGCGATATCTTTTATCAAAAAATTCTGGAGCTGTGCACTTCTCAGCCCAATAACTAAACTTTTTCTCGGCACTGCAAAAAATTTTAGTTTAAAGCAGGAACCGTAATGAGGAATATTTAAAATCCGAAATAATTTTTTTTTAACAATTTTAGTTAAAGTAATCAAAAATATTGTATACTATTATTTTTAATTAATTTAATTGCAACAAGCTAAGACAGCTGGAAATCTGGGAAGAGTATTTTCTGTGGAAACTTTCCATTTTCACAGAAATTGTTATTACTAGATTAGAAACATTCAGAACATTGTCAAAAGTGTTCCGATTTCTTCGTGCATTTTATTTGTTTAATTAAATATTACTTTAATTAAAAATTACTTTTATTAAATATTATTTAAATAAGCTTTGCTTCGGGAAAAGCAAAAAAAAATGTATATAAAAATTAATTTCGAAAAAATAGATTAATCAACTTCATAAAGATGTTAAATCAAAACACATTTGTGAATTTTATTTATTTAATTTAATATTACTTTAAATTATTATTATTGAAATTCGCTTAGCTTGGAGAAAGGCAAAAAAAAAGCAAGAGAAATTGTAAATAAAATTTATTCTAAAAAAAAGATGAATCAACTTAATAAAGATGTAAAATCAAAACACATTCTGGGGAAAAATCGGTTTACTTTGTTTGAGTTTTGAGGGTCTAAAAAGAATATTTCCAATGAACACAAAAAAATACTCTTCTCTTTTTCAAACTCTCTAACTTTTTGAAAACAGACGATTTTTTTATGGATTGTTTTGATTTTTTGCTCATATTTACTTCTATAGAATATTTTTGGAAATTAAATAATATTTAAATTTTTGAAAAACACAATTTAAGTGGTTCTTTGCTTTAGCTTGTGGTCAAGTAAATACGATAAGAAAATTAAAAAAAATTAATTAAAAAAAGAAAAGTCAACTAAATATAGACGTAAAATCAAGTCCAGAAATACATTCCACGTGAAAATCGGTTCAGCTTTGACAAAGTTATGAGAATTTTAAATCTACTTTGGGAATTCTCTATCTCCATAAATAGTAAATGCTTACAGTTGTCAGAACTTTGTCAAAATTGAAACGATTTCTTTTACAATAACTTCTTTTGGTCATATTTTTGCCAGAAAAAATATTGTTTAAATTAGGAAATTGCTTATTTGATTAAAGCCTGACCAAGCTTTCGATTTTGGGAATTTTTTTTTTTTAGTGAGAGATATAGTTATATATATTTTAAATCTTACTGATTTTCAACCGAAAAGTCAACGTAGAGTCCAGGAATACGGACAGCCGTACGCGCGGCTGCTATCAGTTTGCCCGGTCCAAAGAAATGTAATCGCAATTCGAATCGTCGGATCATGTTGCGGTGCAATGAACCCAGATCTAGTATGTAGGCGTGCTGTTCACAAGGCAACGGCTGCACCGTAAAATGCTTGGCATTCCATGGCAGTTTATAGCTGAGGGAAGATTTGTGAAGATTCAGATATTCCTGATACACTTTCTGATGGGTGGCATAGAGTTCCGGGTTGACACGCAGCCGATGCAGATAACGCTCAGCAACAATCATTTGATTGAGTACGACGGCATTTGGAAGCTCTTGGTTGTTATTGACATACACATAACTGTGTACCATCTTGAAGAGCTGATAGTCATGGTAACGCTGACGATCATCAGACATATCCTCATCGCTCACCGACAGCTCAGAGAAATCTGTGGTGATATGATCCTCCATTTGACCCCCCTCCTCTTCATCCAGACCTCTCGGCTCCACATCGTTCTCTGTGATACTTTTGAAAATCTCGTAATTATAGACCTTGCGTATAAATGAATATTCATCCAAAATCTCTGTCATACTCTGTTCCATTAAGGGCAGTGCGGATGTTATGTTTAATATGGGCATAACACCCTGACCACGTAACCGGAAATTACTATGCGCCGTATTATTAATTAGAACACTGAAAACGCGTAGAAAATTCTCACTAAAGCCAAGTATGCCGCTTAATTTGACTTTATTGCCCTCCAGGGGTTCCAGATACATCGTCTCAGTCTGCATAATTTTGGCATATCCATCAATCAAGCGCTTTCCCATGCTCTGCTGTGGACCTATGGGAACTATCCAGAGATGCAATGGATATTTCGTTACATTCGAAAGGTTTATAACGGTGTTGTAGGTCTCATACCAAGGCTGTAAGAGTATAAATTTAACAATAGTTAATTTATATTCTTTCCCATTGTATTTACCCTGATGTTCAGATAAACGTTATCCTTTTGAAATTTAATTTTCTGTGCCAAATTGACAAGTGTCACCGACAAATATTGACTAGGTCCGCCGACTATATTTAACTGGAAAAGCGACTTCACCTCATGGGAGCGACGTACATGTGGCAAATGGAGCATACACTCTTGACTCTGCATTTTTTGCAACTGGCCAGTCTTCTCGTAGAAATAAATAAAGCGATCGGAGAAACAGTATTCCGATGAGGCTGTGGATAACTCCTCACTGGATTCGATGTTAAGTTTGTCCAATATTTCTTCGATAGTGTGCCGCACAAAGCTGGATGAACTATAGTTATCGGAGTTATCGAACGGAGGATTCTCCTCGTCCAAGCGTATGATAAAACGACGATGGCTAAGATCAAGCTCATTGATGATCTCATCAATAATATCCAATATCAAACAGCCGTTTTCATTATCTTTGTGAAATTGACAGCGACATTCCTGGTAGCGCAGTGTCAAATTGTCCTCCTCCTCGCACGTAAAATTATACTCCAATGTCCGTAATATCTGGGACAAGACATCGGCCACAGCATCCGCTGCATCATCGTCGCCAATAAAATGCTCAGATGCCTCAATTCGTTTCCATTTAAAGTCGGCTGTGGTGCAGCCACAGTTAACAATATCAACAGACTTGTCGAACGGATAACCACGATCAAATAATACCAAATCGGGCTGTATTATATGGATTTCGGGCACCAGAATCGATAACTGCAGTTGTAGATACTTATGTGGCTTTTTAACGGCAAACACATTGATGCGTCCTGTGGCCTGTCGGCAATATAATTGCTTCAATACCGTCTTATTTAGTAGAACATATATATCTTTGTGCTCGAGAGGATTCAAAGAGATAGTAATTTGTTTTTGATAATTATGTTCATACATTTCCTTGATTCGAAATGGTCCCACAACCTCAAGCTCTACATTCTCAATGGTCATATTATGAATGTTAATTAACTGAGCTATTTCAAAGTGGGAACGATCTTTAAGGGGTTCACATGGCTGGTAATTAAAGTTCAACTGTTTGCGATCCCAACTTAATTGGCATTCGACAAAAGTTGCCTTTATTGTCACTCTGATGACATGCTTCCGTTGTGGATACTTTGTATCTGTCACATCCAATAAAAAGTCACAAATGGAAACTCCTTCCTCATAGCCACTTATTAGAATCTCAAGGTAGCCTTCCGAGTTGGGAGCCAGCTCTAGGAACTTGGGAGTCATATCAAATCGTGTCGTCAGCGGTTGATTAAGACATGAGCTTAATTTAATATCGGGATTGTAGGTCTTTAGACGTGATATGGCTATACGATAAGTTCGAAGACCACGATTAATAACCTTCACTGGAAAACGATGAGTGAAAATATTTCCAATAAATTCTTCCTTTGTGTCCGTAAAGAGTAGACCGGCATCAAAGCCCAGTTTTATGTTTGGCTCAAAATAAAGTGGCACTCCTTCAACTAGAAATCTAATGGGAATTTCCATAACATGATCAAATTTCAGATCGATATATAGAATATTTTGATATAGATCTGGATCGGGAAACATTGTCACCAGAGTCGTGTACATGCTTTGCCCGGTAGCGGCCAACATTCCTCCTCTCACCGTAAGATATTGAAATTGGATATCTTTCTATGGGGAAAAATGCTTTAACTTAATAAGCTAAAGAGTTATTATTTATCAACTTACCAAATACATTGATAACTTTGTATTGGTTGGCGAATAATTGTCTATATAAAAATGAACTTTATTATGTTCATAAACCTGTATACGTCGATGCACATAATTGGGCGTAATTCGAATTTCCGTGGGTAGAACAGTTCCAAATAAATGAAAGGGATAAGGATGCGGATCACCGACTATTTTCACTAAACCTGACAACTTATTTTTACCCAAGACACGAAAAATTATCAAACACTTGGAAACTACAGTAGAGTCAGATGCGATGAAAAACTTCCAATTGCCATCGCGAAAACTCATTTCTTGGGGCTGTCAAATAAAAGGTTTATCTCCAATTATAATCCAATTAAATATAATATCAGAAACAGAAACCTTAACTTACAATAACATCAAAGTGTATAAAGCCTGCCACCGGTGATACATTATTAAATTCCATATCAAAACCATATTCTTCACCCGCATAGATAATGCGTTCGGTTAGATCGACAAAGTTAATCCATTCGATATCTGGGGTACAACAGTTATACTCGAACCATAGTTTTGAGCAAAGGTATTCCGATTTAACATGTGTTCTCACTGCTGCTATATCTTCACTGGACTCTGTGGATGGGGCATTCAAAGCTGGACAAATGCGAACATTTAGCGATCGATTAAAATAGCCCACATTATTTGGTATAACTAAAATGGCTATACTTCTTCCAGTATTGGGTCTGAGATAAATAATCTCATTGTCGCAATATATTTCTTGTGGATCACTTGGTATGGCATTCCAGTCCATAAAAATGAAATTATTATGCTTGTTAAAAATACTAAAATAATTTGTGTTCATTAGTCCATGCAGTGCCTCCTGAATGACACGCTTATCCGTTTCGGATTTATCAAAAATTTTCTGTTTCTTTAGATTTGTTAATAGGGTGCTGGCCATAGTGGATATTGGTTCTATATTGTACAAGGTCGTAAGTTAATATAGTTTCTATATTGTAAACTCGTTAGTTAATATATTTTCAAGAAAAGTGAAACGGTTTCTTCGGCACACCAAAGCTATATACCCTTGCAATGGTGTTTTAAGGAAATTTTGCATACCTAACCGATTGTTCCTATTGCAGCTTTATGACATGGTAGTCCGATTTTATTCAAATTTTATCAAATGGTACAGGATAGTTATCTATATCGATCTGTTAAGTTTGATTTTGATATCTTCTAAATTCAAACAATTTTACATACAATAAATATTTTTTTTACCCAATTCTTCATATTACAGCTATAAGATAAAGTGGTCTGATTTTAATTAAACTTGTTCAGATTGTACAGATCGTAATTCTTCATCGAACTGTGGAGTTTTATTTTTATATTTTAAAAAACAAAAAAGTTTTTCATAGAAGAACTAATTTTCGACCGATTGTTCCTATGGGAGCTATTAGATATAATGGTTCGATTTTGATGAATCTTGGTAAGATTAGTCAGATTTTATTACAATATCGATTTGTCAAGGTTGGTTTTCATATCTTAAAAAACAATTTTTTGGACCGAGTGTTGCTATGAAAGCTATATGATATAGTGATCCAATTCGGCTAATTTTAAAATAAAAACTGCTTGCAACAGAAAGAAGCATCTACTCCAAATTTTATCAAAATAACTCTAAAACTGAGAGACTAGTTTGTATAGAAACAGACAGACAGACGAACATGGCTATATTGGCTCAGCTTGTCGTGCTAATCAAGAATATATATACTTTATGGGGTCGAAGACGTCTCCTTCTTTACATTACACATTTCGAAGACCATATTATAAGGGTATAAAAATACAATAAATTTTTTTATTTTACCCATCACATCCTCTTCAAACTCTACGCTATATTCGGAATCGGAATGTGATATTGACCTCTCTGATAATGAAGGTGGCTGGGCTGTAGTCAGTTCGACATTGTAATTCAAATTAAGTTCTTTGCGAAGATCCTCATTAGCGCGTTGTAATTGTTTGATTGGATCTATAACAGTAATTGGCATCATTTCCATTGCATCTCGAATATTCAAAACCAAAGGCTTCTCCTCGCCATCATCGGTTGGACACACTTGTAGGGTAATGGGCACGGCCAGGGGATTCATGAGCAACATAAAGCGTTTCTGTGGCACAGCGAAGGGAATGCTGCCAAATTCCACAAGTTGTGGAAACGTCCGAAGCTGAACATTTTGACTAAAGCCTCTAAAAAAAAGAGTTTAAATTTAAGTGAGGCTGTATTTAAATTTGAAAAATAAACTATTTACTTGACAGTAAGGGTGTAAGTCCGGCCGTTTTCCACCTTGAAGCGTAATGTAACCAAAAAACGTGAAGGCACAATGGAGAAGAAGGATAAGTGAAATATGCCACGTTCACAGGGTTCCAAAGTAAATCCTTGCTCAGGCGTAATACGCACACAACATGTGTTTGGATCTGGACCACCCACATATTTGACCTTACCGACGACCCCTGATATAATTGATATTATTTGGGAATTTTGTTAACTTTTCGCTTACTCACCATCCACGTTTAGGAATTTAATGAAAGCACAATGTTCCTCGCCCAAATAGATCTTGCGAAAGTCTATATTTTTGGGAAAAACCTCCATTGAGATGCCATGGATTTCGCCCTCAGCAATTATATAGTACGATTCAATGCAATCATCGACATCGCTGAAACAAATATTAATTTTACCGCGCTGAAAGTAAGGTGGTTCAATTGTTTCAGGAAAAGGATTTAAGTAACACGGCTTAAATTGCAGGGAAATCTCATATGACGTCATGGGTTCAAGGACTTCGGGCAAATCGATTAAGGAAAAATGAGTGGATGCATCGGGACTAAATGTCAAAGGCTTATCATTAGCCTCTTCATCAAAGTCGAACATCAGAATACTGTGCATGCTGATAGCTTCGTCAAACATTTTACTCAAAGTTTTTGATTGTTGAGAGTTGACTGAGACATCGAGAGTTGACCCGACATCGGGATCAGTGTGGAATTTCTCCGACACTTGGAGTTGATGATGACTTTCGTTGCATATGGTAATCGAGCGTTTTGTATCTTCACCAAATTTTGTAGTGCCAAACGACATGTAACCTCTACTCACAAAGCCACCCATCGACTTGGGCATGAACTCAAAGATAATCGGCCTGGGTGGAACTACAAAATGGATATGTTAGAATTGCACCAAAATCCATTTATCGTCACGATACATACACGTTCCAACCTTAACATTAAAGAAACCCTTGTATTCCTGAAGTTTTTTCGGCTCTAATGTGATTAGTAACTTCACATAGTCTTTTATGGGCACTACATCTTTGTTCATATTGTTCAAGGTGAGTCCTGTAAAGCTACTACAAATTGCACAAAATGCACAGATCCTTTATTAATATATATTTTAAGAAATTCCCAACACTTGCCTTCTAAACCTAACTCGTACGGATTCCTTGGTTGGATTGTAGATAATCATTTCATAATGGCTTTTATCTTTTGGCACAACACTGGGCAATATAACATGTTCAGAAATGGATATTTCCGTTAAATTCTTTTCAACTGTCGAATGTTGTTTTTAGAGAAGAATCACCTTACGCATTTAAATGTAAATATTTACCGATAATGGGTATTTCAAATCGAATATTTGGATGAAATGAATCAATATATATGTGACGTCTGCGATTAATATTGGTAGACGTTTTGCTACGTATAACAACTTTGACATTCAATACCTGATCTGTATCAATATAACGATTAATTTCAGGTCTTGGAATCGAAATTTGCGTATCGCTAGGACTGTCCGTACTAAATTTGATCAGACGTGGATACTGTATGGCATTTAGCAATTTTTTTAAAAACAATTAAAACTATTTAATAAAAGCAGACACTCACTAGTCCATTATTTCGAATTGTTAAGGTTAATCCGTATGTTGAGTTCTTATGAAGTTTTCTAGTTTGTATCATCATTCGGGGCATAATATGCAGAGAATCGATCAAGTTAGTATAATCACTATAGTCTACACAGAGAATGCATTACAAAAAGCTAATAAAAAGATGTACAGACCATGGCTTACACTGTTTGGCAATGCAGCAGGTGCTGAAGATCTTCGATTGTGTCCTCTTTGAAAAAACACTCTGATCCTTAGCAGCGTCTTCCATGGGAGAAACTACTTGCTGATCCGCACTGCTTCCGCTATCATTAGCATAATTGTTTTTTGCAGTTGCGGCTTCTTGACAATTCTCCGACGCCATTATTCAAATTTTTTTATTAGAATACAAAGAAAATTTTTGTGTATATTTTTGTAATAAATATTTGTAAGTATATTTTTGAAATATATTAATTTTTTATTAGAAAAAAAAAGAAATTGCGTCAAGTTTAGTAGAGAAGGGAAATCATCGATAAATAATATTAATGATTTGAGTATTAAAAGACAACAATCGATACTTTTATAGTTCTTCTATTTTTTCTTTTGTATACAGAGTACATTGAAGTTACGTCACAGTCTCAGACAGGCATTCCCAATACCCGGACATCCTTTTAGCCAAATAAACACACATCACAATTTTGGCAAAGACAATTTTATATATCAATGATACGCCCCGTAGTTGTTTAGGAAAACAATTTCAATTTGGCAAAGCTCAACGCAGCGTGTGACAGACAAAATGTCGAACGTGTTGCCCGGGCAAAAGACATTCGAAGATGGAATCGGATTTGGGTGCCTGTCCGGGTGCTCTGACCTGATAGGAATAGGAGAAACAAAATGCAGTTGGATAGCAACCGCAGCCGCAGAGCTGCCAATGCACAACAAAGTCGTTGGATGCCTTATTTATTTGTTGGTTCGAATTCGTTGATCTGTTCCTTTCCGTATTTGGCAAGAGGCAAAATGTCCTTTTGTGCAAAATTAATGATATGGGTACCAGGACCAGGTCGTAGTTGGGAGTTGGGACCGATATGCGGTTAGGTCGCTTTCGTCCAACCTCATCTATTGCCATTTTTATTGTCAACAGACCCAAGCAGCAAAATCAAGTAAAAAAGTTGCCCAAAAAATATAAAACCAGGGCAGGCAACCACAAAACGAACAAAGCAAATTGAATGAAAGGCGTTTGGGGCAAAAGGATGTGCAGATGCCAAACTATTTTGCATGTGTTTTCCCCCCATTTTTTAGTGCCACTCCCCCCTTCAGCCCTTAAGTGGGCGTGTCCTCGCACTCGTCCTGTGTTTATTATCGCCGGCAAAGCGCTTATAAATCACGCCACTTCAGCACCAGGAGCACCAACATTCTCAGGGACACAGATAATGGAAGGACACTGTCCACACATGTCAGTTGCGGTGTCAGGCGTGGGCGAAGGCAAAGGCGGAGGTGAAGACGGAGATACCCAAAAATTGCAGTCTTTTAATGCATGCTCCGGAGCAGCCAAGTCGGGTGACAAACATATATATATATATACTAGTAGTGACAAAGAGCTTCACCTTCTGCTGCATTGTAGAGCTGCAAAACTATCGATGACACTATCGATATATCGAATTTTTTGTTTTGTTGCCCACAATTTTACCTTATCGATAGTATTCCCGATCTATATTCTCTAACCCTTTTTTTTAGAGCTTTTTAAATTGGTTCAGTTGAATTAAAGCAGAATCCACTAAATAGAAATTTTTTTTATAAATTAAACTTTTTTTTTTAATTGAAAAAATGAAATCCTAATTTATTAAATATTTTATCTGGTTTTATTCTGAGTATTACGAAATAAATGGTGACTATTTTCTCATTTTCAAGTCAAGAAACATATTGAAATTCATATTTTTTTTTTTATTAATATATGTAGATTTATATAAAATGAAATTCAAAATACTATTTTAATTTATGTAACTTTTAAAAATGTTTTATTTCCATTTTATATACAGGAAATGTTTTTTTTTAGTTTTTAAAAATTACACCAGCTGACAAATTGTGACCTTATCGCGGAAGCAGGATTTTCATTGCATTATTTTTTTCTATGAGAGCTCTATTCTTGTGTTAACTAGTGCTATTAATTAAATTTTGATTTTATTAGAAAATCGTGAATATAAAATGAAAATTAAATAAAATCTAAAAATTCAAGTTATTTGGGAGGATAAATTCAAAGAAATTACTATTTTTTTTCGATAAACTAGAATTATTATTTTTTTTTTAATAAGTAAACCACAACTTTATTTTTTTGTATTAAAAATTTTAAGGAAATTGTTGATATGAATTTTTTGCTTTGTGTCTAAATTTTTTCAAATAATTAAAATATTTAACAAATTTGTTAGTAACGATTTTTTTTCCGTAAAATATCGAATGCAGCTACTATCGTTGTTTTTTTTTTTGCAGCTCTACTGTGCTGTCCATTAAATTGTATGTAAATTTAAGAGACATCCCTTTTCTGACCTCAGCTTTTCTTAATTGTTTATGTTTTCTGGTTTTTGTGTACTCCCCTGACACGAATCTAATTTAAGCGAAGTCCAAGCTGACAATTTTGAATATTCTAGCCCACAATATTTAATATTGAGGTGTTTTTTATGATTTGCCAAGCAGCTGCAAAATGTTTCACCAATTTCAAGCCAGATTTGTTAGCTGGGCTAATAAAGATGGTATCGTAGAATCGAATGACCAGCTTGCCAGTTTTCTAGGTAAGCTGCTCCGGTTTTAAGAAAAATAAAAGCCAAAAAAAAATGTAGAAAAAAGCCCTTAACCGGAAGGTTTTTATTTGTTCGGCTTATGTCGTCCTTACGACTGTAAAGTGGCAATTCTTTAACAATTTATGTTGCCAAACCAATGTCGGAGAGTGTGTGTGTCCTTTCTGGCAGGCTGGTTGGCAGGCAGGCAGGCAGGCAGGACTCTTGGCTGCAGTGGCCTGCTTCTCTGCAACAGCTGACGCCAGCTGAGCTCGCTCCTATAGCCCTTCCACCCCCCCTTTTCACTACTCTATTGCCGTTGAAGGGTTCGCTTTTTATTTTGTTGGTCCGTCGGCTGTGAAATTTTCGTGAATTTATGAGCACTTGAGAGCAGGCGCCATCGCCATCGCCAGCGGCTGCGTTGTCCACATCCTCATCCTCGTCCTTGTCCGTTGACTTTGTTGGCCTAATATAAATTTCAACTTGAACAACAACTGCGAGTCGGACCTCCCCGCTTTAGGGGTTGGATGGGGGGGTTGCACGGTTGGGTATCGCCTGGCAACATTTTAATGCGCGTCGCGGTAATTTTTTTTCCTTTTCTAAGTGGCAGCAGCGGCGCAATAAAACGCTCTCCAAATGCTATGAAAGGATTGCGGCCAAGTGTGCGCGCTCGTAAATCGTGGACCCTTCGCAGACCCTTAGACCGTCGCATAAAAATTAGTTTACGTGGCACATAATTTTACATTAATTTCATTTCAAATGACCGAGCGGCCCTCGGACGCGTCGACACAGCCCGATCTACACCCAACTACAATCTACACATGTGTGTTTTGAGTCCGCCACCCACTCAACCGCAAAGAAGAGTGTTCGCTTGCCTGGCCAAAAAACCACTTTGCCACATTTTAAAGTATCTGTCACATAAAATACACACAGACGATGTGTGTGTGCCTGCAGTGGGGGGTGGCATCTACAAACAGTCAACAAAATGCAACAAAATATTTTGTTTTCCTTCAGCTGCTGCTGCTGCTGCTGTTGCACATAGAAAAAACAGACAGGCAAACAAAAACAAAAACAACAACAAAAATAAAAACAAACACAAATGCTTATAAAATGATAAGTTGCGCTGCTTCAAGATGTCGACCTCGGCGTCGACGCTGACGTTGACGCTGACGTTGACGTTTACGTCGACGTAGATGACGACGCTAACGTGCCAGTGAAGTCAAGTGAAATGTTCGAGCGAGCAGCAGCAATACTATTAACAACATAACAAGCAGTAATGCACTCAAAATACCCTGTGTTCGAATTTTGTGTGAGTGCACCTGAATATAAATACAGAATATTTTATTATTACTCGCGAATCTTATAACCAATTTTAAAGCTCATATTTATTATTAAAAAACACCTTTTAAATTCAAATCAAACAAAAAATGATTTTTTGTGCTGTTTTATTTTTAACGATTTCTTGATTTTAAAATTGGGAAAGAAAAAAAAAATGTCTATCTTTTTTCTCACTCCCGTATTTATATAGTAACAATAAAAATCTCCCTCGAATATTTGAGTACCTCCGTAGGCGATTTATTTGTTCATTTTTATTATTATGTTTTTTCTTGTAATTAATTTTTTTAATGTTATTAAAGAAAATTCTTTAATATTTGAGAATCGCCCGGAAAGTGGTATTTTTTAAAAATTTCATTGTTTGTAATTACATTTTTTTAAGCTTTTAATAAAAATCCTCTTATATTCAATATTTTTCTCTAATATTTGAGAATCGACAAAGAAGGCGCTTTTCCTTTTTTTTTTATTATTATTATCAAAGTTATTTTATTAATTTATTTTTTCTTTGTCAAAATGAAAGAAATATATTGTTTTAATTTTATTCAATATTTATTATTTTTTTTGATTTTCAATTTTTTGGCGTTATTGATGAAATCCTTTAATATTTAAAAATCGCCGAAAAAGGCTCTATTTTTAAAAATATTTTTTTTGTAATTAAATTTATAAACGTTGTTGATAGAAATTCTTTTTAATATCTTCCTCTAATATTTGATAATCGGCATAGAAAGCGCTTTTCTATTTTTTTTTCATAATTAGATTAATTTATTTATTTTTTCATGTCTTTATAATTTTTTATAATTTTGATCGCCGGTCAGTCAAAAGTTTCCTACGGCCAAATTTTTTAAGCTGATTTTTAATCAATTGTGCGCATTTTTAAAGGGAATCTGTTGAAAAATATAAAGTTCTGAAGAAAAACTAAATCCATGGAGGAACGACGAAATAATAATATTTGAAAGCTAAATACAATTTTGTTGATATTGATGTCACTTGCTATAAATAATAATAAATAATATAATAATATAATAAAGTTCCCAGATGCCGTCATGTGTTTTATCTACTTTGGCTTCAATATACCCTTTTTAAATTGTTTTGACAGCACAGGGTATAAAAACAGATGCACCAACATTATCGTTGTCAACGTCAGCGTCGATGTACTAAGGAAATATTTTGTGTGAAATTATTATAGCAAGGAAAAGCACGGCGAACAGCAAAAAACAACATGAGTGGGGGAGGAAAAACAAAACAAGTTGCGTTGTAATACTCGTATATGAACCAGAGAATTGTGGGTGGATGCAATGCGAGTGTTTCAGTTTTGCCATAGGCTAGATTTCCCTGGTGGCAGCAGTTGGTAAAGAGATATGTATAATTTGCTCTACGGGCGTATACTTAATATTTAGCATATAAAAAGCGGGTCACCCACAGCAGCTAATTAGCGTGACAAATTACTTGGACTGTTGCCTGAAACCGCAGGACCAAAAACCAAACGTTCGCTCTCCATCAATGGCCCCAGTTGATGTCAGTTAATATAAATGAAAACTCATTAAAAATTTACAACTGATTGACTGCACAATGTTCAACTGATATTTGGCAATTTTGACATTGTCCTGTTAAATTCGAAAGGACACCAATATAGAGAGATAGACAGAGAGAGAGAGAGAGAGAACGTGCGCGTGTTGTCAAATGATGCATCCAGCGGTCAAATGGCCCCCAGATCCAATACCAAAGATACAAAATACTCCGCCCAATGACCATGGCAATTTATGCTAATGCTCGTTAGTGAAATCAAACAGTAGCAGCAGGTTCAGTGCAACAATTGTGTAAACAACAGGGCCGTAAAGCAAACTACGTGTACAAGCGACAGACGGACAAGCTGACAGACTGACAGGCTGACGGACTGACAGACTGATAGACTGAAGGACCAATATACACGATGCAGCTGTCGGTTGCACAAAATATTGACGCATATATTGCCAGTGACAATTAATCTGCTAATTGCCAATTTAAGCACGTAAACCAAACACAGGCGGTAGCATCGACATCGACATCGACATCGACATCAACATATCTGGACATAACAGGGTATATTCCGGGGTACAGTTGCCCAATAAATGGCAGTTATGGCCTGTCAATGATTTGAAAACTTAACATGGCTACAAATGCAACAACTGCAGATGTAACTGCAATTGCAATTGAAACTGCAACTAGAGATGGGCGCATCTTTAGTATGTTTTAACTGGAAAATAATTAAAGTTTCACAAATAAATTTAAGTTGAAGAATTTTATTTGCAATTTATCTGATTGCAGATAAGTCAAAGTTTTTTATGCCTGATTTTCCTTGACTTTAATTTGGAATAGCTTTTTGGTTGTATTTTTTCCTTTAAATTGTTTTGGCATTTAAATTTTTAAGATTTTTTTAATTTAAATTTTTTTTTCACATTTTGAAAGGTTTTCTTTGATTTTTGGAAATTTTTAAATTTTAAAATCTTTTTTTTTATTGCAGATAAATCAAAGATTCTATGCCCAATTTTTCCTTATTTTCAATCGGAAATTCTTTTTGCCACTATTTTTTCCCAATTCTTTGGAATTCAAACTTAAAAGTTTTTTTTTTCATCAAAAATCAATAAATATCAAATATCATTTGGTTTTTTATAGTTTTCAAGAATTGTAAATTTTAAAATTAACTTTTTTTTATTGATTGCAGGTAAATCAAAGACTATGATGCCAAATTTTCCTTCCTTGGATTGTATTGGCATTTCGATTTTATATATTTTTTTAATTAACAATTTTCCTGAAATTCACCTTACACATTTTGGAATATTATTTTTCTTCTTTTTTTAACAATAAAATTATAAAATTTAATTCTTGAACGATTAAAGATATTCATTGACAATTTTTCTTGGTCGGCATTGTGTAAATTATAAATCAAAAGTGTTAGCCGAAATATTCCATGCGTTAATCGTCAATATTTTGATGAGTTTGTGAGAGTTTGAAATATAGATATTAAATTTTAATTTTTTAAACACAAAAACTGTTGAATCCAAAAATTTCGTGTCACGAAAAAGCACACAACACACGCCTATTTGAAGCTGCAGCTGCATTTGATTTGAGTAATGCGAAGGACATTCGAGTACTTCTGGGTAATTGGAGCTAATGAAAGTCAACATAGTATAGCTCGAATAAAGTCTGAATAGAACAGAGCAGAGCTGGAGCCAGTGTGAGCGTACGTACACAGTGCGTATGAATAATCAGGAAGCAAACTCGTAAATACATAAATTAGTTTTGTTGTTGACACGCCGATTTGATTTACGGGGTTCTCCTTACAATGTCTGTCGACTACGGAAGTGAAATTTGAGACCCAAAGCAGCTGCCGAACCTGAAGTGAACAGCTCATACAATGGATGTCTAATGAACACGGGTTGTCTCCTGATGTTTGCATTGAGCTCTGTGTGCTCGGAATTTTCACTAAAATTTTTGCAATATTGTAAACTTTGTGAATAGTTTAGCTGGGGAAGCATGGAGAAGAGTTTGTTTGCCTGGCAGCTAAATGCGCGGCATTGTTGTCCTTGTCCTCGTCGTGAGTCTGGAAATGAAATTGGGGCTTTTTTCTTACCCCATTGCTGTACTTCATGCCACAGTCAGCTCATTAAATTGAAGGCATGCTTTAAAGCAAAAAGCAAACCACAAAATCCTTTAGTACTTGCCTTTTGCCAAGGAATTGAAAAACATACAAAGAGCGTGGTCATTGTCATCTCCTTCGACGTCATTTACCACATTCAAAATGCCATTAAAAGCATACTAAAATTAATTTGTAGCAATTAGTTGCAAATTGCAAGAAAGCAAGACCAAAGGAAAATCCAACGAGAAATTGCTGAACATTTTTATGTGTTTTTGCGCATTTAGAAAACTGTCTATAGAATTCTGAAGCAAAATCATAAAAACTCGTTGGCAATTGGCGCCCCAAAAGAGGGTATTATGTTATTGCAAATAGGTTGGCAAGAGGGGTGGTCTTTTGGGGGGTAGCTGGGTGGAGAGTGTGGTAGAGCATAAATAAATGCTGTGTTATTTTTGGCAATTATTTTCACATTCGAGTGTCTGTTTTGTCCTCCAATGGAACTCATTTGTAATTTGCAGCCGGAAAATGTTCGCATTGTGCTCAGCTGTTGCTGTTGTTGTAGTTATTTGTTGTTGTTATACCCTACAATAATTAAAAATAGTTAAAAGAGGGTTGTGAAAGTGTGTGAGGGCTTGTAACAGACAAGAGAAGGGTTTGATCATATAAATGTTATATTTTCTTGATTAGTATCAATTTGACCCTGTCCGTCTGTCTATCTGTATAAACACACTGATCTCGGAGACTATAAAAGCTACAGATGGTAAATTTAATATGTAGGTTCCTGTATACCATAAGCATATTAAGTTTATTTTAAATTTCCCAAAGTCCACCCTTTATCCCGCAATCAAACAAAAAATCAATTTTTGGGCACAATTTAAAAGATATTTAATTGATTTTTATGATATATGCAATTCTGATGTGAATCTAAAAATGCTGTGCAACTTTTATCAAGATTAGACAATTAATACTGAAGTTATTGGAGATTTAGTTTACGTGGAAAAATAGCTAAATGCAGCGCAGCCAACAGCGCAGCCAGCAGCGCAGCCAGCAGCGCAGCCAGCAACGCAGCCAGCAACGCAGTCAGTAGCCAGTGTGACGCACCTTTTAAAGTTGCGTGCTTACTTGTATGTGAATACGCATTTGTGTTTGCGGGTTTGAACTGCCTACAGGGTGTACCCTAGTCGAGCATACTCGACTATAGCACTCTTACTTGTTGTTGTTATGTGACTGACGCCATTAATTAGCCTCCTAGTCGGCCTCAGTCAGCGCCAGAGCCCCGATAGACATCTTGGTGCCAGCATTTGTCTTGACAGGCAACTGCTTCTATTTTTTTTTTGCGGGATGGTATGAGAATACTATATATGAATTGGAATAGCTTTTGGAATAGGTTTGGGAATAGAGTATGAAATTTGGGAGAGAGTGAATGTGGGGTATATGACACATGTTGTCAGCGTGCTCATCTTTCTTCTACTACTATTTTCGCCGCTAATTGGAAAATGTCACAATTTATTTTATTTTTATGTTTAATTGGATTTTGCTTGGCAAAGTTTTTGCCCCCGGGTTCCATGTAGAGAACATACGTCGCCTAGGTACTACGATGCATGATAATTTTCTTAATTTGTGCGCCTTGATGAGCAGGCAGGCAGGCAGATAGTACTAGTAGATGGCAACAGGAATAAACAGGGAGGATAGATGGATAAAATGCGTACTGAAACTTTTTCCATTTTGCTGATGGCATGTGTACGTGTAAAAGTTTTTCCCACTACGTATCCAGGAAAAACAGAGAGGACACGTGTACATCTCGACAAGGACAACTACGACAGCGACAACGATGACTCTTCAAAGGTGCAAATAAAGTAAATTATTAGTTTCTTCAACTCCTCGCACCTGCTGCTGCTCTTGCTCCTGCTCCTGCTCCATCTGCCGATGCTACTTGTGGATTTCCGCTTCAATTACTGAAGCAGCTCGCATAAATTTCACTTGACAAACTTGTTTGATACTAGTTGGAGCAACGAGAAGAAAAAGATACACACACACATTAGTATGTATCTTTTAGTACGTATTGGACAAATTAAGAAGTTATTTTCTTATTACATTTTGCCAAAGCACATTGCCCAAAAATTTATATTTTACGCAAAATTGCAAATATCTTAAAAGCTGTTGGAGAAATTGACAAATACTTTCACTTGCCAGTTGAATATTTTTCGCTTTTTGTACATTAAATAAAATAAAAACAATTTAATATAGCTAAACATTATAATTTAGGAAAATTGTGAGATTGTGGGTTGGGTTAAGTTTCCATAAATTTAAGTTAGTTAACTTTTTTTTTTTTAGATAAGATTATAATGCATAAGATTATATGGATTGTCTTGCAATTTGAAATATTAATATAAGACAATTGTTGCCACAATTTAAACTTTTCTTTTAAAAAAAAATAGTTGGATTTTGTGTTAAATTTAACAACTTGTAAACAAAAACTTTTTTTTTTTAAGAACACGCCGCTTCTATGTCCTTGACTGTTATTACTTAAAAAATAAAAATAGCAGTATAATAATTATTTAAAATTTTTTTTTATGCAGAGGTTAAATTATGTAACTTATTTTGGATTTTTATAAAAAAAAAACAACAATTTTTATTAGATTTTTTTTTAATTGAAAGTAAAAATTGTTTTTTAAATTGTTTTAAAAATCAAAAATTATTTTGAGAATTATGATTTAAAAATTAAGTAAATACCAAAATTGAGTAGCGGTAATTGCATATAGTATTATTCTTAATATTACTACTAAATGACTTTTGTTATTGATTTAAAAATAGCATTGGATTTTAAAAAAAAATATTAAAAAATATTTATTGGTTTTTGGCATTGACATGTTGACATTTCAAATTTAAGCCACAGTTAAAAAAGTTACAAATAATAATTATTATCAATATTTATTTATCAAAAATAAATTTAAAATAAAACTATTAAAAACAATACAACTAGTTGTGTTTTTCTATTGTCCAAAATATGATATTTTGTGTTTTTGAAGCTACTAAAGCATATTATACTCATAAGAATTTATTTAGTTAAAACTTGATGCCATAACGCTAATTTCTAGTACCTAATTTCTATAAATTGCTTCCAAGTAAGCAGCATCAGATTTTGGTTTTAAGTCTTTTGTACATATGTTTGCTTTTGGGTTTACTTTTGAAATCAAAGCTGCCTTTAAGTATAATTTCTCAGGTAAAATACTTATGTTGTATAAATCACGTTGTCTGAAGATAAAAAGCTTTATTGGCTTCATGTAGGCGGCAGGAGATGGAGGGGCCCAGCTTAATGAGATATGCGTTACGTATACGTAAGGTAGGACGCGACCAAAGCATCACACCGCCCCTCCCCTCTCAGGGTGGGCGCTGCGTACAGTGCGCATAATAAATTTTCATTTTAATGACTTAACGCATAAAAACAAGAGCAACAATAACAACAACAACAACAACAACAATGCACAGGTCTACAGGTGTTGTTGTTTTTATTACCATTTTGAGTTCGTCCTTTTGTTTTGTGTGTGTATGTGTGTGTGTGTGTTGTGTGTTGTTTTTGGTGTTTGTGTCGTACATATTTCTTTACTTCATTTGTTACGCATTTCTCCATCCACAAACCCCGCAGAACACTCCTGCCCCGCCCCGAGGCGTCTCTTCATGTGCCCAAGAGGCTTGCCGTAAATGTGTTGGCAAAACATTTTTATGATGACGTGCTAAAGGGATCTCAGTGCCGACTTCCCTACCCACAGCTCCACCTCTACCCCTACCCCTACCTACTGTCCCACGACTTTGGCGCTTTGCAACAAAAAGTTAATTAGAAATTATGCTCGAGCTGGTATAATACAGCACACGAGGCAAACATGCACACAACACCTTTGGGTTATTAGACAGATATACTTGAATATATAAGTACTCGAAAACACATACAAACACATACAAACACACACACAACACATACACTCACACACACGACTGCTGCATTAAGTTAAGGCTAATTAATATCACTTTTGATGTGTGATGCGTACAAGTTACCACACGCGCTTTAAAATGCGTGGCAGGTTGTGGCTTTAATTAGACATTACACGCTTGAGATTCGCGTGGACAATGCAATGACACTTAAATGTATAATGCCTAATGGAATTAATGAAACAGCCGATCAATTATACAATTGAAATTTATCTACATACAATTGCTGTTAACGAAAAATATTTATAAATATTTATTTTATATGGAACTTTAATTCGTCGCTACAGATCATTATTCAAAGTAAATTTGTCTGCAATTTCGTACTTAGAAGTGACTGAAGATAAATGTTTATTAATATTAATTAAGCAATATATAAAACCTTTTATATATCTCACTTCTGCGTGGGTAGTTTGGAGCGAAATTTAAAGACTATGATTTAATGTCTGCTTTTTGTCACAATCAATTCAATTAAAAAAAAGAAATGAGAAAATACTGAAGCTTATAAAGTCCTATAAAACATCAAATTGCAGCCAATATTTTAAGCATTTTTTTTCATTTCTGTACACGTATACAATATTTAACAGTTTCTCTTAAAAGTTTTTTTTTTTTTTTTTATAAATTTTAGTTAATAAACACACAGAATATTTGAATATTAATCAAAGACTTACCGACTATATTCCAATGCATTGAAAATTGCCTAAAAGTTAAAAAAAGATATTCATTATTAAGTTTATTTATTATTATTATTATTTATTTATTTTACATTTTATGATTAATATACAATATATATATAATCAAAAAAAACTTTATTTTAAATTGGATACGTATAGTTTTGCAATTGGGTTATTAAGACCGTTTTGTTTAATTTTTATTAAAGCTTTTTTATTTTTTTCTTTTCAATACATTTTATACATTTATTTTATTAAATCTTTTTTTATTTTTTAGCACATTGCTCAAGTCGATTTGTTTAATTTAATGACAATTTATTTATTAGACAAGTCAAATTTTTCGTGGAATTAGTTTCAGCGGATTTTCTGTGGCGTGAGTATCTTTTCCTTTCCCGTATTAAGTTAATGACAAAATCAAAGAGTATCTGTATATTTCAAGAACCATTTTCAAAATATTTTAACTTATTAAAAAACATCAGTTTAATTGAATTTTACAACAAACATCAAATTTGCCGTTAAAATGAGCATTTAAAATTTATTATCGAAAATATTTAATTTGATTTAAAATTATTTTTGTTTCTAATTTTTTAATACATTTTTTCTTCAATGTTTTATAAAAAAAAAACATTGCCTTTAATTAAATTTCGCTGAGTGTATATATACAGACAAATTTAAACCTCTTCTTGGTGGAAAACTGAAATTGGAGCCCCTTTGATGATATATATTATATTATATAAAATTATTCAGTTTAGTAACTTGTACCCTGGCTTATTTAAACGGTCAACCAATCTACCAACATATTTTCTATTGTTTAAGCCATTTATTATCCTATATTATACAATATTGTGTTATCTTTAGATAGCCTTTGGCATTCACAATTCCAATCAGCATCTACTTTGTCTAAACATTGTTTGCATGAATTGCGTTTTAGCCTTTTTCACAACAAGCTTTAGTTGCATTCGCTGCGGTTTTACAGCCACAATTCCAAACAGAGCTAACTGAACTATCGTTGTGTTTTGTTTAGATATATAATATATATATATATTTGTTCGTTTGTTTGTTCTTCTGCGTTGGCTATAGTCTCAACCGAGTCTATCTTGAACTAAGTGTGTCGTCGACACAAAGCCCGGCATAAATTCATTGCCCCGCCCCGAATGCTGCTGCTGCCATTGTCACTTGGCCTGGCTACGCCTTGTGGCCTGGCGGGACCAGGCGAAAATATGACAAAAGTTACACACACTTACAACACACACACACAGAGTGTACGAAGCTAAATTAAAAATTTTGCGCAACACAAAAATCAACGATAAAAAAATAATCACAAGACAGAGCGGGCAGCAGCAGCAGCTGGAAAAAAAATAAAATAAAAATTTGCAAGGGAAATATAATATTCGCAGTCAATTTTCTTTTATGTGGGCCAACTACTCACACTCCAACGCACACTTGCGCACATAAGTATACGCACACAGACACTGCTATAAGTAACTTTCTGTTTTATAGCGCTCAGCATATTTTTTACTTGGCATATGTTTTGCTTTTTTTTTTATGATTATTAAAAGTATTTTTAAAGATTGTCGAATACCTGCAACTAGGAAATAGAGTAGTAGGAAGTAGGGATGGGGAACGGGACGGAACAGGATCGGGCCGGTCCAGACGGATTTTCTCGGAAATTATTTTGTTGGTTCCTTTATTCTTTTCATTAAAATTTGAATTTTTAATATTGCCATAAATAAAATTCGCAAAAAAATAATATAAATCAAAAGCAAATTAAACGTTAAGTTTTTTGTTAAAAGTGAAAATATAAACTAGATATTTTTAAACAATTTTCATGCTATTAATTTATGTTTATTGTTAAAAAAAATCCCTGTGAAATGGCGATCAGAATGGATAAAAAAAAAATAATTCACAAAAGGTTATATTAATTAGAAAAAAACTAAAATTTAAACAAAATAAAAAACAGAATTATTTTTGCCTTGAGTTAAAAATTTCAAAAAATTCGGGACTGGCGGTCAAATTTTGCGTATTCCGGGGCCGGAGGGCATTAAAAATAAAAATGTTTATCGGGATCGGTCGGGACGGTTAAAAAAAACTTCAGGAGCGGGCCTCATCCTGATCGATTTTATTTTCTGATCCCAACTCTATCCGCAAGCTGCATTTTTTATAGTCTGGCAACGCTGTCAGCTAGATACGTGGATAGTGTGGCAACTCTGACATGTTGATAGGCATTTCCTGGGCTTGTATTTTTAATACATTTTCCAGCAAAAAGTTCAACAACATGAGGCCAAAAATTACCATGTATCCTTATCAACACACATCAGGAGTGTTTTTCTCGATGGCACTTTGGGGAGCAACTATGAGCAGAGGCGCAAGGGAGCGGGTATATGAGTGTGTGTCTGTGTGTGTGTGACAGTGACTAATAAAAGTGTTTGCATACACATGGCCAACACACACACCCTCACAGCCCCACCCCGCAAAAGCAATATAATAGTCAAGCAGCGGCGCGCGTGTAATATGCATACAATATTTTCATTTTGCCGCTTTATTTTTTTCACAGTTTTCATTTGTTACTGCAAAAACACAAACAAATGTTATCTCACTCGGTCGGTTGGTCGCTCTGTGGGTTGTGGAATCAACCAGTTCTATATAGCTTCAGGCAGGCACACACATACACCACACACAACACACACACACAAACTGGCAGCAAATAAACTGCTCATAAAGCAAAAAAAATTGGTAAAAACAACAACGGCAAAAGGCGTAAGAGAGTCTCGTGTCCTGGCTGCAAAAAAATAAAGGCAAGGGGCAGGGACATGCGACTTAATCTCCATCTAAACGCAATGGAGTCGTAATAACAACAGAAAACAAATAAAAATACAAAAGACAGTCATATAATGTACATACGTTCATATAAATATATACAGACATATATACTTGTCTGCTCCAGTTTACGATTTCCATCAAATGTTTCTGAATTGACATTGTAAGCTGTTTCGAATTGAGAAAAACATTTTGAATAATAATATTTTTTTCTGCAAAGTAATGTTTTATAACTGGTAGAATGATAAAAATTGAATTCTCTGAATTATTATTTTCCGATATTCTTGAAAATTATTTGATTGCTAAAGAAACTTTTGAATATTGAAATGTTTTGCCGCGTAAAAATTATGCAGAAGTTCCCTATTTCGAAGTCTTTCATTCTGCCGAACCTTTACTTTGACATAATGCAAATTGATAATGATTTTATGATTTTTATTTGAACATATCACAGCATCTTTATTTTAAATTTATTTCATAGCATTGTGTAAAAATTATCTAAGCCCATCTATGAAAAGCTAACGTGTCAAAAAATTATTTTGAAAATACGAAAAATATGTTTTTTTTTAATCTGGAATAATATATAAAAAATTAAAGAAATAAAATTTTTTTAAATTGGGAATAATATATAGGAAATAAAAGAATTTTTTTAAATCTCAAATGGTTAATAAAAATTAAATAAATAAATAAATAAATAAAAGTAACAGTGTGTTCAGTACCGGCCTTTCTCCTTGATTCTCAAAAGATGACTCCTTGTAATTTTTGAGAATCGAGGAGAAAGACAGGCTACACACACAAACACATATTTTATTTAACAATAAATAGTTAAATTAATTTTTTTTTTATTTTTATCTTTTGTTAATTGTAAATCTTGAGTTAATTAATTTTGATTAACTATGCTAAAAAGGGAGACAAACATTTGTATGAGTTTTGCTTAGCATATTAATTTATAGATAGATTCCGGCTCAGTTTTTATGACTTTACACGAGATTTTACACCAGGTTACATATTATGGTCTATGCCATAAATATATAACATATTTTTCTTAGCATTTAAAGTAATAAAAGCTATGTTTCAATTGCAGACAGAACCATTTTTTTAGTTGGCTTAAAAACCATGTGTATTTCGATTTATTGTATCCTTAAACTTTTCAAGAGTATTCGAATATGGGAACATGCCGTATAATATCAGTACATACTTACGTATGCATATACATTTGTACTATACAGATATACATGCGAATACACTCATAGTTTACGTTTTGTCACTTCATTTTATACGCTTTTTTTTTGCGAGTTTACTTTTTGACTCATCTTTGTCCTGGTTGTTGTCGTCGTCCTTGTGGTGATCCTGTTGTTGTTGTTGTTGTTGCGGTTGTTGGCTGGAATCGTCGGAAAAATGGCCATTTTGTGTGTGTTTCTCTGTTTTTTTTTTTAATATTTTTTTTTGTGTTTTTTTTTGCAGCTCATCGTTGACTGACGTAGGAACTATCCAACTGACTGTCAGTCGGCTCTGGACGAGCATTCTCTATGAGAATGGTACTCCTGTGTCCCATACGTGAGGCGTATATATAGCCCAGGATATGTGTGTGCGTGTGTGTGTGTGTGTGTGGTTGCCTTGCTGATTAGCCCACTTGGGTGCCATTGGTGAGCTTCATTTGCTTCACATCTGCCCTATGTCCTTCTATGGATACCAAGCACGATTAAGTATGTACATAGCACATATAACTACATACATATATATATGTGTGTGCTCTCGCATGTGTGTATATATTTATACAGATTTTTTCTTGTTTTTTCATTGCTCACTCATCCTGTGAACTTCTCACCACAAGCCCGCAAATATGAGCGTATTGGGGACAACAAAGGACTCAATATGCTGGCCATTTGTTGTTTTTCTTCTTCACAATTTTTTTTTTTTTTTCTATTTGTTCCTGCCCTGCAATTGAAGTGTGTGTGCTCTGGGCACGTTGATTTTTAATGCATTTTTGCGGTGCAATTTAAGATTTCTTTATTTAACAAATTAAAAAGTGTGCACAGTTCTTAAAATGAGTTGCGGAAATAGACCTGACCTAAAAATTTACCAGTTTGGGTATTAAAATTAGTTAAATGATTCTTTTTCCCGGAAATAACTTTGAAATTCATTTCTTTGTGCAAAAAAATTGACAAAAGTAAAAGTCTTTGGGGATTGCTTATACCATGTATTATTGTATTATCATCATCTTGTGAAATATTATATACATATTTTTTGACAAAAAAACACATCAAAAAATCCATATATGATTGGCAGAAATTAAGCTTAAAGGATAAGAAGCATAACGAGGAGTGTATATAAATACATAAATATATGTAAAATAAAATACTTTTTGCAAAAGTCAAATTTCGCAATTTCTAAGCCCGATATATTGTTAATAATGCAGAATATATACAGTTATTTTTAGTTATATGATAAGTTTATTTATTTATTTATTGAGTTTCCCAGCACTACAAGTATAAACTTGTTATTTTACTTATAATTTAATTTTTAAGATTATACTTTATAAAATATTCTATAGTACATAGCTTAGGGTATTCTCGCGTCGTTGCCTTGCAATTGAACTAAAGTTTTTGGTTAGGTTTTTTGTTGCTTGAGAAGTGCACGGACAGTTACACGGTCATTCACGGATTTGGTCACGGATCTTTTTACCCTCGACTGACTACAATTTTGGCCCTGCTGGTGTACTGGCCAACTCTAATTTGGCCATTACCTAGCTTGATTAGCTCGTAAAATGTGTGTGTGTGTGTGAGTGTGTGTGTGTGAGTGTGTGTTGTTAGAAATGGCATAGGGAATGTGCCAGGAAAAAAGGGACACAAATTTGCAGGTCATTTAATTCAAAAGTCATATGGCTGGCCTAATTGAATCCCCCAAGGAACAAAGAGCTCGGACAACTTGAACCACTGAGCAGCACTCTGAATAATTTAATTAAAATATGAGCTTGCTAAAAGAGAGAGAGGAACAGGAGTTGGGGCAAGAAGAAATCAAGTTTAATATGACCCACAGAAATGTTTTAATGTTTTGCTGTGGTTCACCCAACAGCAGCTACAAAACATAATATTTAAGAAGACATAATAAAGGAAATACTGAACAAGAAAATACCCTAGAAAAAAGTATAATAAATGCAAGTATTTATGCTGCTCAATTGTGCTTAAGAAATTGTTGGCAGATTTTAATAAATTAAAAAACCTATTTTATATTTAAATTAATCTATTTATTTGGTACAGGGTACAAAAACATGGACAGCTGACAGTTATAAAAGGACTAGGCCAGCAATAAAGTTCTTCAAAAAAAAAAAATGGCCAAATAGTTGTTGGCTGTAAATTTACATTTTATATTAAAGGTTCCTGCAGCAAGCCCAAGCAAAATTGCGTAGTTTGTGGTAAGGGAAGTTTGGGGGCATGAAGCGTGCCGCAGCTGCCACTGCTGTTTCTGCTAAATGAGATTTTGAGCGCTTTACATGCCACACCCTATACACACTATTAAAGTGTGTGTGTGTGCGAGTTGGGAACCACAAAAATCAAGGCAAGAGGCAACATGTGGCTGCGGTTTTGCACATAGCCAAAATCCAGCATTTAGACCAAATTCAAAGTACAACTCTAGTCATAATGTTGAGCCTAACAACAGACCTAAAGCTACAATCCTAAAGCTGGAAAAAACATCTATGTCTTTATAAAAGTATCTCTGATATCGACAATAAAGAACTGTCGTGAAATCGATATATTTAATATGATATAAATATAAATAAATATAATAAATATAAATAAAAAAAAATATAGTAAGAATAATAGTAGAAAATAAAAGAATTATAGTTAATAATTTTAATACTAATTAAAAAAACCATTGCTTAATATTTTAAGCTCATAATTATGGACAATTCTTTTTACAATCTGGTTAAACTGAATAAATTATAAAATTTACTTGCAAAAAATTAATTTTTTTAAAATGATTTAAAAATTTTTTCATTAATCTAATTAAAATTTTTTCGATTAATTCATAAATTGATTATAAATTTTTATTTTTATTTAAAATTCATTTCATTACTTTTACTAAAAGATTTAATTTTTTAATCTAAAAATTTTTTATATGATTTATTGTTATTTTTGAAAAATATTGTTATTTTTGAGAATTTTCAAAAAAATTGCAACATTAAAATCAGCGTCAAAATTTAAAAATTATCGTTAGTGGATATATTTCTCTATCTATAATATATAGTATAAGTAAATTATTTTGTTGACAATAAAAATACAATAACTTTTATTTACGGTTCTTGAGAATAAATAAATAAATAAATCTATAAGGGCAATGGAAACCTTGAAACTTTATCTGACATAAAATAAATATATATGGAAAATAAAAACTTTAAAATTTTATCTGACACGAGTATTTATATCGAATCAAATTGTGTACCAATTTAATTAAAAATACTGAATTTTTTTTTTTGTTGCTCTGTTAAGCCAGTCTGATCACACTCTGCATTGTTAGCAACTACAGGGTATTTATGCATGTGGCCTCCGCTAATTAGTGTAGAAAGGTGACCGCGTCACCTGCCACGCAGCTCAAAAGAGAGAGTCAAGAGTTGTGTCTCCACGGTGTTGCACTATCCTACTTGCTTCATTGCGGCCATTATTAATTGCATGCCAGCTGAGAGTTTGTTGACATGTTGTTGCCACGGCCAACAACAGCAGCAGCTATCGACTGTGGCAAACTGCAACTGCCACCTCTGCTGCTGCTGCTGCTGTTTGCCTTTTCAATTTTGCAGCCACGAATAAATAAAGGACGAAAAAATGGCGATGGCAATGGCGCCCGGCACATGGCCAAACAACCTGATAAAGTTGAGTGCAGTCATGTCAATGTGTGTGTGTGTGTGTTGTGTGTGTGTGTGTATGACGGGGCACATGCGACAAAGCACACGATTAAATTACAAAATGTCAATAACGATAACGAATGAAATTGATTGAAACGAGCAGAGACCACAATGGCACTGCCCCCCCACCCTTTGTCCTGCCTGTCTCGTGTGATAAATTATGTGTATGTGTGTGTGTGTGTGGGACAGTTTGGTTGTGTGTATGCGACACCTTTATAGATAGATCGCCCATACAATGGCATGTCAATTAAAATGCATGATGTTGAAATCATTCGCAATTAATTCATAATTAAAACGCGACACATTATCAAAAGTGTGCGTTGGGCATTTACATAAATAGCATATGAATATTCATGATATTCATGAGTGTTTCACTGTGCTCCCAATTCGCGGACACTCAGCCAAAGTAAGCGCAGTAAAACGTAGTCTGGCAGCCCGGACAGGACAGGACAGTCAGGCAGTCGGCATCTGTCCCTGTCAAAGTGTCATCCTTGTTGCCGTTGCGTTTTAATTGATGCCCCTTAATCGCTGAATTTATGTGAAACTCATGACATCACGTATACGCACTCAACTAGCATTGGGCGCGTGCTTAAAATTTTGTAAAATATCATGAAAACAGAAAATACAAATTGGGTAACATATCTGGAAAAATTAAAACAATTTTCCTATAATGATTTTTTTTTAACTAAATTAAAATAAGTGTATTAATTATGCTTCGACTTTGCTGTTGATAATTATCAAAATCTATTTAAAAACTTAATTTTCTTTACTTCAGTCTGACACCTTCTGCTTGGGAAAAGATAGCCGAGTATATTATAGTCGGTGACAAAATTATTTAACTTAAATTTTAACAACTTATGTGAATTACACAGACAGATGGTCATCGCTTTATTTCTTCGTATTGTGGAAAATTACTTTTGCAATGCATAATAAATACGTGAAAAATGAAAAAACGCTTCTTATAGGGCTTAAAAATAAGTATATTGGATATGCACTTAAAAAGTTATACTGATTTCGAGAGAAACATTTTTTAATCTTTTTTTTGAGCATTTCCAACATTTCAAATTAATCAATGAAAATTGAGTTCTTTATAAAAAAATCGAAGATAAAATATTTTATAAATTTAAAAATAAGTATTTGTTAGTTTAGAAGATAAAAAAGTGTCCAAAAAGATATTTTGTATGGAAATTGGCTTCGTTTTGACCAAGCTAAGTGAATTTAAAAATCAAATGAAAATTTCAACTACAAGTCAAAACTATTTAAACAAATAAAAAAAAAAAATATAGCCCAAAATATTAATAAAAAATAAAATATCGAATTTTCAAAATTTTCTCGAATTGTTTTTAAAATTGTTCAAGGGGTAAAAAATTTAAAAAATTTTATTTTTGCGGAATTTTTTTGCTAGAAATAATTTTGTCTTATTATTAAGATAACTTTTAGTTTTTGATAAAAATTGGATTTTTCTTATATTTTTCTTGACTCCAGGAGACAAATTTATGTTGTATTAAAATCAAAAATTTTAAGTAAATTAAATAAAATTTCAAAGACAAATCAATATAATGGACAAAACATTATCAAGCGACATTTCGCATGAAAATTTATTTAGTTTTGCCAGAGCTGTGATAGTTTAAAATGCAGAATTAACATATTTAATAATACTAAGATATTTTTTACAGATTTTTATTTTCGTGCCACGACACGCTTCCATCGCTTGCAGAGTAAGCAACTTGCAACTTTGCCACACACCTCAAGCTGTCATATGACATGCAAAGTTTTGTTTCTTGTTTTGCATTTGTGAGCCGCACTTCTCTGAATGCCCCAACGGAAGAAATATTTTTGTGTGTGCAGTAACAAAATTTTTGGGGGCCAACTTTGCTGGGCTGAGAGATCCCCTCCTTTTTGGCCACTGTGGCAGGGTACAGAGAAATGCACTTAAAAGCATTTAGTTGTAGCGACAAAATTTGCAACATTGAAATGTGGTTGGTGGCTTGGTTGAAGCTTGTTGGCCAGCTGCCCCATTCGCTGCTACACCCTGCCCCATGGCATTATTTGGTCGTTGCAACCCTTTGAAATTAATGTGCGTGCATAAAGTAGCAGGCAGGGCGAGAAGCGTGAGGGTCTTTTAAGTTTTGCAACTTGGCCCGTTATACGAAACGAGGTTGTGCCACAGATTCTGTTCCCATTTCCCCCCCTACAGCCTTCTGCCTTGTGTCATTTGCTCGTCCTACCTAAATTAGCGCCATAAAGTATGCAACAAGCTTTTGCCAGCGCTTTTAATTTGTTTTCTCGCAAAAGCTATCAAATATTCATTTGAGCTTCAAGTCTGAGGGCCTATCAGAGTTCAAGACGACATCCTTTTACTGCCTTCCCACCAACTGGCCCATGGGCAAAACTTTTAGCTAATTTGCGTGCGGCAAACTAAAACATTTTCCTTGTAGGCCTCGTGGTTGTCGAGGGGCATGTGGCCTGGCCTGCTTTGTGACAGAGTCGCCGCCGCTTTGTTTAAAACTAAATTCCCATTCAACTGTCATTTGTGGCGCAATGGCGGTGACATTCATTAGAGCCAAGCCAAAATGCTCGTCAGGCACGCTCTCTAGTTTAGAGATGGGCGTCAATTTGAATCTTCAAACAAACACGACAGGACATGGAACACGACACGACTGGAAACTGAATAGAGTTTATTTTTTAAGTGTTTGGTCCAAGTCCTAACAAAAACTGGTTTTGAATACCCCATGGATATTTTTAGGCCTCACGACTTCTGATTTCCCTGGTCAAAATATGTAGCTAAACTGAGCAAAAAATGCATTCTAAAATTTCCGAAATAATGACTTTTTTTTTGAATACAGTCTGTTATGAACGCTTTTTCCTGATAGCAAGAAAGCTTGTCATATTCTATTAATGGATTTATTATATTAAGAACATTAATTATTTGTTTTTTAATATTTAAAATGAAATTATGTTCATCTAATTCAATATAATCCTGTTAATTAAAAAAAAAAATTATTATATGCTTTTACTTGATTTTGGAATGCAAAATTCCAGGAATGTTCTCAAAAAAATGTTTTATATTTTTTTACAATAAATAAACATATTTAGAAAAAAATAAAACTTAAAAAAAAAATACAAAAATATTTTCTTAAATTATGCAACAGTTTTCACACCTTTTCAGTGAGGTATTTTAAATTCATATTATGGTAAAGTTCATTTATTTATTTTTATTTTTTGTTATTTTATTTATTAATTTTTTTTTTCTTATATTTATTTGAACATGGGTACTACTATCGTAATGGCAGCTTAGGGAAGTTTTATATGATTTGTGGCTTAGCAGAAAATCTTATTTTTATAGAATCCTGGTTATATAGATAAAATTTGAATTCCATTGAATTGAAAATCGAGAACCAGCGTTCTTTTTTTAACAACACTTAATTTAGAATAAAATTAAAATTAAATGTTAAAATAAAACTTAAAAATAAAAGTAGATCGTTTGTTCTTTATTTTGAAATTTCATATTTCTCTCGGATTTCGTATAGTTTAAAGGATATGAATTTTATTTTTTATAAAAGTGAAGTTTAGAATAAACTGAGAACAATTGCTCTTTCACTAATTTCCGAAATCAATAATCGTGCTTTCGTGTCACGAAATAAAACACAAAATCCACTTTTCAAATTACAGTGGCGGCATAAATTATGCGTACTTTCGAAGCAAAACTTTGGCATCGTTCTCAACTGTTGTTGTCATAAGTAAACTGACTCGGGCTGACGACTGACACGTAATTAAAAGTGCGAAATGAAGGCTAAAAATCTTATGCCACAAAAACTGAAAATGTTTGCTTAACGGAACGCAGTTTAAAAATTGAGGCTATTCGATGGATTTTGGAGTGGCCTCGATGCGGGTCATAAAATTAAATAAACGGCTAAAACAAATTCACTATCAAATTGAATTTGGCAATTTGTCTTTGGACTTCATCGTCATCGTCATCATCCTCATCATCTTATTCTTTTATATATATTATGCAAAGGGAGCAGCAAATTGTTTATCTTGCCAGCCTCCATAAAAAAGCAAACTGTGTGGCACTGTAAAGTGCACGGGGCCTGGGCAAACTGTGGCTGTGAAAATCACATTTTGTTTGTAAATCAGCAATTTACGCCGGAAACCAAACGATGTCGCTTCATTCAACACACACACACATACACACTTTTAAACGCTCAATAAGATTGGAAAATTGATGGCGGTGTAGCTCATTGGTTGGTTTGCCTGGTTGTGGACTACCCATTCGGTTTGGCCCTACTTCTTATATCCCTCAAACTGCACTCTTCTCTCCCCCTCTCCTTCTCTCTCTTCTATCTTCTTGGCTGGTAAATCCCTCATTTTCAGTGAAAATAAAAATTGCCCCAGCGTAACGCAAAATAAACACATTTAAGTTGCAAATTGAATTTTGCATAATCCCAACTGGAGCTGGAGCTGGAGCTGTAGCTGCTCTTGCTTTTGCTTTTGCTGCCTCTTAGTATGTCTCTCCGTCCATCTGGCTATCCGTCAGCTCATCTGTCCGTCTGACTGCTTACGAGTTTTCGCTTTCTTTTTTATATATATTTATTTATTTTTATTTTTTTTTTGCAGCGCACTCACGGGCGCAAGCCGCTTCGTGGAAATGGTCGCGCATGAGACGGAATTTCTGATTAGTTGCCATGGATCCACATACTGTGGCAGGGATATCCACATCCTTCCTTTCTCTCCTACACTCACACACACTCACCCACACACCCGCATCCAATTGCAGACTGCCACACTTGTTTACTTGGCTTTGACTTTAGCGGAATTCTATTTATTTTCAAAATTTCTTTTGGGACAAATTTCGCACTCGCACACCCCTTCGAATTACTGTACACACACATACTGTAGAGTATATGTAAATAACGATACACACACAAGCCAAAAAAGTCCTCCTTCCCCCCTTCTTGTGCCTCTCAGCTAGGCGTGTGATCCTGGGGATTTACAAAGTAGCTGCTGTTCGCCGCGTAATTGAATTTACTTTATACTTTGCTGATTAGAAAAAAAAATGTTGATTGGATTTTGCCAGATTCGTTTTCGGTTTCCATATGTCTACATATGTCTACTTAAGTAGATGACGTTTTCTAGGTGTCGTCTGCCTGGTCTCTATACAAAGTCAGTGAATTCTTTATTTTTTGTGCAGTTAAATATAGTTTATAAATTTTATTCATTGAAGCAGTGTCACCTGCAGCATTTCCTCGTGAAATTCCTTTTGAAATAAACGAATAAATTAATAATTAAAATTAAATAAAATTAAATATATTTGCGACTTTTGTTCTTGTTATTTTATGTACCGTCTAATGATAAATTGTTATTTATTTAATCTACAACTTGTTAAGTTACCAATAAGACAACAGATAACTTGGCTAAATAATTAAATTTTTTTTACATTTTCTAAAAGTCACCTAATTTTACTTCACTAATTCCAAAAATATCCTTTAAATTCTTTTTAAGATTTTACATAATAGATATTTCTTTTACGAATATTTTCAGTTTAAATTTGCCTCAAAATTATTATTTAAAAAAATTATTTGTTTTTTTGGAAATCACCGCCCGAAAATACATCAAAATATATATATGTTTTTTTTCTGTACTGTTATTGTTTTTAACGTCATAAGAGCATAAATATAATTGCAATTTTAATTAATTTTATTTTTTAATTCTAAATCTATCGAAATATAAATTTATCTAATTAAATAAATGTTAACTGAAGAGGAAGCAATTAAATTGGCATTTAATTGAAATCAAATACAAGCAATTGATTAAAGTGTTTGGAAATGCCATTCCAAATAATATATATTACTTGTATAATATTTCAGAGGTACCCAAAGAATTGATTGCAATTCTATATTGCAGCTGACCTCAAATTTCAAATTTTAACTGAAATGCAACTCATGGCAATTACAATTGCTATTTTATAGATACATTTGTATGCATTTATGGTTTTGCCGGCCACAGGCCATAATGAAACACTCAAAACCTGTCGCGATATAATTAAAAATCAAATGCCATAAGGTCTGTGGCCAAATATGAACAGAAATTTGTTATAAAATATATATATATATATACGTATGTATATATAGTTGACAACGTTATTTTATGTTGATTGTTTGCTGTTTGTTTGTGGCAGTAGCGAGCTCATATTTTTTTTTTTTTTGTTGCATTTGTTTTTTTTAATTATTACAACAATGCAGCGAAATATTGTGAATGATAATAACCGCAGCTCGATGAGGCCTGACTGGATACTTTTGTGAGTGACTGTTCGTGTGGGCGGTGCGCATAATTAAACTAACAAACACGGTTCCATTAAATGATGTTTGTCTGTTTTTGACGAGCACTTGGCCAACGGCAATGAAAGCCACAATTTTGAATGCTGTGCATAAAACCTGTAATAATAATATGACTAGGTATATAGATTTTTGATCAACACAATTTAGTTGATAACATGAAAATTGTAAAAGTTATCAAAACTACTTTTTGTGGTACATATTGGGCACCTGATGGTTAGAAACCAATTTAAATATTTTTCTATAGTAAAATACTTTTTAAAATAAATTTTTATATCCGATATTTTTTTTTTTTTTTTGGTTTTTTTATCATTGTCCAAAATTCTTATGCTAATGCTAATAAATTATTCAATTAAAAGTTAAATAATTTAAAGTTAAATATGTATACAAATTATAGGCTGGAAAACTAATATAAATTAAAATTGTAATATGTTCAAATTGCTTTATTATTAATATTAACAACACTAGGCAACACTCAAATTTATTTAATTAACAAACCTATTTTTCCTGATATATATGGGACCCCAGATGAGGAAAAAAACTTTATCATATTTTAAAAATTCTTCTTCTGAGCGTTCAGTATATTTTGTTCAATTTTCAGAAAGCTCTCTCAAAAAATTTCATGAAAAACTATTTTTTTCCCATTTGACACTTTCATTCCTGAACATTTTGAAAATTTGAACAAATCAGCTACCTAGTCGCTTTATTTGTAAATTACATTGTGTAATAGTGGAAAAAACATCAAAAGAACCCTATGTCCATGTAAGGTCCTTCTTAGAAGATAATCAGTTATCAACTCATTTCCTAACCTTTGATAGTAATAGCTTAAACTATTAATGAAATTAAGAAAATATAAATTTGAAATTAAAACAAATTTATTCAAGATATTTGTGTAAATTATACTATGTAAAATATTTATGTTATAATCCCCACAAAAATATAAAAAAAAAAATCATTTCATTGACAAATGAAAAAAAAACATCGATAGTTAGAAAACTGTCAATACTATCAATATATTGTTAATTTTATTTCGTTAGCATACAGCATTACAGGATACCTCCCAGTCTCCTAAACTCAACTGAAGCATTTTATATATATTTTTGGAAACACTTGGCATACGGTAATGATTGCCACATTCTGCATGCTGTGTGTGTTTTTGTGGCATTTTAATTAATAAATGCGAACGTTTTAGTTTGGTTCACAATTTACATTGTGGTGAAAATTAGCGACCGAAACTTATTCAATTTGTGACATTAGCTCGATATCAACTGTATCAATACGAATTCTAATTAACTTGGCATACATGGTCCAACTTTTCACATTTTTGATGAGTTTGCTGATCTCTCTCTCTCTATTTTATGTTTAATCAATTCAAAAAGCTACTCACACATAGTAGATATATATAAAACAAGTAGTTTGTTGCTACTGTTTATTGGTGCATCACGTACTTCAGTCCAAAAGTTTGTTTTGGGTTTGTTTTGGCCTGGATGGGAGATGGTATAGTCTCGAGTGCGTTGAAAATCAACTTTGGCGCGTAATTATTTCAGTATTAAGCCAAGAGCACAGCGAAAAACATGGCAACAAAAGTTGGCCATCATATTGTGGGCCTCAGGCCTTCCCTCCTACACTCGGTAGATAGCTCTAGTTTTTTGTATCTCTCTCTCTTTCTCTGGAAATACTTGATAAGTGCTTTTAAGTCGAGTTATTTTGGTCGCTTTCATTAGAAAAATACTTGGTAATAAACAAAAGCAATACAAAACAAGATATATTTTCTTTTCATTTTATGCTCATTATTATTTTTCTTATTTTTCCAAATAAGTGCTTTGTGTATTTTATTTTGCGAAAAAAAAAAAAAGTTTCAAATTAAAAGCATTTTCGTGCAAAAAAACAAGAGACCACTCAATGGGCTTGCCTTGATTCATCGCCTGATTGCCCAAATGCGGCTTAGACTTTGAATGCTTTCAACTCTCATAATGTCTCGATGTGAAACAAATGGCAGCTTGCAAGCTGATCTTACCCAAATTCGCCAAAAAAAAAAAAGGTTATTTAGTTGTTAGCCAAACCCACACTGACTTGGCCGGCAGACTCTCATCACTTTCACATTATTTACATACTCGCAATGTTTGCCCCAAAGTCTGACTCGATTTTGTGTGCATTTGAAGTGAAACACTAAACCTTTTATGACCCACACTTGCCAACATTTGGCGGCGTTCAAACAAAGCCTTTAAAATATTCATAGAATTGCTTTAATAACGCTAAATGAGCATGCTACAACTGGGTGAAGTCTGAGCAGGCAGGCCGTTCGAAAAATGTCATGTTCCGGGTTTACATGACGAATTAAATTCACAAAGTTATCTATAATTTAATACCTAACTTATAAGTATTTCTAGAAGGAATTTTAGAAGCTTTATTGATGCAACTTAAATTAATTATATATAATTAAATATAATTTATATCAACGATTGCTAAAGCAGGAACCGTAAATAAAGATTATTTTTCCATCAAAAAAAAAAAAAAATAAAAATGTTTTTGGGTTTCTTTTCCATATAAATTGCGAAATAACTTTTATTTTCAGAGTTTTATTTAAAAAATCAGAAAAAAATGATTGTATTGAGATTTTTCATATAAATTATGAAAAAACTTTAATTATCTGAATTTGAAATAAAACTTAGACAATAAATAAAATTAAAACCAAATAAAATTGTTTTTAATAATTTTTATTTGTATACTCGAAAAATTCAAATAAAAATCCACCAATTGCGTTTTTATAGCAATATATCGAAAATTAGATTATTTTATCAATAAAAAAATCAAGAGGAGCCTAAATAATTTTATTTGTAACATTTTAAGAATTTTTTGAACAATGTTTTATTTTTTTTTTAAATTTTTTAAAAGTATATTTTAGTCTTATTTTGGTTGACTTTATTGGCCATAAATTAAAAAAAAATATATATATAAAGAAAAAAATAAACTAGAAATACATATTAAAAAAAAAAAATCAAATTTAAGTGAACCATAAATAAAAACAATAACAGATTTATGATGGATTAAAAACAGAAAAAATCTCTGTTTTGTAGTGACTAATGCTCTAATGTACAATATAATATATATTTATTTGTTACACTTGGAATATAATTATTATACACAAATTTCACAATACAAAAACACAAAACTCCAACCAAAAATCTTTTTGCATAACTTCATGCAATAACTTCCTCATGTAAATGCCCACAAAAACTGTTCTTCGACCCGCTGGCAAGTCGTTCAGTCAGCTATCAAATTGAGTCTATACATTGATGGCCAGCAAGAAAGGGAGAGAGAGGGGCAGACCACAGGTTATGCGGCAAAAAGCAATTTTTATTTACCAAGCAGAGAGTAGAACACAAAATACAGTAGAATGGCAGGGGCTGGAGCGGTGGGAAGAGCTACTGAGGAATGCCAGAAACCGTTGACTGATTGGTGCAGACAGGCTCCTGGGCGCAGATACTATGACGGGCCGTCCATCTCAAGATGTGGCGCCACCTCCGGGCCCCAGTTGGTATGCAAATCAGTCAGAAAGTCGAAGGAATGAGGTAGAGCGCCATGGCAACGAGCAGCAGGATGACGACGATGACGACAGTCGAGCAGGAAGTTGATTAAATGACAAAATAAATAGAAAGTGAAGGATAATGTCAACATTCTAAGTGGTTTTCTTTTAAAAAGCTTAACTGACAATGAACCGCAGGGCAGTCGAGCGCCGACCGCCGACAGCGACCACGGATCCAGTTGAATAAATTATTTTTGTGACTGCCGCGACTGGGCAGGATATCAGGAAACGAGCAGAGGAGCAGAGTGGAGTCCTGACGACGAGTGTTGCCCCCGCAGGCATTGGCTTGCTGTTGCCCGCACAGCGGCTGACAGGAAATTGACTTTGATAGTGCATGAAATTTGATGATATCGTACAGCGTTCAGAAATAATTTCACATTTTTGATTTTAATTTATTTTCCATTGACCGCCTGCGGCTTAAGAGTGCCTAAAAAAAAATAATATGAGAAGCTTACAAAGATAGGCTCTTAAAAGAGAGAGAGAGGGGGAGGTGTGCTTGCATAATGGCACGTGTAATCAGAATTAATATTAAATTCTACAAAAAAACAAAAAATTTAAAATTCAAAAAGGGAATAATTAAATGAACTCACAATGTGAGCTCTGTAATTTATGTACTTTTAATTTTGTTATACTATATACCTATACACTGAGAAAAATATCAGGGAATGCCACTTTTATAATTTTTATGTATAAAAATTATGAGTAAGAATTATTTATGAATTTAATTATAAATATATAAATAATTATTTGCCAACTTTAATTTCCCGAAAACATGACAATTTGTTGACATTAGTTTGTTATAGTCTTTTATTGATACAAAAAACGTTGGGCACGATAAAGATCTCTTAATTCAAGATATTATTTAAGAATTCAAAATTTAATTCAAGATTATTCAATAATATTAAAAAAAATATACCTAATTTTGTATTTACATTTTATATCCATTGTAATTATTCTTAATGTAGGAATATTGCTTATACAAAATTATTATGTCCATTGACTTTAATTTTTAACACAAAATAATTATCTTAAAATGGGATTTAAAAAAAATGTATCAATAGAAACCTTTACGCATTATATACTGAATGTTAAATCCGTTTGGAGATTATAGCCACCATTATAGGGAAGCAGAAAATAACGCCTTCAAGTTTGCAATACTTGTCGTGCCCTCTCATTGGAATATAATAATTACATATTATTATTTACTTTATAATTTAATTTTTATTTTTAAATTTCCATATTTATTTATTTGAATGGCAGCTTAAACAAGTTTTATAAGATTTGTGACTTACTAAAAAATCTTATTATAAAAAAATTGTAGTTTACAAAAAACTGGTAAAATTGGAAACTTTGCAACGTTATATTTTCTTCAGTGCAGCTTGTTCCATTTTAATGAACAGAAACTCAACGCTTTTTTTTTCTTTTTATGTGGTCCTCTTGTTTTAGACCGTTACTTGATATTTTTGGCACTGTTCCTAATTGGTTTCGTAGTGTCCGGATGTGTCTTTGATATACTGTCCAAAACAAATGGTGGCGACACATATGCATCATTAAACAATTGGCTTTAAGCCAAGTACAAAGGAAGTACCGAATAAAAGTACTTCAAAGGGTATAAGGATTGCCAATGCTGGTGAAATTTTGAATTTTGGCTATAAAACAAGCTAGAATCGTTTACATCATCATTGTGAGCTTTGACTATAGTATATTTTAATTTGTATTTGAGTTTGTTAAAAGAAAAAGAAATAAAAAAAAAATATAAATATATTAAAAAATATAGATTTTTTACTTTTTTCTTTTGATTTTTTAATATGATTTGTTTTTTTTTTCTTTTCATTTTTTTTAACAATAATAAATTTTATTTTAATTTGCTATAGAAAGCAATTCTTCAGTTGATTATATACTACCAAACAGACAAATTAATGACACAAATACTCTCACTTTTCCTTTCAGAACAGGGTATAGCAATGAGACTTCCTGACCTACGTTATCAGTGAGCCAACGAACGACAGCTGATGATAAGAAACCTCTGCCAAGCGCGATTGTTTGTCAGTCAAAACTTGAAGCTCAGTTGTTAGTGAATTGTTTATGTGATCAGATTGAATTAAATACGAAATTAAAATGAAATCATTTGTGATTTTAGCGCTGCTGCTGCTGATTTTTCAATGCAATGCAGTTGAAGAAGAGCGTAAGTTAGAACTTAAATCAATTTAAGCTCAATAAAGAGAGTAATTATATTTATATCATTTTCTTAAATAAAGACAACTATACTTCAGCACCGCCAACTGACGATGTAGATAAATTAAGGTTAAGTCCCCGTCTATTGGCTATACCTATAGTTAAGTCCTACAATCCGTTCGCAGAGGATGAAACCGCCGTTGATTCAGCCCGAAAGTTATTGCACGATGTGGAACTATTCAATTTGATGGACCAAGTGGTTCAGGCTATGTATATTCAGAGTCCTGATTATGATCTGGCTCTGCTCTTCGAAATGAGCAATGCCCTGCAATCTAATAAAGTGGCAGAAGCTTTTACATATCACGAAAAGTTGGAGGTTAAATTAACCGATCGCGATTTCTTCTATGTAGAAATCAGTTGGCGAAGTCAATAAAAAAATTGTAATATATTGTCAATGTTTTTAAAATAAATGCATGATTTTTTATGAAACATGTATTAATTTTTGCAGAATTAATAAATATTTCTAAAAGAACTGTAATAATTGCTAAGCTTTAAAATACGCTGTCAAAATATCAAATATAATTGCGTTCATTCAGATACAGATAACGGAGTATATATTGCAACACTTATAACTTATAAGTAATTAAAAAAAATAAAAAGCAACAATATTTATAATAACAAATATAAAATTTAATAAAACAAGATACAAATTTATTTCGTTTATATAAATTTAATATTGCAAAAAAATTGCTTAATACATATCAAAATTTTCCATTTTTTCTTTAGGTTTAGGTGTTGTCGTAATTTCATACAAACGTTCTCCCGGCTGAATTTTGTGACTATATAAACAGGTAAAATAATGCATATATCTTGCCTTAATTGTTTGAATTAACACTCCACAGCCCATATGGGTTACCTTCTGATTTAACATATTTGCAAATAAATAATGTGCATCTGTTGTATTGCTTGGAAATGATGCAATTGTATTATTGTTAAACAATTTGCGATATCCAACCCATTTGCGTACAAATTTACGAAAATCAAATCTATTGGTAGACAATAATTTTTTATCTGAACTTCTAGATACATTTGAGAATCGTGGCGTATTTACACATTGACTGATATCATCATCATTGCAAAAGTTTGTAACACGCATCGCCAGTATCGAAAGTTCTTCGTTCCAATGAATAAATGGAAGATTTTTAGCAACTGCATTATCTATAAATGGCGGATTTTGCATAAATCTCTGACGCGCTTTATTATGATAGCCCTGAATATCATTTCTAATTTTATCGATATTGACGCCAGTGCGTGGTTTAGGACAGTTCTCACCCCACTAACAGAAAATACAAGAATTTTAGAAAAATTAATAAAACAAAATAAGAAAGAAATGGCTATCTTCGGCACACCGAAGCTATATACCCTTGCAATGGTATATTCGATCGATCGCTCCTATGGCAGCTATCTGATATAATAGTTAGATTTTAATCAAACTTGATTCGATTGTGCAGAATCATTTTTTATATCGATTTGCTGAGTTTGGTTCTGATATTTTGAAAAATAAAAAAGTTAAATATTAATATCTTGAAAGCCAAAAAAAATTTTTCATACAAAGGATAATTTTTCAACTGAGTTTTTCTATGGGAACTTAAGGATATAGTGCTTCGATTTTGATAAAACTTGGTGGGATTTTTTAAATACTTCGTCGATCTGCCAAGTTTGGTTTTGATATCTAGAAAAACAATTTATTTTAACCTTTCGTTCCTATGGCAGCTATGTGATAAGGTGGTACGATCCAGCTGATTTTCGGATATTAACTGGCTCCAACAAAAAGAAGTATCTGTTCTAATTTTCATTTAAATAGCTCAAAAAGAGGGATTTAGTTAGCATAGAAACAGACAGATGGACATAGCTATATCAACTCAGCTCGTCCTGCTAATCAGGAAAAAATATACTCCATGAACGCGGAGACGTCTCCTTCAATGCATATCACACATCACAACAAATTTATAATACCTTTTTGCAAGAGTATAAAAATATTACATTTATCTAAAAATAAAATTAAATAAAAAAATAAAAAATAATTAAATTATGTCTTACAAATGGATTTTTGCAGGCAATATGATTTACACCATCGGGACAGAGTTTGCTATTGCAATAGTTTGGTGGTTTATTTGGCGTCTTCAATTCTCCTCTCATTATATAACGTGGTTTTTTAGTTCTATACAGTGGAATATTCCACTGTGAATCGGCATAATTGCCTATAATATATAACTGAATAATCGCGAAGAGCAGCACGCCAAGAATATGCATCTTAAGGGGTTATAAAATAAACTGACGAAAAATTCGATTAACATCGTTATATTTGCGATTAGATTCACGTTCCACTTGCTTAAAAACAATCCAGCACTAATTGTCGTTTATTATAAATTCTAAATTCTACATACAATTCTATATAAAAGCTCTATTTATAAAAAAAACTGAAAAACTTATTTTGTAACCATGGTCTTTAAAAAGTAGGCTTCATTAGGCACAAGCCACAACTAATCCCAGTTACATTGGTATATATATATATACCTACATTTTCCAACTAATGGCAAAAACATTCAACTAAAATGCTTACGACATAATCATATGCTGAACAATTCATATTTTCCTAGAGGGTAAGAGAGAGAGAGAGAGAGAGAGAGAGAGGGGGTTGTCAAAACGTAATACATATGAGAAAATCGGATTTTATGCGGTTGACGATGACACAGAACTGCGGTGTTTTACAGGGATGCGGAGAGAGAGAGAGAGAGCAATGAGATGCGGATTTGTGTCCCGATTTTTGTCTTACCCAAACATAAAATCATAGAGCGTACAATAACTAAAAGGGTATGGCTGCGGGAGGGGAGAGAAGCAGGAATTTGATGCTTGTCAAACAAATTATAAGCCCCTGTCGCGAGAGCTGCCAGCCACAAACTCAAGTGCTACCCAACGAAAGCGGTTTATGTAACTGTTTTTGTTGTTGTAGTTATTATTGTTGTTGTTGTTGTTGGTGTAGTTGCATGCACCACAGTTTGTTGCCAAGTTGTTGAGGCGGCGCCTGTGGGCGGCTCAAGGGCTTAAGACTAATCCGCATATGGAAAATTATATAATATGTCTCAACATGAGAAAGAGATGAGTGTGTGTATATGTGTGTGTGCGTAGATCGACTTTGGATGGATGAGAACTAATGCTGACAAAACAATTTTCAAACTGACACATTTTCTACCACACACACCACTCTAAACATATAGATATGTGTGCCATATAAGTCTTAAAGCTAGAAAGAAAATAATGGCAGCTATCGAAGATTTTTTTATACCATTTTATTGGAACTAATGTTAACAAGGTCGAGCTCATAATTTTGTTTGGCAAAGCTTAGTTTATAGAAAAAAAATTCTAAATTGAAATTTTATTACTTTACTTAATATATAGTAGCTGCAAGGCAGTTTAGAATGTTTTTTTTGGGCGTTGAAAAACGGTTGATACATTTTATATATATTTTTAAATTTTTTAATTTATGTGTTTTTGTATCTATGCATATTAAAGCGGGCTAATTTGTTCGTGTCAAAAAAATTGTGGTAAGCGTCTGCCAGAATCGGAATCTACGAAGAATTCTAAGAAATTTAAACATTGTGTTTAAATATATTCCTAGCTTATGCAAAAAAGCATAAAGATTTCAGATTATTGTGATTTTTGTGACCTTTGTTTGTTAGGAGATTAGTTTAGTAATAAATAAAATAAGTCGGCTAAACAAATGTCCGATTTCAGATTATTAAAAAAAAAAAGAAATTATTCCAATTGCATTTAAACTTTCCTTAGAAAATTCTGTTTGGCAAACTTTCCTTGGAATGAAAATATTAACAAATATCTAATTGTGATCAGAAAAAAAATATATATTTTCGGCTTAACGAACTTTAATTAAAAACTCATTTGTTAAGAAATCTTTCTAATAGCAACTATTAGATATATTAATACAATTTTATAAAAATATTGACCATTAATATAGAGCATAAATATATTGAGCATAGATAAGTTTGATTAAGGTATCTTAAAATACTAATATATACAACATTTTAATTTAATTTATTTTCCCTTTTATAACGAAAATAGAAACATTCTAATATAAAAATATATATTTGATTTATATTCCAATCAAATGCTGCAACTTAATAAACAAAATATAGTTAGAAAAAAAAATTTAGTTTATTTTTTTAACAAAATATATCAACTAGTATAAGATATAGTAATACGATTAGAATCTAATTTAATTTCTATATTATGATCAATCCTATGATACCGACATAATATTGTGATCGGATCTTGCCGACAGCGAAATGTAAATGGATATATGTATAAATATACCTACATACTTTCAACACAATTATAATACACGCTGCAGCATTATTTCTTGAAATATCGATACTATCGATATTTTAAATTATCCTTATTAAAATTATCAACCGAAAGCACTTTCAATAGATTTTCAGTTGAATGCGAAATAATGCTTGCAAAGTAAATTTTTATAGTGATAAATTTATTATTTACCACACACACAACTAAGCATTAATATGTGCCATCTACACACGTGAACATAAATATGTATATATTTATATACATACTCGTAAAGTGTGCACTTTACTTTTTTTCGTGTGCAATTTATTTGCTTGATGCACACGAATAAATATAAACATATATATATATAAATAATTAAAGCATATTAGTGCACATTTTAATTCGTTTTTATTAAAATGCGCGCCAGGTAACTGAGAATAAATGGGAATGTTTCGGGAAGTTCCGGGGTTGTTTGGTTTGCGGCTTGGAATGCCTGTCTCTATGTCTGCCTGTCTGTCAGATGGTTTGGAATGTACGGACGGACGCACTGAAGTGCGGAAGACGCACTTACATCAGTGCACAATTTTTACATTAATGTGAAATGTAAAGTGCTCCATAGCAGAAAGAGAGCGAGAATAAAAGAGAAAGAGAGAGGGAAGAGATAGACAGTTTAAAAAGGTCCAAAGTGAAATGCAACTTTTGCTGTTCATACGTTGTTCATACGTCCCATGTGCCGTCGTGGGAAATTAAAATAAAAGGCAAAACACACACACACACACACACACACAGTGATAAGCACTACAACTACAACTACAACTATTGCATATGGCAAAATGCAATTTCTGACTTTTTACGGCATGTCCAAAAATGCACACAATAAAAAAAGAGGCAAAAATTTGGCACTCAACGCGCGGATGAAAACCAAGTGAATTGCGGTCTGATGAATTTTTATTTTATTTCATTTTCAGTTTTCTTTACTTTTATATTTTTTTTCTGTACATTCTGAATTTCACATTCTACCTGGTAAAAACGTGTAAAGTGCCGTTTGTGCATTTTTTGTTGCCAGTTGAGCGATTTATGTTTTTCGTGTTTTTACTATATTTTTTTTGCTGTGCCCGAGACGATGTCAATCTATTTGAACCCATCTTAGGGTCACTTTATCGATCGACATAACTAGCACAATAAACCGGAGACTTTATTCTTAGGTATTTTCAATAAAATATAATAGAGAATATACGAGAGAATATAACTCAGATTTCTTTTCAGTTAAAACCATTTTATATAAAATTATATTATTTTTGTTATTTATTTATTTTTTTGGTTTGGTTTTGAATATAGAAAATTAAGGGATAAATCTTAAAAGAACATAAATATCTGGCTTGAATAATGACGGCGATAAGATTTTTTGTTTATATACTCAGAAAAATAATTATTCTAGAAGACTAATCTTATTAACGGATTTTTAAAGCCCACCATTCTGTTATTAACAATGTTCCGATCATTATTTGTTTTAATATATTAAATATAAAATTAAAAACAATTTATTATTAATTCAAGAATATTCTGTCCTCATTTAAAAACATTTTATTGATTTTCTATTTCAACTTTGTGGATGCTTTATTTGTGCTTATTGTGAAAACATTGCGCTAATTTATTGAAAATTTTATTTGAATTTGATTTTAGAATACAAAACAAAATAAATTATTCTCTTGCACAGGCATTCTAATAATTGTAATGTAGAGATACCTTTATGTCATATATGCTGCCTGCAAAACAGGGAGGAGAAATTACAGGAATAACATATTCTTTTCCAGTAATTATTATTTCTTATTGTGTTTTTTTTTATTATTAAATTAAATTAAATTTTTGTTTGTTAAAAGTTTGCATATATATTTTTTTATTTTAATATATGCAATACGTTTTATATGGCCACTTCAACAAGTTAAATATTAATCGTGTTTTAGTAGAAAATCTTTTGAGTAAATCTTGGTTACAATTATTTATTATTCTTGTTTTTATATTTTTGGAGTATAAATTGAGAAACTGCGTTCTTCTTTCTCAACATTGAATAATTGAGAATAAAATGTAATAAAAAAAGAACGGTTGTTAATCATTTTGGAACAATCAGTTATTTTTTGTCATTCATAATATTTAGTGAAGTAATTTTTTCGTTTTTATAATTTATTGTGAGAACATTGCCCTTATTTACTAATAAAAATTATTTAAAATTGATCTGAAATCACAAAATTAATTGAATTATTCCCTAAAAGAGCAGCAACGAATAATTGTTAATAAAACCAAATCAATTATTCATTATTTTGAACCTCTTATTTACTCAATTGAATATAAAATATTATTATATTAAAAGAAGAATATAATTTGCAATTTAATTGCCTAATTGAGTGGCTTGAATTTTTGTCAGAAAATTATCTATTTTCTCATGAAAATTTTAATTGATACCACTGCACATAATTAGCTTACACGTTACCTGATTCACAAGTCATTCAATAAATAGTTTTCTATGCATATTTTCATATTGAAGTCTTTCATTATTATTACGGCAATATTGATGATTATTTTAGCTTTAAAAGGTGCATGTTATGTGAGGCATTAACAAGCACAAATTACTCGCTAAGTGTGGCATGAAATAAGTGCGCGACATATTCATAAATTATGCGCCTTTCATTGCCAATTAGAAAATTCTGATTGCCATATACACACACACACACACACAGACAGAACACACACATACAGCTGCTTGGATGCTGTAGTCGCTTTTCACAAAAGGAAAAACGCCATGTAGCAGCCACAAGGCAACCCCAAATGAAGCCAATTAGTTGACGTAATGCTAACGACTATGCCAAGGACGAGATTGGGGGGGGGGGGCTTGGGAGACAGTTTTGAAACATTTGAAGTTAGCTCTGCTCCCACTGCCCGCCCCCTCTCTCTTTTATTCTTGCCGTGTCATGGTGACGTCGTCTACCTGAAGCGAACGAACGGTGGCTTCGAGTGGCTAATTAATACGCCCCGTTGCACCAAAGAGTGACACAACTAGCCACCCAGTTGGTGCTACCAATTCGAAGCTGCCAGTTGCCAGTTACCAGTTACCCAGTCTGTAATGAGCGTTCAGAGAGTTAATTGGCGTGTAAGAAAGGTAAAAGGCGATGCTGAAGTTCAGCAGGCTGTGTGCTGTGGGCTGTGTGGCATGGCGCGTTGCAAATTCAACAAAAATTTTATGCTCTTCAAAGGGCATTAATTAGAAGTAATTGCCGCTGCCTAATGAGCTTGTTTGGCGTGGCCATAATGTGAGAAATTGCCAAAAAAAAATAAATGTAAAAAAAAACTCAACTGACTTTTTGATATATACCATAGTTTATAACCCGTCAAATGAGGCGACATCTACGTGTCGGCCCTCTCTCTCCTCTCACTGGCAATCAACTCATATTTCATGGCATGTTCGACTGTCATTAGGGCCGCCAAGCAAAATTGAAACGCGAAAAACAATCAAAACTTTTAGGAAAGGAACCCAAATCAAATCAAAGAGCAGCCCAAATGAAACGCAGCACTGAATATCGAACGGCAAAACTTGTGAACCCAATATACTACAACACACTTGTAAATATTTTTATATGTTACGCCCCTGCCTCTTCTACCTGTACAGTGTATACTCCTTCAGGCTGCCTTTGTTTTTATGCGATTTCAATCAATGGGGCAACAACAACAACAACATTGCAACAATTTCAAGCGGCGCCGCCTCAAATGACGCGCGAAATGAAATGAAAATTTTTCGGAAAAAACCTTCAACTGGTTCGGGTAAAGTGTAACACTTGAATGTTGTTTGTGTTTCTGATTGTGCTTTGGCTGCTTTTGTGCTTTGTATTTTGTATTTTCAGCTTTTTTTTTTTGTTCTTTCTCTTTTTTTTTTTTTAGCGATTTTGCCATATTGAACTCAGGCACGCAACACGCGAACTTTGAACGCAAAACGCAAGCGATACGTGGCAAGGATATCGATGTCGGTATAATGAAATATGCCAACTTTGATGATGATGTGTCATATATAGGAGGGCGATTGAAATGCTACCCGATTACCAAACGATTACCAAATACACCCCAGCATCGAATAAATGCCAACGTTTTCATTTTGATTTATTAAAACATTTCGACAATGTGACTTGTGCCACATATATACATACTAAATAATGCCACACGAAGGGGCAAAGAAACGTTGTTGAAATTTGGCTTTGAATTTAGTAGTCTCTGGCAGAAGTAAAAATCAACCTGTAATTTAGTTTCCCCTGGCAACAAAGCGGTTTAAATGCCATATTAAATGGACCTCCCTCTATATATGTATGTATAATAAATGTGGATGGGGTTCGATGGTTCTCTCTATACCAAGTTGCCTGCATATGGCTAAGAATATGCCAGTTGTCAAAAGCAGCTTACAGCAGCAGAGACTTTATTTGTATATACCCTGTAGCACCGAAAAATGTAACACAAAGGTATTTTGACTATTTTTAAATTTATGATATTTTAATGTATATAAATCCAAGTGAAAGATGTCAGGAGATAAATTATCAAAGAAAATATACATAAATTTCTCTAAGAAATTTCTGAGTCTAAACAATTTATATTATACCAATATTATACCATATTTTTAATGTGTTTTGAAATTATGAAAAATATGACTTACCTTGAATTTGTAGTTACAAGAAAGACCATATGTTGAATGGCATTTTTATTGTAACCTGAAAATAGATATATTTAACAATGAAAATTGTATTAAAAGGCGTTATTTTAATTTTTAATATTTACATAAATTTTTATTTTAATAATTAAATTTGTAAGTAAAATTATGTGTATTAAATTGTGAGAATCGCATAGAAAGGCGCTAGGATAATTTTTAGTATTTATAAATTTTAATTTAAATAAATAAAATTCGATTGTGAGAATCGCGTAGAGAGGCATAAATATAATTTTTAATATAAATAATTTTATATTAAATTAAATATATATAATTTTATTTAAATATTAATAATAAAAAATTTGGTTTAGTAATAAATTTTATTAAATATTATATTAAATTTGTAAGAAAATGTATATGCTGGATTTTTGAATTACGAGAATCGTATAGAGATTCACAAATATAATTTTTATTATTTTTAAGGACTTTAAATTAGTAATAAAAATAATGCGCAAGTTTATTCAATTATGGGAATCACATAGAAAGGCACAAATATTTATTTTTAATATTTATAAGAAACGTTCTTTTATTGTAACCTGAAAATTACACAACACAGCATTATTAAATAGAAAAGTTATTCTATTGTCTAAAGAGATGAACAGCATTCTTTTCTCATATGCTTAAAGGGTATCTGTTCTAGTCAGTCATTCCCATCATCAGCATTTCTACTTGTTTTCACTAACGAGAACAAATGCAGCGCTGATAAATTGGCTCTGAACTGAACGACAAGAACACTTTGAAGTATCGAAGGAGCAGTTCAATTGAATAAGGAGAGTAAATAAAATGGCAGAATGGTACGTAGTATTTATACATAAATATATGTTTGTATATATATACTCGTTGTATATTGACTGATTGGCATTTGTGCATTTGTACAACTTATAATGATTCTGTAGAAGTTGCAATAACAATTAGGTGAATGGAAATGAAAAAGATTTTAGTACTCTGTACATGTTTAGCTTTTAAAGACTAAAACATTTATAAAGCGCATTTTAAAGTTGTGAATTGGTTGAAATTAGCTCAAAATATATTCGTACCTTTTTGACGTTTCTAAATAGATATTAAATAACGATTGTTTTTTTTTAATTTAAAAAGTTATGTACTTTGAGCAATTTTATGAAAAAATTAACTTTACCAATGTGAGCCTTGCAAAATAATGATTTTTATATTTTTAACATTTGCGCTGTTCTTCATTTATACTTATCATTTTGTTAATATTTGTAGTTTTATTTTTATACGTAAGTCAAAAATAATAGTTATTTTTGAGTATTAATCAAATATAAAGCTCTAAAATTAACGTAATTAATTAAATTTAAAAATAAAAATTATCACATATAAAATAAAAAGATTATTTTACAACAATTTTTAAAAGCTTGAGAATATTTCGTTTTTAATTTATCTTGTTTATTTTATTGAGAAAAAATATTAAACTTACGATATTTAGCCCTAAAGGCGCTATGACTCAATTTTTAGCTTTATTTCTATTATTATTAATTATCATAGTTAATTTAAAAAATTATTAAAGTCCCCAATATTTGACCTAAATTAGTCTATAGTTTTTTCTCTGCTTTTAATACAAAGACACTCAAGAAGCTCAATTTCAATCTGACCTAGAAGTTCTTCAAATAGACCCATTCGAAGGACATATCAGTTTGTTAACTAAATAATGGGCAATTTTACAAAGGACAAATGCATTTGAACGCTCAGTCATTTTCATTATGCAGAAATTAACATTTTATTGCTGTTTTTCATGTCAGCGAAGCGGCAAACTCCAAAATGGCCGCAAATTTAATTTTAATTTTCGACATTTTTGTGGCTCGCAACGACCTTCGAGTACCCAGCCCAGAGGGAAGGCAACTTATTTTTTGGTCATTTATTTCTTGCCGCAGAGGCTTTTGTTTGTACGCCGACTGCTTTTGACGTGGTCGTAATTACAAATTTCGGAGCATTTTTGAGCGGGTCCTGTCAAGTTGATTTTAGTAGCCCAGCCCCCCTTAGGGCGAACCATAAAATATGCAGGAAAAAAGCTAAAATGTTTTGCATTTGATGTTTGCCCCAAGGCGTCAAGTACTAACGCTTGGTGTAGGGGGCCAGATGGAAGCAAAGCGATGATTCCGGACTGCAGCTTGTCCAAAATAGACTGCTACACATAAATAGCGGTTATCGCGTATGGTCTAAGCCATAAGCCATAAGCCATAACCCATCATAACCCACTTCCCAAGCCAAGTGGGTTGCCAATTCATTCGTGCAGCACATACAAATGCGGCGCATTTATTTTAATCCTCAGTGTGTGGGGGGCGCTAAGGCGAAAGGGGGCGTATTAGTAATCGGCATTGGCATTCCTAAGAGCTCCTCAATACTCGCTCTTTGCTAACCGTTCAACCAGTGCACTATGGGAAAGTTAAGCACTTTTTTGGAATAATTTATTTGCGTAAAGGTAAGTCGAATTTTTGGGGCATAATTTTTGCCAGCACTATAGATGTTTTTTTGGGAAAAAGATTTATTTTATTTTTTTGCAAATTTCTTTTTGTTCCTAGTCGAAATTTCTTATATCAATTATACAAAAAACCGCAACTTGAATTATATATTACATCCAAAAAATGATTAGACATTTTTAAAATTTGAGAAAATTGAATTTCTTGGATAAATAAAAAAAAAACGATAAGTGAGTTCTCAGGATATACATTTGCTATCGACGACATAAATGTGATTTTAAATTTGTTAAAAATTTTATTTAATTATTTAATTTTTAATTCGATATTTTAAAAATTGTGTGCTATGTGGGAAAAGTGAAATTAAGCAAAAATCGCAAAAAGCTGCAATTTGAATTTAAAATTGGGAATTCAGAATTGTTTACTCTACAATATGCAATTAATCTCATAGCTAATAAATGCATAAATATTTTTAAAACTCTGTCCAAATACTTTTTGAGATAATTTAATTTTTGGGGCATTTATTTTTCATTTGAAACAACTGTGTAAACAGCTATTAACTTAATATTGGGCGTAAATGTTAAAACTTCTTTTTAGTTAATAAAGTTTGTTGTATTTTTAATTTATTACCAATAAAAATTTGAATTTATTCCAAAAATAATAATCAGTTTTCCCATAGTGCAATGTTAGCGTTAGCCAGAAACGCTCGGGGGGGGTTTCTAGGGCCAACAAAGTTGCGGATTCATAACTCTTTCATTTGGCCATATCTGCACAATTTTTTTTTCCCCTGTTCGTCGACGTCGTCGTCGTAAAAAGCGCGCTGAGATTGGCATTTGGCTGGCTTTCGTTGCCAATATTCTGGCTTTCATTTTAGTCCTTCCCCGATGGCACCTTGGCTTCCTTTCCAGCTGGTGGTCGACCGATTCGGTTTGGTCGTGGTGCCTTGCCAAGGCATTCATCAAATTCAAGTCATGTTATCGTAGAAAATGAAACAAATTTTTGCAATTTGATTGCTTTTCGTGTTGAGAGAGAGGAGTCTGGAGTCTGGAGTCTCTATCCAATAACTTGTCAATGTACTTCTTCTGATTCCGCACTCTTCCCACTCATGCATGTGTGCATTATATGAAGCACGATTCGAATTTCGAATTTCATATTTAATATGCATGCCTACAATATACATGGGAATCCTTCGTTGTCCTGCTTCGCGTTTTTTTGCGAATTTTTTTTTTTCGACGAGTTATGAACTTGCGTATTGCGAAATTTTTCATATTTTTTACGTGCCTAAAAATCAAATGTGGCATAAGGTGGGTGTGTGTGTGTATGAGTGTGTGTGGCAACAGTTGTAAACACGTGTTACATCATTATTCTACCGGCTGGGTCGCATTTCTGCAGCCTTGGCTATATTTTCTTCATGTTTTTCATGCCACGTTGCCTGTTTTACATGTAGGACTTTCAAGGCACCTACTATCATTGCCTCAAGCAGAAGACTGTTGCCCATCTGAAGTTGCTTTTTTTTTTTATTGTTTTTGTTGTTTATTTCAAAAGTTAATTTTGTACTTTATCATAGCAGCCATAACAGAGAACAGGGAGCTGGATGGAAAAACAACTGCCTGCCATCCGTATATGGGAAATGAAACTTTTCAGCGGAAACGGATGCTGTACACGTTGCTGCTGCGCCCAGGCAGCAGAGCCAACTTTCGTCCTGGGCGTGTGAATAAAGTGAAACAAATGAAAAATCCCGACAGTAGTTCCCCCCGCCCCTCTCCAACCCCCTCTCTGTGTTTTTTTTTCTTTGGCCAACAATTGCATTGCGGCAAACAATATTTTTGTTATCTTTTGCAATACACGCGGCGGGCGTAGGACGTATACGTAATATGGCTTGTACAATTGTAGGGAAGAGGAACAGGAACAGCAACGGGAGACGTCAGATTGGTCCAGGGTATATACTTTACAACGCCGTTTCCGTGGCATTTTTATTTGTTGGCGCAGCGAAGTGTTCAATGCACAACTTTTAGCGCTATTGTTAAAAGAATTAAAAGCATGAGACAACAGAAATTGAAACAAAAGCCAGAAATGATAACACAACAGCCAAGTTTTGGTAAGGGACACCGCACAGAGACCGCAGGGGTAACAAGCTGCAGGCTCTTTTTCCCCCTTTCTCCCTCTCTCTCTCTCTCTCTTAGAACTCTTTTGGCTTTGGCAACGGCAGGAAACGGAAAAGCTGCCATACAGCTGGAATCTCTTCGGTTAGTCGACATGTGAGAGAAATGTGCCGTGACGTGGCAAATGTAATGGAAAATGCTACCAGGAATCGTCAACATCGTCCTTCAAGCCGCCCTCCTCCACCCTCCGCCCTGCTCTTCCTCTCTTTTCAACTGCCATTCTCGCCTCAATTGCAGGCTCTTATTTTTATGCAGCGTGTCAATGTGTAACGCCATCGAAACAACTGGCAAAAACTGGCACAACCTATTTATACTACTGCATACACACAAACACTACACACAGTACACACACATGAGCGTATACGCATTGTTGTATGTTTATTCTCCGTGACCACGACTATGATTTCAGAGCCAGAAACAGAAACAGATCCTGTGAGCTGAGAATTGCGGCTATGGCAGCTAGTGCCAAGTGCGTAATTTCCGTACTGAATTTTTATATACCCTCTGGCCATAGCTGATGTAAAAGGGGTATACTACAGGTAATGCAAAAGAAGATTCTTTTAAAGTATGTTCTAGAAGTGTAAAGTCGCGATTGGTTTTACTTTGAGCCCGCTTGGAGGTTTTCCAATTATCGTTAGTATCGTGTGAAAAATATGGACTATATTCAAATATTTTTATTTACAGATTTATTAAGACCGCCGTTCTGTTATAAAGAACATTTTGAAAATTATGTGTTTTAAATATTTATTATAAAATTATGAACAATTAAAATCAGTTAATTCAAGGGAAAAAAATGCAAGATTTAATGGTTTTTTATTACACACACATTTTACCTCATCAAATCTGCAATCAAAATATTTTGAAAAATGAATCTATTTTTATTGGAACAAATATGTATTGGACTGCTTAAGATCTGTGTATAGGGTATCTTTTAGTGAAGCTTCGCAATTCAGAGCTATTTATATTCCATCTGTCGTTTGTCTGCTGTCTTCCCTGACTATTGCTACTGCGGGAGCCTTAGCGCTAACAAGCAACGTTTATTGCCATAAAAGTTTACGACAAAAACTCATTTCCGTCACCAAGGCAATAAATGTACATTTGCAATGCAACAAAAGAGAGAAAAATATATACTCGTATATAGAGAAAGAGAGTGAGGCAGATAGAGGAGGAAGGAAACTAAAGTGCGGCTAGATCGATTCTGTCATAGATCTGGCTGTGCCAAAGAAAAACCTTGTAAGACCCTCATCAACATGTCGCAATAGAATACACAAAACTCAACTTCCTAAACGGAAATCCAGCACTCAGCCAAAACGGAAGCAGCCATTTGTTGGATAGCGATTTGCTATGCAAATTGAAATCATTTTTGGGGGATCGGCAAAAGTGGGCTAAGAAAATAATAATAATAATTTCGTTGACACCAGAGGTGGGCCCAAAAAAAAAAAAAAATATATAAAAATGTAAGGTGAAACGCAATTTAATTATGTAGATGGTCTGGCCTGACTATCAGAAAGGTCTTCTACAGCCAGGCTGGAATTACCAAGCAGCAGCAGCTACAGCAGCAGCCATTGCTCATTAGTGTCAATCTATTTAGCATAAATTTCAATTAAAGCAATATCCTGCAGCAGGCAGGCAGACAGCAGCCGACAGGACACGATAGGACACCGGCAGGCAAAAGCGACTTAGCGCACTTTCTTAGAATAATAGAGCGGAAAAAAAAGAAAACACAAAACACAAGCAACGCCTGGTTACAAAATTATGGGGCCCACTGTCGTCATCATCGTCCTCATCTTTTGCCGCTGCTTGGCTCATATTTCAGGCTAAACTCATTAAAATGCAAAATGAGAGAAAAATATATTGAAGAATGTCGACAGCAAAGAACACGGGGCATACAATTTGCTAGCCTCCTGCTACTATATAGGGTACTACTAATAACCAATCTCTATTGGACAGACGAAAAATAAACAGGAAAGAAACGGCTGTCTTCGGCTTGCAGAAGCTACTTATATACCCTTGCAATCGTCTTCTAAGAAAATGTTGAATACTTAACCGATTGCTCCTTTGACAGCCATATGATATAGTAGTCCGATTTATTTAATAGTAAAGAAATAATTTCTTTATCGATATGATGACTTTTATTTTGATATTTTGAAAATCAAAAAAGTTTTCCATAGAAGAACTCATTTTTGAACCAATTGCTCCTATGGTAGCCACATGATATAGTGGTCTGATTTTATTACAAATTTATCAGATGGTACAGCACCAATCTCTTTATCGATATGGTCAGTTTGATTCTGATATTATGAAAATCAAAAAAGTTTTGCATAGAAAAATTAATTTTTCACCCAATTTTTTATATTGCAGCTTTAAGATATAGTCATCCGATTTTGATCAAACTGTGAAGTTTGATTTTGATATCTTAAGAAACAAAAAAGTTTTTCATACAAGCACTTTTGGGCCGATTATTTCTATGGGAACTATTTTGATGAAACTTTGTCAGATCATAATCGATATGCCAAAAACAATTTTTTTTTGGCCGATATAATAATATATATATATGTTCCCATAGAACATAATATAGTGGTCCGATCAGGCTGATTTTGAAATAAAAGCTACATACAAAAACAAACTTCATCTGTGCGAAATTTCATCAAGATAGCTCAAAGATAAAAGATAAAAAGTAAGCATAGAAACAGACGGACAGACATGGCTATATATAGACTCAGTTCGCCATTCTAATCAAGAATATATATACTTTATGGAATCATCGACGTCTCCCTCTATGCATTACACATTTTGTGACAAAAATTATAATACCCTTTTGCAAGGGTATAAAAATGGAACTCAGCCTAATCCTGACTAGCAAATGTACTGCGAGGATATAGAATATATGTTTTGGTTGCATGAAATAAAAATAAGCATAAGCTTTTCGACTGCTACCGTTATGAAGCAAGAGTTGCAATATTTCCGCACAGCTTATGTGGCACAAACATACACAGACACACACATACGCACACTTCAACCATGCAACAAATCCCAGCAGCAACTGGCAACTGGCAACTTGCAACTACAACTGGCAACTGGCAACGCTTAGCAACTGACATTTTTGTAAATATGCAACGCCTTACGCAGCCAGGCACTAGCTGCCCCAAACGGTGTGTGTATATATGGGAGGAGGAGGAGGGACGGGGGTAGGAAGGGAGAAAGAGAGGTAGCGAGCTGAGCGGAAGGAAACAGTTAATACTTCTGTCTGTTATGCGCTTACTTCCTGTCTCCATTAAAAGTCATTCTTTTGGATAATCCTTTTGGCAACATTATGGCAAGTATTAAAAAGTTTTTTTGCGCCAGCATCAGGACTAGCCAGACCCATCCTACCCCCAACTCCCCCCCTCTTATTCGTTTTTCCAACTACCAAGCCATGTTTTGGCCACACTCTTATTACCTAGCAAAAGTTTTGCAGATTCTTTGCTGTTTGCGGGTTGGATTTGTATCTGGATTTGTTGCTTGGCTGGCTAACTGTCCGACTGTCTCGACTGTCTCGACTGTCTGTTTTGTCTGTCTGGCAGTCTGGCAGTCTGCATTCATGCACAAACATGTATGTTGTTGGAAGGCTTTAGTTGTGTGGCTGCCACTGCATGATAATCATAAATATTGTGTGTAATAGAAAATGTTTTCTAAGTGCTTTGCTCTGCCATTTTTTACGCGTGTTTCTTATTCTTTTAGCTTAAGTCTACTTATTTAGTTGTTTGCCCAAAATAAAAGTTCTTGATTTGTTTCTGAAACAGAACTATTGCATTTTTATCATAAATAATACAGTTGTTAGAGAAATTATTTGTTTCCTAAAACGAATAAAATTAATATTGCAAATTTATCTAGAGGTCAGAAAAAATACCAAATATATACTTTATTTGTGGGTATCGGTTCCGTTTTAACAAAAGTTGTGGCAATTGAAAGTCTGGGAAGGTCCACCGATATTAATTCTTTCAAAATTTAAATTTTAAAAATATCTTTAATTAATTTAAATATATTAATTTATTAAATGGCAATTGGTAATTGGAAATCTAGAAAGGTCCGCTGGATATTAATTACTACAATATTTTTATTTTAAAAATATCTTCAATTCATTTAAATATATTAAATTATTAAAGATATTAACTATTCGACAATTTTATTTAAATAGTATCCAATTTAAATAAAATCAATTTAAATAATAAAATATAGTAGTAAAAAAAATAATATAAATACATATTGCAATTAAATTAAATATTATCCAAAAAAAAATTTCTTTGTATAATTATTTAAACTATGAAAAAAATTCCAAAAAAATTAAAATAATATTAATTTTTTTTATAATTTTAATAAATCAATTAAAAATTTAAAATACGCATAAAAAAAAATGGCTGTAACAAAACAATTTATTTTTTCAAAAATGAATAAAATTTTTGTGGCAAATATTAGCCTCTAGAGTGAGCTAAGAAAATTTTAACAATTTTTTTTAAACAGTACAAACTCTTTTAAAACTTAAAGCGCAATTTCAATTAAATTCTACAATAAATTTTTATTGATATTAAATATTTCTAGGACACAATATTCAATTTTAGAAAGTATTGTTATTCAGTTGCTCTATCTAGTTTATAAACAAGACTTTTTGGCATCTTAAAGCTAATTCTTTTGTAACGTTGTCAGCATTTATCATAATCAAGCTACCATAGGCTTTACTTTTTTTTTTTTTTTTTGGCGGCTTATTTCTATACTGTTTGAAATGAATATAAACGGTGTTTTTACTGTATCCTTGCCTACACGTCGTCGCATTTACCTGTTGGCATTTGTCGACAAATTATTCAAATTTCGACTGCACTGCGCCCAGAAAAAGGTTGACTCCAACGCAAAACGTGTTTGGCATCAATAATATCCAAAAGGCAAACATAGGGCAAAAGGCTAAAATGACACCAGCGGCCATATTGTTACTTTGCTTACACACGCAGACACACACAACACACACACAACACAAGACACACACCATTAAAATATGTTAATGTGCGTGTGTTTTTAGTGAATGTGTTTTTTATGCAAATTGATATTGTTGACAGCGCCGTCATCGTCCTTCCCCACCCTTCCCCACCCAACTTCCATGTCAATGGCCTCTTATTGAGTTTTATTCTACTATGAAAAATTGACACCTCATCACTTTTCAATAGAAATCAATGCCCCACAACACACACACAACACACACACCCAATAGCAAATAAATTTGTGCTGTTGGCCCAGCACACTTCCTGTTCCTGTTTCTTTACTCTATTTGCTTCCTGATTGAGCTGCTCCCCTTTAAGGATAATAGTGCCGCCATTGACATGCTCGACCCGCGCCACTCTGAGCTCCCTGGGGAGCTAATCGTTGTGCTTTTTATTATGTTTTTTTCTTCTATTAGCCAAAGGGTTAACTGTACAAATATATAGGCGTAGAATTTATTGACTTTGATTGACTAGCCTTTCGATATCGAAACAACATCACGAGTGTGAGAAAATATTATTTTGAAATATGTCATTATCATCTCAGTAAAGTAGAGAAATCACAGTTGATGAAGTTATGCAAGTTCGATATCTGGCAAGGGAATTTACTTTACTTTTGTTCTCTGTATAGAAAATACTCTTTCTAGATTTAAAATCATATAACCTTGTCAAAAGTGACGCAATTTCCGTGCACATTTATTTTTTGGTTATATTTTTGTTCATTAAAGCATTTAGTTTTGCGTTTAATTTGCGAATTTAAATTTTAGTGCTACACTGGCTTAGCTAAGCGACAAAAAAAAAAAAAATTTGTACTTTTCAATAAGAAAGTAAAATCGTGTATAAAAACGCATTACCTGTGAAAATTGGTTTAGTTTTGACAAAGTAATGAATGTTTAAATAAAACTAAAAAGGTAATTGGCTCTGATAACTTTCTCCATGAAATATACTCTTCCTAGATTTCAAAGCGTCAAAATTTTGTTAAAACTGAATTAATTTAATTGCTGATTGTTTTGTTTTTATTATTTTTGCTTTTTATAAAATTGAAGCCTTGCAAATTACTCTGACTTAATTTGGCGATAAAAAAAAAACACAAGAAAAAAAAATTAAAAATTATTTTTAGATTTAAATGCCATTTCAATAAGTAGGTAAAATCATGGCTAATTACACATATCGGGTGAAAATTGGTTTAATTTTGACGAAGTTATGAGAGAATGATTTCTAGTAAAGGTATTTTAACAATGAAAAATTTCTATCTGTATAGAAAATAATTTTTCTACATTTCTAGATTACCTTTTTTTTTCAAAGTGAACCGATTTTCTAGCGAAGTGATTATATTTTTGCCTTAATAATATTTCCGCATATAAATTTCAATAAAAATGAAAAGACACAATTTTAGTTCGATGTTTTATCTCAGCTTAGAGTGAAATAAAAAGACAAGAAAAAATAAAATAAAATAAAAAATAATTTTCTTAAAATTATAGATAAAAACACAATTCGGGTGAAAATCGAATCAGTTGTAACGAAGTTAAAAGAAATATTAATTAAGAAAATAACAAAATATGTATAAATAATTTACTATATAGAATACCGGATTTTATTGAATAATTTTTAGATAAACAGCTGGATCATTAAATCAGCACATCAGCTGCCAAAGCTTTTCCAAAACAGCTGATATTCTTTCCATGCCACAAAATGTTCTTTGGCAATCTATATTATAGGAATCGAGAAAAAAGCTCTTCAGTGCTCGGATCACTCTCAACGCGTTCGTTTCATTTCCAGAAATAACTGTGCCGTAAAATACTTGCAAAAAATATTTTTTGGTACGTTGTGCGCTGAGAAACTGAAAAGTTCCAGTTTCAATAAAAAAATGTGGCGCGGAATAGTTTTTCTCTGTTGCATGTGGAGTGCATTTTTGGTGCACAACAGCCTGCAGCAACAAATCAACATTGGTGAGTTCAACTAGACAAAAGTATGTATATATATATATATATAAATAAACCCCCTAAAAACCTCACTTAGGTGCCTTTTTTTACGACAATGAACTGGAACTGGAGAAAGAATTCATGGATGTATTAAACCGTATTAATGGACCCGAGGCTGAACAAACTTTTAGAATAATTCCCTTAATAAAGCGTCTAAAGCCCGAAGATGGCAGCGTTGCTCTACAGGAACACGGTATGAATTAGTGAAAGCAATTGAAATATTTATGAAAAATATTCTTCGTTTTCAGCTTGCGATCTCATAGATAATGGTGTCGCTGCTATTTTTGGACCAAGTTCAAAGGCGGCAAGCGGTAAGTAGAAAGGGGCGATTGAACACTCAGACGATTGCGGCATAAATGTGAAGAATTTGTGTAGCAAAATAAAAAGAGAGAATAATAGAAATAGAATAGAAGCAAAAGCTTGCCGATTAAAGCGAATGGCAATACAAAGCCGAACAGCCGTTGGCATTGTTTGTAAACAGAGAGAATTTTCTATAAATTCTAAAGAAAATTTATTCAGCTCTTAGAGATGATTCTCTCTTTGGTAATTTATTAAAAGAATATTTATATACAGATATTTGTAATATAGTAGTACATTAAGTAGTTTTAAAGTTATTATCGCTTCTAATTCTCAACCGGTTTTAGGCTATAACTTAATGGCATGGCCACCCATGCCCTTGTGTTCTTTGAGAATTTCCCTGTCTAGGTGTGCATTGTTGCACCCGAAACAGTTCTCCAAACCTGTCTTATTTTTAAAATTTTCAAAATTTTCTATTAATTTTCTTAACTTATTTGAGATTTTAGAGAAAATATAAACACGACTGACACCGTAGGTGAAATAAATAAATAAATAAAATAAAATAAAACAGAAACTATCTCTCTTTAAATATATAAGTATAATATATATAATATTATTAGTTATACAACAGCGATGCCCAAATGATTTAAAAGCTATTGAAAGTTGTTTCCAATACATAAACGAAACGTGTGATTCGATTCGGTCGACGAAAAAAGACAATGAGTGATTGAAGCAGTTGTACGGTCGCCGAAAAGAGATAACACGTAAATTTTTCTTGTATTTCTGATTGCACAGACACAGAGTTGTGTTTGTACTATGCTAAAGACAAAATTGCAGGAATAAACTTGTTCTTTTTATCTTATTTTATTTATCCTTTTTAATTTTGTAGATATTGTTGGTCTAGTCTGCAACAACACTGGCATACCGCATATAGAGTTTGATGTTGCGGATGAGGAGCATATGGAGGAGAAGCCCAATCATCAAATGACTATTAGTTTATATCCCTCACAGCTGATACTCTCCAAGGCCTATGCGGACATAGTACACAGTTTTGGATGGCGCAAATTTACAATTGTCTATGATAGCGAAGATGGTAGGGCTATAAATTAGTTGATCCTTAAAGTTGCTCATTTATGTGTTTTGCAGTCAAGGCAACAGCTCGATTACAGGATTTGTTGCAGTTACGAGAGATGCATAACGATGTAGTGCGAGTACGCAAGTTTCATAAGGACGATGATTATCGAGTGATGTGGAAGAGCATCAAGGGTGAACGACGTGTAGTGCTTGATTGTGCACCCGATATGCTTGTCGAGCTGCTCAATTCCTCCTCAGAGTTCGGAATGACGGAACAATTTAATGTAAATTTATAGTGTTTAAAAAAAATAATCAAAGATTATTTATATTGATATCAACTGCAGCATATTTTCCTTACGAATCTGGAAACTTACAATGATCATCTGGAAGAGCTGACAGCGGATAATGAAACTTTTGGTGTGAATATCACTGCAGCTCGTCTCCTGCTTAATCCAGAGCCATTAGCAGTAAGTATTTATTAGAGCTATAAAATCAAAATCAATGATTTTACCATTGAAAAAACATTAAACAGAAAAGCAGCTAAATAATAAAATGGTTAAGATTTGATTAATACACCAATAAGCTTTAAATTTAATAGTACTAAAAATCAAATTTTTTTTTGGAAATTTAAAAAATCATGAACTTGGTTAAAAAACCCTTCATGATTTTTATATTTTTCGGTCTTACGCTTTTCTTCAATTTTAAATATAATTGTTTTAGTTTTTATATATAAATCAGAAATAATATTTATTTATGAGTAATAAATAATAAAACTAAAAATTAAGGTTTGTATTTATTCTCAATATTTAAATCAAAATTAAAAAAAAACAATTAATAAAAATGTTGAAAATATTTTCAACAAGGCAAAAGCATTTTTTCAAACAACTTTTAAAATATTAAAAAACATTTTTTTTTGGTTCCTCCTAGCTTTTTATTGCTTTCGATATCTAGCTACAAAAATGCAATTGGAGTATTTTGCGTCTCATGTTTGAGCAAAATAATAATAAACAATAAAATAAATTAATTTTTTATTAATGAAAAATAATCGTAATTGCCCTAGTTTAATTTATGATTTAAAAAAAAAACTTAGATTTAATTTATATAAAAATAAAAACCTAAAAATAATAATAATTAAATTGTGTGACTTTAAAAAATAAAATAATCCTTATACGTTGCCTGGTAAAAATACTTTAAAAATTTTACTATCCATATTTTTGATTGTGCCATAATTCCCAAGTGCTTTATGAAGAATTTCTTAACGAATTTTTGATTTTCTTTCTAGCACCTGCCTCTATATGGCTCCGTGATACAAAGGGACAATATTGTGTATGAGAACACCGAACCGGTGCGTACCCTGCTACATGATTTGCTGCACGATGGCTTACAGCTGTTTGCCCAGGCCTGGCGAAATGCCACCTACTTTTATCCGGATAGAATGTCCGTGCCACGAATGAATTGCGACTTTGCCGCCTCGGGCGGTCGCACCTGGCAAATGGGACGCTATTTGACGCGTCTAATGAAGGGGGTAAGTAAGTTGTGGCATGTGATATGAGTTGGCGTGCGGTTGATTGCACCAACACTAATGCAAAAATACACAATCTGCGTGGCGCCACAGACTTCCGGTGTAAACAGGACGAACTTTCGCACCAGCAATTTGCAATTTGACGAGGATGGACAGCGCATTAACTTCAATATTGAGATTTATGATCCCACTGACAACATAGGCATTGCCGTCTGGGATACTAGGGGTCAGATAACGCATCTCAGCACAGATATGAAGGTGGCCAAGAAAATTACTTATAGGGTTGCCACACGCATTGGGCCACCCTATTTCACACACAACGAGACGGCTATGGAGCTCAATCTGACAGGTAATGCCATATATCAGGGCTATGCTGTGGACCTTATCGATGCCATTGCCAAGGAGGTGGGTTTTGAGTATATTTTTGTGCCTGTAGCGGATCAACAGTATGGTAAACAGGACAAGGATACCAAGCAGTGGAACGGTATTATTGGTGAAATTGTCAACAATGTGAGTAGTGACATCTATAGCAAAACCAAAATATTGCTATTTTCATTTAAAATCCTATTTAAATCACTTCAATGCAACTTGCAAGTCGTATGGTTAAAGTTTGCAAGCATTCAAGCGTATACGAAAGGCTTGAACTACTTGATTCAAGTTAATTGAATTCTCTATGCAATTTAAATAAATTAAAAGCAACTTGAAAGTCATATGGACTCAATTTTCAAGCATTCAAATGTAGTCGAATGCTTGAATTGCTTGGTTCAAATTTAAATGAATTGTTTGCTCTTATAAACGCAGTGGATCAGCTTCTTAATTGGATTTTCTATTGGCATTTCCACTTAAATTTCGGTTCAAATCAATTCAATGTTATTTATTGGTTTTCAAGCATTCAAATGCGGTCAAAAGCTATAATTATTTGGCTGAAGTTAGAAAGACCAGATTAATAGTTTTATTTCATACAAATTGAAATATAACATTAATTTTCAAAAATTTAAATAAAACAATAGTTATTTTTGAGTAGATAAGATTAAAAATCAAAAATAATCGTTACTTATTATTTTGAGTTACGTTACGTTATTATTTTGAGCTTATAGTTTTGTTTTAGTGATTTTATAGCAAAATTTTGAAGGTGTGATATTTTTTCGTTATAAAAGAAAATATTTTAAAGTTAAAACATTTTGTACAAAGAATTTTCTTTTAAATTTTTTCAATGCCAATAGCTATAAATAATGTCGTAATATAACTGAATATTTCTTTTTTATTTAGTTTATTATTTTTTATTTATTTTAGTTTTATTTTTGAAGCAAAAGATACTCCAAGTGAATAATTTTTTTGATTTAAAATTTAAATTGATTAAATAAAAAAAAAAACCTAATAATCGTTATCCCTGAAAGCTTCTTAAATTGATTTTTTGATTTTTTTACTTTTATTATTTAATTATAGGACGCACATATGGGCATTTGTGATTTGACCATAACCCAAGCGCGTCGCACAGCCGTGGATTTTACTGTGCCATTTATGCAACTGGGTGTCAGTATTCTGGCACTGAAGAGCGAGTACGCGGAGAAGCCGCTTTTTGCCTTTTTGGCACCCTTCGACTGGAGAGTATGGCTTTGGATTCTAATATCCGTATTTGCCATTGCATTTGTAAAGGTTATCATAGCACGGTAAATGACAGAGTTTCTATCGCAGCGCGCTTTAACTTATATTAATTTTCATTTTCCAAAAAAAAAGCATTGCCAAGGCAGAATGGGAGAATCCGCATCCATGCAATCGAGATCCGGACGCACTGGAGAATCAATGGCATTTACATAATACATTCTGGTTGACAGTTGCCTCCATAATGACGGCCGGATGCGATATTTTGCCACGCAGTCCACAGGTGCGTCTATCGGAGGCCACCTGGTGGATATTTGCCATTATTATTGCCAATTCGTATACTGCCAATTTGGCTGCCTTTCTGACCACTTCCAAGATGGAGGGCAGCATAACAAGTCTCAAGGATTTGAGTGCACAGAAGGCTGTACATTTTGGTACACTTTATGGCGGAAGTACCTACAATCTCCTAGCCGAGTCTAATGAGACTGTGTATCGCTTAGCATTTAATTTTATGAATAACGATGATCCTTCGGCTTATACTAAGGACAATAATGAAGGCGTGGAACGTGTCCTTACCAGTCGTGGCGAATATATGTTTCTCATGGAGACAACAACATTGGAATATCATCGCGAACAGCATTGCAATTTGCGTTCGGTTGGCGAAAAGTTTGGTGAGAAGCATTATGCCATTGCGGTGCCATTTGGTGCCGAATATCGCTCCAATTTAAGTGTGGCCATATTGCGTTTGAGCGAACGCAATACCCTGTATGATTTAAAACAAAAATGGTGGAAAAATACAAATGACAGTTGCGTTGAAGAGGCAGATCCAAATGCCACACCCGACATGAATTTTGAAGAGTTGCGTGGCATATTCTATACACTTTATGTGGGCATACTGATGGCATTTATTATTGGCATCATTGAGTTTCTGGTCTACGTGCAGGAGGTGGCAGTTGAGGAGCACGTGAGTTGACAATTTCCAATTGTTTATATCAGGAATCGCAAAAAAATTAAAAAAAAAAATAGAAAAAAAAAAATTTAGGATGAATAAATTTTATAGATAACAATTTTCTAAATGACAAAAAAAAAACGATTTTGGAAACAGGATAAACTTTTATTGCCAATATTTAAAAAAAAAAGTTAGCTTGTATTTTTCGATCACAAAAATAAAATTGTGAAATAATAATTTAATTTCAATTTTTATTTAAAAGTTGACAATAAAAGTTTTTTTTTTACAATTTTTATTTTTAATGTAAATAATTTTAAATATCTTCTGAGCCAAGCTGTGCATATGTTAATAATGCTAATTTCAATACATTTCCTTTAGTATATTAACACAGCGTGCTTCAGAAGATATTCAAAATTATTAAACACTTAAAATAAAAATTGAAAAAATAAATTTTATTTTCAACTTTTAAATATATATTATATATGAAAAAAAAATCGATTCTGGAGACAGCATATACTATTATTTTCAATATTTATAAACAAAAGTTGATTTTAACTTGTATTTTTTGATCAAAAAACTAAAATTCTGAAATAATAATTAAATTTCAACACAGCGTAATTTAAAATCAATATTATTTAACTCTAAAAATAAAAATAAATAAAATAGCTTTTAAACTAATTTAACTTTAAAAAAAATGGTGAAAAATAATTTTTTTTTATCAATTTTTACTTTCGGGTTAAAAAAAAGAGTTATTGTCAATTTAAATGAAAATAATCCATAAATAATTTTTTTTTTTAACTTTTCAATATTTATAATTTTTTTCTTTCTGGTCAAAAAAAAAAAGTTATTGTCAATTTTTATTGAAAATAATCCATATAAATTTTTGTAATTTTTTCAATATTTATTAATCTTGATTTTCGGGAAAAGAAGACATATTTCCAATCTAAATGAAAATAATCCATGAATAATTTTGATTTTTTTTTTTTTTAATTTTATACACAGAAATTATAAGAATTGAGATTCCTTCAACCAATAATTTGTATTGCCTGTTGCATCTCACGATTATTTTTTATTTTCGGGTCAAAAAAAAAGAGTTGTTGCCAATTTAAATGAAAAAAATCCAAAAATAATTTTTTAAAATTTTTTTTTGGTTTTCATCAATTTTTATTTTTGGGTTAAAAAAAGAGCTTTTGCCAATATTAATTGAAAATAATCCATTAATAATTTTTTTAATTTTTTCAATATTTATCAATTTTGATTTTCGAAAAAAATAAAATACTTATTGCCAACTTAAATGAAAATATTCCAGAAATCATTTTTTTTTTATTTTATACATAAAAATTGCGATTCCTGGTTTATTTTTATTTTATTTATTTTATTTTCAACAAAGAATTTGTATTTCATGTTGCACCTCACTCTAGCTCACCTACAAGCTGGCCTTCAATAAGGAAATTAGTTTCGTGCTCTGCGTGTGGAACAACAAGAAACCGATTACGTGTGGCACGCCCAGTGTATCCAGTGTGCACACTGCAACGCCGCAACAACGACGTTCGATTGAAAAGTCCTTGGAGCGTACACCAAAGTCTACGCGTCGCATTGTCCTTGGCCGCTCGTCGGAGGAGATGCGAGAATTGGCTGGGGCTGCAACTGCAGCTGCCTCATCGAGCAGTGGCAGCAGCTTGGAGCAGCAGCGGCAGCAACAGGAAGCTCGCGTCTAAGTAAAAATGTTGTCATCTTCATTTTCATTTTAATTTTCATGTTTCATCTTGTTATCTGTTATTTGCAATAAAAACTACGCCCATCATTTCGGCTCTGTAATCAATTTTGAGCTTCTTTAAGCTTGAAATTACTTGGCAGTTGCCTCTGGCGTGGCGGCGCAACATGAAACTCTTAATGCAACAGCGCAAGTCGCGGCATAGCTCTGCTTCAACAGGAACTTACCACACGCCTCGCTGGGCAGCCTGTAGCCTGCAACCCCGGGTTAATGTTCTGTCCTCTGTGCATCATTTTCGTTGCCCTTTGCCCGCTTGCCACAGACACAGCTGAGCTGCCTCAGCTGCCACACAGCTTGTCAATTGTGTTATTGGAGCTTATTGACATTTTATATCCACCAACAACTGACGAACGTCGTCTCTATCTTCTTTTCTTGCCGCACTTGCAACACTTGCCACACTCCTTTGGCCATCGTCGCCAGCTCGAAAATTATTAAAGCAGCTTCAGGGCGACAAAAGCAGCTGAAGTTGCAACTGCAAGTGAAACCAGAGATGAAATGAAGAAGGGGATAGGTAGAGAGTGTAGCTGAGGATTCGCCTGTGTGTTGTGTGTCGCCTCTGGCCTTTGTTGGTTGCCGTTAAATGAACAATTTCGCACGCGCCACAACTACAACAATGGCAGCATTCAACCTAAAGCCAAGCTCGCCGCGTGTGTCATGTGTCCTTTATCAACACCGTGCAACATACAAACTACAATATATATTGAACTTGTTGTCTTGTCAAGTATTTTGTCGGACTAGACAATAGAATTTTCTCTTAAATTAAAGATTGATGTGATGAAGTTATATAAAATTTCTTTAATTATTATTTTATTACAAAAAGTTAAATATAATTGAAAAACTATAAAGAATTTCAGCTGCATAGATTTGCTTAAAAGTATTTTAGATTTGTTTTAAAGTATTTGCGAATTATTATTTTTCCGTTTTAGTTTTTAGTTTTTAAAATATCCTCAAGAAACATTTACGCACTATTTTGAATAAGTATTTGGGGATATATGATTCATTTTGAATAAGTATTTGGGGATTTTTGATTCAGTGTTTTTCCGATTCATAAAAATAATATTTAGATGACAGGAGAATTGTTTAAACTTTTATCACACTATAAACGGTTCAAGACAAAAAAATAAAGTTAATTTTGGCCTTTTTAGACGTTACCCGAATTAATTCAAAAATTTTCTTTTAAAAATTTCTGTTTCAACTAATGGAATTAATTTCAAAATAAATTTAAAAAATATAAATATATGTTTAACAGATATTTCATTTACGAAAATTATTAATTATAAATTTGCCCAAGTCGGCCAAAAAAAGTAGAAGTTATTCAAAAAATTGTGTAAAAGTTAAGGATGTCTTGAAAACTATTTTTTGAATTAAAAAGAAAAGTATTTGAATTTTTGCAATATATGCTACAAAATATATAAAAAAAAAGTATATGAGAACCCAGTGTTTTTTTTTTTAAATTGTGCAGGCTAGTGTTATCATATAGAATTTCAAATCTCGAAAGATCGTTGCTATAAGAAACACTATATGAAATAGTAAATTGATTTTAATAAAACCAAAAACTATAAAATAATATAATATAATATTTTATAGTCTCTAATAAGACTTAATCAGCCTGTATAGCATTTAATACAATTTTGAATCAGTTTTTCAATATTTGACCTAAGTTTTCTATGGCAACCTATATGATAAATTAATTTTGATTAATGTTTGGGTAATCAAACTTAAAATTGGCATTTGTGTTGGAGATATATATCTCTTAAAACAAAAAAGTTGCTTATAAAACACATTTTTCATATGATTGTTTCTATAAGCTATAGAAGTACGATTTTAATAAGATTTAGGTGGATTGTCTGCACTATAATATCACATTGAACTGTTGTGTTTGGTTCTGATATTATCAAAACCAAAATTTTTTTATGGATAAACTTATTATATCCCCAAAATACCTAAAAATCGCTCTAAAAATGCGATTTTTACATTATTTTGGCCTAAAACACCTACAGAACCACAATTCTAAGGTTTGGTGTATACAGAAGAGTTGAAGTTTGGAATATTTTAAACAATTTTGCTAAAGTCGTTTTTTTTGAAAAAACCAACAAAAACTGAGTTATGGATCGACGAAAAATGTAATATTTGTGGAAAAATTAACTATTTAATGGAAAACTTAGAAAACGAAAAACTAACGATGTACTTTGATTGGTGAAATTTAAAAATTAAAAAAAAAAAAATTCTGTACCCAAAAATAGGCTATTTTGGGAAAATATTTATTTTAAGATATATATATTTTTTTTATTTGTAGACTTTTGTTTCTATGGACAATATTTACTGCTTTGCAAGGGTATTAAAATTGTCATCATAGTGTTATTTATATAAGACTCAGAGTTCGTTTCGTGTTAAAATATTGAAAACGTTTATCTCTAAGAGACAGCAAGGACATCGAAATTGACAAGGAAGTCAACTGGATAAATAGCCCGAATGGGTCGCATTACACTCGGTTACAACTCTCATTTGCAGTTATATAAAATGTGGTTGTTGTTTGTATTGCCTTTTGCTTGTATACAGTTTTTAATTATTTTGTACTCTGAGTTGTAGCCACCCTCTAATCTCCAGCAAGGACTGGCCGCTGTTAGTTAACATGCCACTGTTAAGCTCAAAGACATGCACTGTTAAAAGTCTACACAGCCCAGGCCAGCGTGCAGAACAAAAACTCACCACACTTGTTGCTATTGCCCACAAATGCGCACAAGCCGTAGTAAACAATTCACCACCGCTGGCCAATGGCTGAAGGCGCGGGCGACAAAGCGACAAATTCCACAAAATCCACACAAAAAACTCACAAATGCAACCCCAAAAGCAGAAGGCAGCGACAGAGAGAGGGGGTTGCTCTTATACTTCAAGGGGTAGCTGGATATTGGCGTATATATATTTTAGCTAGAGTATACGAAATGCCATTTGTTAATGCCACGCACGTAAGCAATTTCCGCACGAAAGCGCATTCTTTGAGCCTTTAATGTACTTTTTGATGTTAACAAATTTTTGAACATTTGTTGTTGCCGCCTGTCACCAGCGAGTCGGCGAGTGCTACTCCGAGAGAGAGAGAGAGAGATAGAGAGAGAGAGGGAGGCGTAGAGAGAGGGACAGCACACACACGAGCTGAATGCTAAACGTCCTTGGGTTTGCCTCATCTGCGGCTTTACTGATTCGACGAGGGGCGAGAGAGGAGTAGGAGGGCTTTGGGAATTGAGTGTGAGTGATTAGAGACATATAAACAAATTAATAAGTGAATTGTGTCTTTATCGCTCTGCCCCCCTCTCTCTCCCCCACATCGATTAAGCGTCTAGCTCGTGTAAGCTTCAAAAAAGGCAATCAACACCTTGAAAAGTTATAAATTGAGCAATTTTCCACTTTGGGAAATTTATGAGCTGCAGCAAAGGTGCAAACTGTCTCAGTGTGTTTTCTATATATATATACTAACAAGGGTGCACAGCAAAAGGGATCAAATGCAGGCATTAAAAAAAAACCAAAAAAAAAAAAAATTTATTTCTCAATTTTTATTTAAAAATCATATTATAATTTATATTTTCAATTTTTATTAATAAAAATTGCTCGCATATTATACATCACATGTGCTTAAAGGACAAACATTAAGCATCATTCAAGTATGATTTCATGTGAGTGAAAAAGGACATGAGCTGCATCATATGAAAGGTATTGAGCCAATTGGAGATTGTGATTTTTTCTTTTTAATTTGTGGTAATACGTTACACGGCTCTAAAGGTATTTACTTAAAATATTTATAATAAAAACTTTAAGGTAAATTTTTTAAATTTTTATTATAAAAATTAAGAAGATATAAGATAAGAATATTAGAAGAAATTTTTAATCAAAATTTTTATTGCAAATTAAATTTATTTTTATTTTTTTTTATAATTTGGAGTTAAAATTAATTTTTATAATAAAAATATAAAATTAAAATTTATTCTGTTTTTGGGTACTGCAACCTAAATTATTATATTAAAGTTTTTCATTTTTTTTTATTTTGATAATTTGAACCTCAAAATTCTTATTTACCATTTACCCAGCTAATTTTTTATTTTTTTTTATTATATTAATATTTATTTAATAAATATTTTTGTTCTTTTTTTCTTAATTTATTTATTTTTGAATATCAATTAAAACTTCAAGTAAAATTTCAATAATATCAATTAAAACTTTAACTAAAATTTTAATAATATATTAATTTAAACTTTAACTAAAATTTTATACACATCAATTTGTTAGCCTATTGTGTAATTTATTTGCAAGTTTCAATTAAAAAAAATGGATTGCCACAAACAATTGTTGAAAATTGTTGCAAATTGTGGTATAAAAAAAAATTTTCAAAACTCTTTATTGTTAATATAAGAGTAAATTTTCAAAAATTGGTTTTCAAATTATTTTTTGGAGTTTTTAAAGAAACTTTTATGAAGCCCTAGAGGCCTAGTGAATGTTTTGTGTTTTAATGACGATTTGTCTTAAAAATATTTTTATAGTTTTCTTTATATTAAAAGTGTAAATATTTTGATATAAAATTAAAGATAATTAATAATAATAACTAAATTATTTTTAAAAAAAAAATACGATCTTGTATTTTCAGTTGTAGAAGTCATTGAAATTTTTACTATTAATTAAAAACTTGCGTTGCCAATTAAAAGTGCTTAGAGCTCGTTTATTTAATATTTTATTTTATTTTATATATGTTTTTCCTTAAAAGTTATAAAACAATCTTTAATAAAACTTAAAATAATAAAATTATCAACAAAAAAAAAAATATTAAAAAATTTTGTCTTCAATTTATAGATTATGTAATTTTATAAATTTCATTTTTGGCAAAAAAAAAAAAATGCGTGGCCCCAATTAAATATGTTTAAAATATTTAAAAAGCATTTAACGGAAATTTTATACATTTGGCTAGAAAAAAAAAAATATATAACCCTTTTTTGAGCCTATTCCAGCTACGCCCCTGAACCGCACTGCATGTGAGGGATAAGAAAGCAAGTCTATAAGGCAATCGCTTGGTCTTTGCCCTGACAGGCAATCAGATACACACAGTCACACACATCATACACACACACACACACACACACCATACACACACACACATATACACCCAGACAGTACAGGTCTAAAAGGCTTCAAACCTCACACACACACAACAATTGGCGGCTCTTGCAATATCTAGAACAAATTGAAATTGAAATTCACGTGTGGCAAGTCTTGCAACTTGTAGAAGAAGGGGGTAGCTGCAGGTTGCAGGTGGCAGGTGGCAGGTTGCAATTGCGGGTAACCTATTAGCCGATATAAATCTTAGGCTCACATATTGGTGTCGAGGAAATTAAAGGCAACATTTTTAATTAACTGCAAAAGGACGCAGAAAGTCAGTGATAATGTTCAGATATATATATATATATATATAATACTATATATCGTAGCAATTGCGATTTATAACAATCACGTTCGCAGCACCAATTGCTGTGTGGCAAGTGGCAAGTGGCAACTACCATGTGGCATGTGCATTGAGCGTAAATACTGTACAACACGTGACACACAGCGACAGCAAAAAATCATTGTAAAGTCCTGCAAACACGTCTGCCCCTCAATTCATGATATTGACCCGTGCTGCCACAAGATGTTGCAAGTAGGCATGCAGAAAAAAAAGAACCACAAAATTCGAGAGCTAATTGTGCATGAAATTCAAGCCCAAAGCCCGTCGCCTGCTTGGCCAAGTTAACAAGTCTTGTGTTAATTACACAGTTGCTGCCACATAAAGCGTTGCACGTTGCAAGTTTGCAGCTTTAAAACCGAAAACCATGTTCCATTCGGCACATTTTGTCCAAGTCAAGAACAGTTAGTGCTTGGCCTGGCCAACAGCCTTGTCGCAAAGCCCATTTCGAGGTTGGTTTGAAAAGTAATTGGGTTTCCGTTAATATAGAATTAATAATAATAATTATAAAAATATAATAAGAATAAAAAAATATAGGAGGCGAAATTTAAAACCATTTTTAAAAAAATTTTTAACTTGGAAACGTCTAGAAATAAATGTTAAATACAATACGATTTTTAATGGTCTTTAATACTCTTCGAATAATTCTCTCGTCGCAGCTTGTACGCCGTAAATAATATTCGGCATAATATTATATATTTTATTTAAGAAATAAAAAAAATTATAAAACAATTCTAATATGCCCAAATTCCAATAAAAAATTAATTTAAAAAAAATATATACTTCTTTATCAACAATGTTTAAATTTATTCATGTAAAGGCTGCTTCTTAACAATAAAAAATAAATAAAAATAAAAAACAAACAAAAAATAAATAAATAAATAAATATTTATTGTTTTTAATATAAGCTTTATAAAAAATAATAATAATAATAATATTCCAAAAGTATTTTTATTTCTTTTATTTTTAGGAAACATTTAATTTTACTGTTATTTCTCAACAAATAACATTAAACTTAACAAACAATAATAAAAAAAAAAAGTAACAAAATTAAGTCTGGTAAAGTAAAAAAAGTAAAATTTTGCAAAGTTGTTCTTGAGCCGTTTTTAAATTAAACCCGAAAAATCTAGTTTTCCGACTGCTCAAAAATATAGTTAACTGATATTAAAACTGTTTTCCTTTTTATCTTAAACTACAGATATAAATATTATTAATAAAAAAAATAATAATTCAAGTTTAATAAAAAAATCTATCTAAAATCTAGATATTTCTAAAATAATTAAATATCATAATAAAATTAACAGAAATTATCGAACTGAATTAAACCGATGGAATTGGTTTTTAAACAAAACAGAAAAAACTTAGAAATCTAAAGAAACTTTATTCAGTTTACAAAGACACAGACAGTTCTCTCTGCAAGTGCATTAAATATATAATGCAATAGATTGTTAAATGTATTATTAAAGTAACTAATTCCTAATTCAAATTTCCGAAGATTCTACTATTACTAAAGTTTATAGTTTTTGTGCCTCGCGACTTTATATAGACAAAGAAGCTGGTGACTTTAATTCCCCTAATCGTTTATATTAATAATATTAATTATAAGTTGTAATAAACTTAAAATTAACAATCTTTCTTTGGGTGCTAGCAAAATTGTCCCAAAATTTTTTTTTTTTGATTCTGTTTTTCTTCTTCATTCCTCTACCTAAAAAATTGTAAAGTAAAATTACTTAATGCTCCAACCTCGTAGTGTGATTTGTGTTTTGTTTATTTGTTTATTTTTGTTTTGTTATTGTTGCCCCCACAATGGAGTTGCAGCTTGATGTTGCATCTTTGCCTCTGTTTGCCTCAGTTATGCAAATGTCCGTAACTTTATAGGGTATATATATATATATGTATATAACTGCGCACATAAATTCCGGCATTTGCAGCTAAATTCCATTTTCCACACAATTGAAAATTGCACATTACCTCAATGCCCCCCCAGTACCCTTTTTGTGTCCTGCTGAAGCTCACTCGAAGCTGAATAAATGGGCATTGCCTACTCGCACGATCACAGCAAACAAAACACAACAAAATAAAATAAAACAAAACAAAACAAAATAAAACAAAGCACATTTCACATTTGAAAAGAAAAACAATTGCAAACCCATTGCAATTTTTCTTATGCCACGTTTCAGCGAACCTGCCCCTTCCCTCTATGGGGTCAGGTTGAGTCTGGGCTTAGGGGGTGAAGGTGATAGAAGGGGGCAACGGGGGGGTCACAACAGGGAGACAACAGAGCCAAACACACACACACACTCACACACACCGAAACCCTGAAAACAAATAAACGCAGATAAAGAGCTGCGAGCTGTGTGAGCTGTGAACTGGCAGGCCAAGGCAAAGAGCAAACAACGTGATATTCTACCAATTCCTAGACCAACTAGCTCCCCAATTGCACTATGGGCAATTTTAAAAGATTTTCTGGCATAAAATTTGTTAAAAATTAACGAATTTTTAATGGTCATTAAAAATACATTAAAACATTAATATTACACTCCAAGTGTTTTAACATATGCGCTCACTGTTAAGTTAGCAGCTGTTAAAACAACAGTACCAAATAAAAAACAACTGTTAATTAATTTATTCCTTTTATCAATTAAAATAAAGTAATTAAATCTTTAAATCTCAACCTTTTGTGATAAAATGAATATTTAATATTTATCAGTGTGCCTTTTAATGTGAATTTGTTAATCTATGTTGTTAATATTAAAGCTGTTTGTTTGTTGTATACGTAAGTAAAATTTTAGACCCTAAAATACATGTTTTTTTTTAAATAAATATTGTTTTTATATAGTCTTAAGATTTTGTTTCCTACTAAATTAATTACTAGAAATAAATAAAATTTTAACTAACTTGAAAAACGTCAAAAATATGCTTTGTAAACACAATAATATTTTATTTAGCAAATAAAAAATTTATTGATAAATTATAGATACTAAATTTTAGTAACAATAATTTTTTATTTTAAAAATAAAAAATAAAAGTTATTTTTCAACTTTTATTGTTAAAAAATAAAAATATTTATTAAAACGTAATTTTTAAGGTAAGAAACTAAGCTGAATTAATAATTTAAAGTAAAAATTTATTGACACTAAATTTGATAGTAGCAATAAATTTTTATTTTTAAAATAAAATTTGCGAAAAAAAATTTTTTTAAAAAGATAATTGCAAAATAATTCTTGCTTTTAATGCAAAAAAAAAAACCAATAAATATTGGTAACTTAATTTTTATAAAAATCAAAAGTACTGAGGTTATTGTTTAATTTATATAAAAAAAATTTTTTTTTTTAATTTCTTACAATTATAATTATTTTATGGTAATTTTCATATATGAAAAGTCATATTTTTGCGCAATTTTCGCATAATTTTATTTCCATCAAATGTGTAAAATGTCGTCTTCAAAAAATAAAATGAACTTAAAAAAAAATAATTTACCTTTAGATTTAATTTTACACTAAGTAGAAATACTGATATCGCCTGGTAAGCCCAATCAGGCTAGGTTATAAACAATCTAAGCTTTATTTGTTGTCATAAAAATGTTTAATATTTCCGAAAAAAATACAAACAATATGTATGGAAATCATCTTATTCTTAAAATCAAAAGAAAATTCCTAAAAAAAAAAAAAAAAAAAAAAAAACAGTGTACTACAATTAAATATCCTAAAATTGCTAAAAAAAAAAATAATAAAAATAGTGTACCACAATTTAATATCCTAAAATTCCTAAAAAAAAAAAAAATCCAAAATTTAATACCCCAAAAATTTTGCATAATTATGAAGTAATTATTTGTAAACTAAAAAAAATGTTCAAAATTGTCCCATAGTACCTTAGGGCTGCCACAAGACGGAAACGGAAACGCGTCACACAATGTCGAAGAAGTCTGAAGCTGAAACAGAAGCTGGAGCTGGAGCTGGAGCTGAAGCTTGTGTATCCTGGAACTGACGCTATTAGATATTTATTTCTGCGGATGTGTTTTTGTCTCTCCCCGCCCCTCTCTTATATCTCCTCTCTCTCCTCTCCTACGAGCCGAACGTAGCGTGGAGTGTGCAAATATTTGCACATGTTTCGCATTTGTATTCCATGCGTTATTGAGCTGAAAATTGATGCACATTACTTACTCTATTGAATTACACATTAGCCAGTGGCCCCGGATCCACCTACCCCCCTCTCCCTTGCGGCCCATAAATAATTTGAAAATAACAACAAGAAAAATAAAATAAAAATAAAAAACAAAGACAGGACATGCCGCCAAAGCGTTGCTGCCGCTGCCTCTCCCCCTTTTCCTCTCTGTTGCTATTTTCTACAATAAAATCAACGTCAACTGTTGACCCCCCTCTAACCACCACCCACCTCTGCTGCGCGCTTGCAACTGCAGCCATCGACATTGCCTTGAATTATGCATGTGTGTGTGTGTCTCTCTAGCTCCCTTCAACCCCCCTCCCTTTGCTGGCGCCCATAAATTGCCCAACTAAATACAATTTATTTCTCGTCGTCGCTGGTGACCCGTGTGTATTTTATACCATCTAACGGCTATACCCAGCGCAGTGTCGTTATTTATGCGCTGCTTTTAGCATTTTATTTTTTTATATTTTTTTTTAGTTTTCTTTTCTATATGCCACATCTTCAATATAATATTTATATAGTTTTAAATAGTTTGCAAAAATGTCACAGGGGCTGTTAAGCGGCTGTTATGTTAAACCCCTGCATGGCGCCTGTTAACCGTTTCGTTATGCAAAAACTGTGCTACTGTAACCCCTGTGGCGCTAACAGCAAACTGTTATGTTAATTTTAGTCAAGTTATGTACCCCTATAACGCAATTAACAGCTAGCTGTTATGTTAGCAAAGTTTTATGGCATGTCCAGACTGGGGGTGCGGATAAATTTTATGGCACTGTTAAGCGCAAAATGGATAAGCTTGAAATGTTGTAAAAATAAAAAATTAAAAAATGTGCTATACAATAAAAATTATATAAAAAAAAGCTTAACTTGTAAGCATTAAGCTGTTATTTTTATGTACATATTTTTTATATATACAAAAATTAATTATTTATTTTTTATTTTTCCCCAATTCAAACAGCGAACTGTTGCATACCCAGGCTCAAATTTCCATTTCTGAATAAAATTCGCTTGCCTGCAGCTTTTCCCAATAACAAAATGTTAACACTCAATCGTTAAATAACAGAGAGAGAGACAGTAACTCACCACCAAATATTCAATGCACTGTTAACAGTCGTGTGCCGCACTCGTGTTAACACTCGGCTCTGTCAACTCGGCACTCGGGCAATGCCGCGCTCTGTATAAAACAACGAGTGCGCCAACTGTCTGATTTCAGTCTTCGTTTTGCCTCTGAATCGTGCGGTCAACAGCTGAATAATTGTACGGCGTATCCACAACGCGTTGCGTCGGCCGCGACGCGATTGGCTGAAATGAGCAGCAAAACATAAAATTTAAATTATACAAAGTTTCCAACAACAACAACATAATATTAAAAAAAAGCTAATTAAATTTAAAGTTTAAACCACAAAATTGAAAGAATTACAACAACAAAAACCCCGTATTCATTTATTTAATATATATATTTTTTTTTATAACAAAACACGAGAAAAACGCGCGTCGGGGCTTAAAGCAAAACGTTTTTAAATCGGGCAACTGCAAAATTTTCGTGCGCTCGTTTTCGTTTCTCCATTTCTCCGTTTCTTGTTTCTGTGTACGGGGCACACACAGCCGGAGTTGGGAGCCGTATAGCCGGAGTCGGAATTTGCCGGAGTGTGTCCGTCTGTGTTAGTGCGTATTGTCGTTGCTTTCGGGCCAAAATCGGGATACATTTCCGCAAGCTGCAGTGCAAGAAAGAAAACATGAAATAAAGAAAGAATTCAAACTGAAATTGAAACTGAAAACTGCAACCAAAGTGACAGCAGGCAAGTACTACAATGCATTGAGAGAAAGGCTTTAAATACTACGTACGGAAAATCTACAATTCCGTATTGTGCTCACAGTTTTGTTTTGGCATAGGTTTAAGCGTAGTTTCTACGCTCTTAGCTCTCAAATGAATGCAGTTTTATTTTGCACAATTTTGGAAAACCTATTGAGCGATTTTATATATTTAAATAAATATATATTCCGGTATATATAATATTTTATTATAAGCATAGGAAAAATCTAGGAATTTCGTTTTGTGTTTTTGATTGTTTTGAATGCAATTTTCTTCGTTATATTATCTGGAAAAATAAGGAAAACCTTTCGACTGTATAAATATTTAAAAATTATATATTCCGGTATATATAATAATTTCTAACCAGACCAAGGGAAATTCGATGCGGTGTTATTTTTTTTATGGAATTGGGAGTAATAATTTAACAAAAAAAAAAGGATTTTTTTTTGGTTTTTTTTTTTTTTTGGTTGTTTGATTACTTATTGGACAGTTCTACGGGAAATTTAGAAAGCCGTATTGGGTTAAGCGTATATTTTCTATTTTGAGCTCTCATATTAATGCAATTTTTTGATGTTTTATTATCAGGAAACTTTTGAGACAGCTATTGATCGATTTGATATATTTAATATAAATATATATATTCCGGTATATATAATACTTTATTATAAGCATAGAATAATCTAGGATTTTTAGCACTCACATGAGTGCAATTTTCTTTGTTATATTAACTGGGAAAATTAGGAAAACCTTTCGGCTGAATATATATTTAAAATAAATATAAATTCCGGTATATATAATAATTTCATACTAGGCCTAGGAAAATCTAGGAATTGCATTTTTTTTTTTTTTAAATATTTGTACACTCTCATCTTTTATATTAACACTATTCGATGCGGTGTTATTTTATCTATGAAATTATGGGTATTCGAAATAGCTTTCGATTAGAAATAATAAAAAACAATTTTTTGTTTTTTTTGTTTATATTATTACTCATTGGAAAGCTCTACGCTTAATTTAAAATGTCGTATTGTGTTTACAAATTTATTTTGACATAGGCTTAAGCGTAGTTTTTCTGCTCTTAGCTCTTATGTTCATGCAATTTTTTTTGGTATTATATAATCTGTGAAAATTCGGAAAACCTTTTTACTATTTTATATATAAGTCAACTGCGGCAATAAAAATAGCGCTGATGCATTAAACAAGTTAAATCTTAAAAAAAAAATTATACTATTTTTTCCTCTATGCAAGATAAAATCGTATTATTTATTTTCAAAAAATTCATTTTTATTATAAAATTGTAAGCCGGCATTTTTTTATTGGGAATTTTCGAGAGTAAAGTTGGCAAATCAAGTGATAAATAAAATAGCATATAATAATAATAAAATATATATACATAGTGTATAAAATAATTTTTTAACTACACCTAGAAAAATCTAGAATTTTGTAATATTTTTTGCAATTTTATATATCACAAGAATAGATATCATTACACTTGTATGAGTGTAGAAAAGAGAAAAACTGTTTTTTATTGTTTTTTAATAAATATGATTAATTTACAGATTTGCCTTAATAGAATGTCACACAATTTCTACGGTTTTTTTGGCATCGCCAGCTAAAAATAATATAAATTTGAGGATTTATGAAAATGGGAAAATATGTAATTTTGTCGCACAATGTTTTTAGTTTTAATTTTGAAATTATTTTAAACCAAGCATTTCTAAACCAAGCATTTATTATTGCCGGCAATTTATTTTCTTTAGATAAAGGAGTAAAATTTTGTTAAAATTCTGGGGAAATGAAAACTTTTTTTTCCTTTTGTTTTTTATTATTTATATTTTTTAATTTGCAATGCGACTAGGAAAAGTTATTTTATATTATTTATATTTTAATTTGTAATTTTTTCGGGAATTGACATAAAAGAAATTTATGAATTTATCGCTTTTTTTTGAAGAATAATCTCTTACTTTGTATATGTTTAATTACACCAAAAAAAAAAGAGGTATTTCGCTCAAAAAATTCTATCACAAAATATATGGTAGAGTGTAGTTTTTAATTATTGAAAAAAATGTACTACAAAATGTTGCAACAGTTTCGTTCGTTGTAGAAAATATTTGAAGCTTTGTGACGCCTCCCAAAAACGCCTGCAAGTATGCAACACATAAAATGTTCAGCTTGCTCAATAACTTTTCACGTGTGTGTGCGTGTGTGTGTGTGTCGCACAAGCTTTTTTTTTTTTTTTTTTTTTGCTGTGTGAACTCGTAAATCCTTGGCGCGCTTTCTTTTTTTATCCTTGTTGTGGCACTTTCATGTACAAAATTTGCCACAACCCCCGCAAAAAAGAAAAAAAATAAAAAAATATTTTCACATCAAATATTTTCACAATGCGTATTTCATGTGCCTCGCAAAATGTTTGGAATTTGCTATGCAAATGAAGTAACTAGACTAGGAAATCCCCCTCTCTACCCACAAAATTGAAATTAAATTTAGAAAAAAATATATACAAACGTCTGTCTTTATGTCCGTCTGTATGTCTGTCTGTCTGTCTTTCTGGCTGGCGAATTTAATTCGGGTTAAGGCCTTTTTGTGGCCTCTGCTTATGAAACAAAAACCGCGCATTGGGCTAACCCCAAAAGCCGCGCCTTGTGGCACATTTTGTTATTGTTATTGTTGTTGTTGTTGGCAATTGTGAGAGCGATCCTTGCAACCAGCTAACAGCATCTCTCTGCTCCCCACCCCTCTCTACTTATCCGCACACACTTCCTGCTTATGGTTGCTGCTGCTGCTGCTTAATGCCACGCCGGCTGAGCTGCCGCTGCGGCGTTGCTTCGCTGCCTCGCTGAATCCTTGCCATATGCGGCAGCCGCAAAACTTTTGAATTTTTAAGTGGCAATTCGTGTAGCCGCTTCCTTCTGCACACACACACATAAACACACACATATATACATACACGGCGAAAAAAAGAAGGAACAACAATTGCTTGTCTGACTGCCGTCGTACGAGGTGTGATCAAAACGTTTGTTGGGCAGAAAAAATGATTGAAAGGTAGTTCAAAAAATCTGTATTAAATTTTTGCATGGAAAAAAAAAATATTAAAAAATGGTTCAAAAAATCTTTATTTATAAAATTTGGTGTGAAAAATAAAACTAAGTGCTCCAAAGCACTTTAAATATTGTCTTCTTAGAGGCAAAAAATATTTAAAAGTGCTACAAATATTTCAGAAAAGTCCAAGAGGACGATACTCGTCCTGCACGCCGCAGCTGGTCAATGGCAGATGAAACGTTGAAAAAGTGAAGAAAATTGTTATTTAGAATATTGGAATTGTTATTTGACAAATTATTTATAATTTAAAAATATTAATTGGCTCAGATAATGCAATTTTCAAATAGTTTGGGCATGCAAAATACGGCAGCCAAGTTTGTGCCGGTATTGCTAAATTTCAGATATCGCAAATTTTATAATTTTTATGTTAAAAAATATTGACCAAAAATTATTTATGAATTTTTTTCATTAAAAGAAAAAACTGAGAAAAACTCTATTTTTTGAACCGGAAATAAATATTGATAATAATAATTATTTGCCAACTTTTATTTAGGAATAAAATCGAAAAGATATTTTTTAATTTTAATTTGAAATGTAAAATAATAAAAAATTTATTTTTAATAATTTTTAGACCACATTGTGTATTTTTAAGTAAACATACCAAAGGAAAGGCATTGAGATTAAGATCATGTACATATATTAATTTTGATCAGTAAGATTTGCTCAGAGAGGTCAAAGATAATGTGGATATATTGGCTATGAAATCGAAACCAAAATCCAATAATTCCATTTGCAGCGATAAGAAAAGCCAAGACCAAAAATATAATTAATATCCAAATACAACAAAACACTACCAACCACTTTACATTTATATTAAAATTTAACTAAAAGATTTCCAAAAAAAAAAAAGAAATAAAAAAGGAAAATTGGCTTTACATATCCCGGCAAATTTAAAAAATTACCTAAAATTTTAAACACACCTCGTATATATATATATAACTTTTTAAAGCTCTGCCAGCGTCGTTTTATTTAAATTTTAATTTCGGTGCCATGTAGATTATTTGAACTGTTCCCAATTTCACTTTCGATTTAATTACACGTTAAATTGTGCAACATTTTCAAGCTGAAATTACGAAGCATCACTTTGACTTGATTTTTCGTAATTTGGAATGGCATTCTTTTGTTTGTTTTTCTCTCTTTTATTTGATATTTACTTTTTTGCAGCAAAAATGCTGCTAATGTTGCCTCATGCGCTAATAATGAGATAAAATTTCAAAGGTGTCTGCCTCATGCCCAAAAAGCTGCCACAAAACTTCTTTGTGGCTTTTATAATTTTTTATACTCTTGTTGAAAGTAAAATGTGTAACGAATTGAGAGCAATGTTTGCAACAATCTAATCAATTGTTTGATTGCTAAATAAATTCTTTTATTGTTAAACATGAAATGAAAAAAATTGTTAGAAAAATGTGTAAACAATTGTGTTACATTTTTTAGCATTCAGAATTTGCAAATAAGATAGAAAATAATTTTTTTACTTATAAAAAATTCAACTAAAGGTTAATTTAAATAATTCTAAAAAAATTAAAATTAAATAGATTTTAATATATTTAAATTAATGTCGTTAAAGCGATTAGTTGAAAATTCAATATTTTCTAAAAAAATATGTAATTTATTTGTGTGTTTAATATTGTATTGATTTTATTCCAAATCACTGAAAGCGTATTTAATATTCGGCATCTGTAGTAAGTTTTTTTTTCTGTATTTTATTTTTGTAAATTTGATTTTATTTTTTCTTCAGTTTTGCCGGTCAGCTGAAAATAGCTTGACACCGTCTGAACCATATTTAATTTATTTACAATTTTTTTATATTTTATTTTTCTGAAATGTTGTCATTCAATTCATTTACTCAATTATTTATTTTTTTCTATATAGCTCTTTGTGTGTGTTGTATGTGCGTGTGTGTGTGTGTGTGTGTGTATGTTCGTCTATAACATTATGCAAATTAGTTGGTTTGTTTGTTGGCCGCATTGCGTTTTATGCGCCTAATGAATAAAGCATAGCAAAATTATTGTATGGAATTCAATTAGCATGTTTCTCTACAGGAAAATGTTTTCTTCCTTTCAGCATGCCCCACTTTGCATGCCCCAAATGTAGGTGGAAAGTGCAAAGTTTTTTTTTTTTTTTTTGTATTTTGTGTTTAGACGCACATAAATTAGAGAATTTCTTGGAAATCTGTTAAAATCCACTAAATAAATTATGCGTGTAATTCGCCATGGCAAACAATTAGATAAGTTTTTAAGTGTTTGCCAGAGCTGAAAATGTTTGTAATTAAAACGCTAAAAAACTCACGATAAAAATCTATTTAACATAAATTGTAAATATTTTGGAAATAAATTAATTAAAAATGTTACGCTTTGTGTTCTTAAAACAAAAAAAATTATATATCTCTGTGGAAATGTGTTTAAGTGAACTATAAAGAAACAATTTTTGCAATTTTAGCTTTAAATTTTTTATTTAAAAATTAAAAATATTCTGATATCGAAACAAACATTAATATCGTATAATATTACTTTATGATTGGCTAGCATTTATTTGTGTTCATTTATTAAATGCACAAAAGAGCGATTTATCAAAATGTTCAAGTTCTTGAGATAGGTCTAGAATACTCTTCCAGCACTAAGTCAAATATGCCTTACAAAACGATTAAATTAGATATAATGTGAATATTATTTATATTTATTTAAATGAGTTAATCAGATGAAGATAGAGCAGCATTTGGAACTAAGTAAAATGTGATTATATTGACAATTTAGATATTAACTAAAATATCAAATAAATTGTTGGAATTTTGAGCTTAAAAAAATTAAAATAAATAATACATAAAATTTAAATAAAATGTGCTATATATATTACGAACAAGATTTGAATTTTCAAAATTACTGCAAGCTCAGGATCTTAGATATATCCCTGTATTATAAATTAAGTTTGATTTTATATGCTATTGTTTCAACGTTATATAATTTACAAGTTGTCAAAAAATGACTTTAATTTTATTAAAATAATTATTTAATTATAACTTAATCTGCCAATATTAAGCAAAAGTAAAGCGCTTTTCAACAAAAATAGATATGCAAATTTAAAAAAGAATTAATTATAATATTTTAAATATTATTTATAAATAAATAATATTAAAATTCTGGTTTAAAATTTATTAATCGACTAAATATTATGCACTGTGATAGGCGGCAGCAATATTATCCTGAATAAATATTTTAGTATATTAAAAATATTTAAAGGAATTTTAATTCTGAATTTTGAGCTACAAAATAAAATAATAAATTAGGCATTCATATTTTTTACAATTTATTAGATTATTTTATTCACTTTCAGAATAGATACTCCTAGCAATTTTTTGTATGATTTTTTACATGAGTTTTAGACCTAGCTTCTTTTAATAATATACTGGATGAAGAAGACTAGTTTTTTTATTTTATATTTAATTTGTTAATTTTATATGGTTATAAATTTTTATACTGTCTCTTTGTTGACTGGTATATTATTATGTTAAGAATTTCTGTGAGAGCATATTACCAGATAAATGCTTAAATCAATAGAGCTTGTCTAGCAAAAATCTCAAATAATATTTTACAGAAGCGAAATATTAAAATGTGCGTTGGTTTTCACTTTATGACAGCATATAAGTGGAATTTCACAATAACTCACGAATTAAATTCACCCTATTTTGATTCAGCATTGAAGGTAATTGTAATCAATTAGGGAGAGGTTGCTAATAATTAGCACAATTGCAATAAATAAATTAAACAATATAATAAGAGAATTTTTTAAATTTCTTAAATACTTTTATTTACGAATATTTATAACCAAGCCTGGATTCGTTCCCCGATTTATAACATAAAATCGATTAACTGCGAAGCTGCACTTGAGCTCATTTCCTCATTTTCAATTTTAGTTTTTATGTCAAGGCATAAATCAAAACGAAATGCAAATAAATATTTAAAAAGAAAACTGCACTCTTCCAAAAAGTTCAATGCAAACTTTCGATTTTGAACTAGTTGTCGATGTTTATAGATTTTTTTTTTCTTTTTATTTTTGTATCTGTATCTGAGTATTTGTATCTGTATCTGTAGCTGTAGCTGTATATCTATCCATGTCAGTTCATTCCCTATAGCTATAGCTGTAGCTTATATTACAGCTGCATTTGCAGTTTGGTAGTCGCTCGATTGGTAGTAAAAGTGCAACTTTGTTGTCGTCTTCTTCTTCTTCTTATAGTTTAGTTGCAACTCTGTGGGGTCCTGTTCATAATGGGGGCGCCAGCTGCCGCTGTAAATATGCAAACTGCTTCTTTCTCTCCCTCTTTCTCTCTCTGTTGCATCCTTCTGCTCCTGCTCGTCGCTCAATTTAAATGCTAACCTTGGCTGCAGCTGTCTCTGTGGGTGTGTGTGTGTGTTACTGTGTGTGTTTTACCATTGTGTGCAACCACAACTGGCACACACACACACACACACACACACTCACCCGCTGGTTTGGTAGCTGATCTGCAGGCGTTAGCCTTTTTGCTTGCTGCATTGTTTTAGGGGCCGCAGCAGCTGTTGTTGCAGCATTCTAGCTAGTTTATACACACACACACATACTTGCCACAGAGCGACTTTCGAGTGTGCTGGACCTCACACTTCCCCTCTTTCTCACTCTCTCCCTCTCCGCGTTATGCAAAACTAACTTTTTCCATTATTTTCCTGCGTACCGCCGCTGCCGCTGCTGCTGCTGCCACTGCCTCTGTCTCTGCTGTTGCTGTTGCACTTGCTGCTTGTGGTTTTTATTTATGGTCTATTTTTGTTTTTATTTTTATTTATATATATATATTTTTTTTTTTGGTAGTTAGTTACTCGACTGACTGCCGCTGCTTGCACGTGCCCCACCGCCGCCTACACTCTACTCTTTCTTTCAGTGTAAACAAAAGCCAACTGCAAAGTTTTGACAACGCTTTTCGGTTATGTAGTCGCTCCCATTCCCTTTGCTCTTTGCCCCTTCGTGCAACAACTGGGTCGGCAAAAGCGAAATTTATGTCGCAGCCGCGTGCAAAGTGACAGCCAACAAATTGCCGCGACACAACAAGCCATGTTAAACCCAAAATCCAAAAACCCAAAATGTAAAATGTAAAATACTCTAGCTTCAAAGTTTTCTGGCCTGGCGCTAATCAAGTGCCACCAGAGTCATCCAAGTGTTGTTCCTAATTGCCAACTTATATATGGCAGAGAGAATGCTATAGCTGCAGGCTACAGTTGTCAAGCTATCGATAGTGTAAACTGTCGTATAAATAAAACAATTAAATATTTAAATTATTGGCTCTTCATCTTTAAAATAAAAATTAAAATATATTTTTATTTGTTTTTTATGATATTTTATTATCTGAATTTTATTTTTGTATTTTATTAAATCAAATGAAATTTTCAAAATTGTCGTTTTTTTTTGGTGATTTTCAACTACCCACAAAGGTATAATAGTCCCCACAATAACTATAATAAGTATTATCTACATTTTAAAAATAAAAAATAGTTTTTCATAGGAAAACTTATTTTTCACCCAAAAAAAACTAAAAAAAAAAACGATGTTCCCATTATATTAGCCTAAAACATCTACAGGACCTCAATTTTATAATTTTGGTATGTTCTGATGAGTTGAACTTAGGAATATTATAAGCAACTTGGGTTAAGAGAATTTTTTTTTTGCGAACAGAGTTATTGATCAAAGTATAGTTTGTCAACTTTACACAAAATTATATATAATCGCAAAACTTTAAAAAAAATTATGTATGAAACTATTGAGGCAGTTCAATTTCTAAGTCGCAAAATAGGATGAAACTGATAATTCCGAAATTTTTCTTTTATTTTAGTTATTAATATTTTATTTTTAACTACACAATTTTACTCTTTTTTTTAGATTTTTAATTGAGTGATTTTTCAACTTTTATTTTAAAAATCAAAAATAAGATTTTCTTCAATTTTTATTTAAGAAATCAGACATAATAGTTAATCTGCCAATTTTATTTAAAAAATCGGAAGAAAAAAGAGTTATCTTTCAACATTTATTATAACACTAAAAAATAGATTTACTATGCAATTTTTATTTTAAAAAGTAAATAAAGGTTTCGATTCAAAAATAAATATTATTCTGTTAAATAAAACTTTTAAAATGAAAAATTAAACTTATCTTTCAATTTAAATTGTATAAATCAAAAATACAAGTTATTCTGTTAGTTTTATTAAAAAAATTAAAAATTAAAAATTGATTTACAAATATTCTTGAAGCTAAATGCATTTAAAATGATATTTCTCTATATACTAACATATATATTCCTTATTTATGTGTAGGTAGAAAGTATGTAAAATGTACAAAAAATATTGAAAGTTAACAAAATATCGAAAATACTATTAGCTATAGATTTTTTATTGCTATCGAAATTATCGATAGTTTCATAAAATTCATAGCATATTTTGTTTTTACAACAGTGTAAATTTGTATCTAAATGCGACCAGCGTTGCAAACTTTTAATTTTTTTTTTTTATTTCGAAACCGAACTTGAATTATTGATAAAATACTGTGACAGCATGTGGGCGGTATAGAACGAAATAGGAGAAAATGCTTACATGACTACCCCTACTACAGTCATCTTTCCGTTCACCCTTGGGTGCAGACACTTTAGTAGGGATGTATGTGTGTAGTTTGTGTGCAAACAAATTTCCCAACTCGCATGCACAAACTTATTTGATGCACTTCAATTCAAAAGCGAACATCCCAAAAACAGAGCAGTCTGAGAATTTTACATTTTTCCCCGACTCCACCCCAACCGAAACGACGACATTGATAAATGTTATTTTGCTAAACTTTTCTACAACAAAATAAGCAGAAAATGTTAGGAATGTGTCCCAGTTTGTCTCTGTGTGTGTGTGTGTCTCAACATTTTGTTACAGAAAAGCACAATTAAGCGATCAAAAACGAGATATGGAAATTAACAATTGAAGCGTTCAACGTTCTACGCTCTCATCGTTTTCTAATTAAATTCTCAAAACGCGGCGAAGCTCTTCTTAAAGAATTAATTAAAAACACGCAAAGTTTTGCCATGGGAAAGTGTTAAGCACAGGCGGTTACCAAAAATTTTCTGTGCACACAAGTTGCCACAAAATTGAAGTTTTCAAAGCGAAAACTTTTTTTTTGTGTCTTATGTCTGGGCAAGGACCTTTTTGCAACACTAAGGAGTGTCAAGTGTTGGCAGCTGTTGCAACATTCTCAGAGACAGACAACGCATCCCAAGAGCTTGGTCGCTTTATCATAAAAATAATAATAAAAACCAGGAATCGTAAATGAGTTTAAAAAATATTTAAAATTAAAAAAAATAAAAAAAAATATTTTCATTTTTGAGAAAATCTTAGATAAAATCCTTTATCTTAGAATAATATTTACTATCAACATGAATTTTAATTCCTATTTTTGTTCCAAATAAATAAATATTATAAAATAATTTTTTTGCATAATAAAAAATAAGTTATTTTTAGTTTATTTTTATAAATATCAGGAATCGCAATATTTCTATTTTTTTAATATAAATATTATAAGTACAAAATTGTTTATTGATATTTTTCATTCAAATTTTCAAAACTCTTTAGACCAAAAACTAAAGTTATGGTGAATTAATCTAACTTTTAAAATAAAATAGAATTTTAAATTTTTTGTAGTAGAAAATTAAACAGATTTTTAAATTTTTACTTTAAACTATTAAAATAAAAGTTGGCAAATAATTTAAATTTAAAATTTTTATTAAAAAAGTTGAAAAATAAAAACTATTTTATGATTTTTTAATTAAAATTAAAATTTAATTATTTTGTTTCCTAATTTAATTATTTTTGATCGAAAAATGCGAGCTTCAATTTATTTTTATGTAATAATTTTTTTTTCAAAAATTATAATCGTTACGGTCACTGATAAAAACACACACACACACACACACAGAGTGTGTATTTTATGTTGTGCAATGCGGCGTATGTGTGATATGTGTAATTTACCCGAGGCAATTATGGCCAAATGCGCGCTAATGATATTCAATTTCAACGAGCTAACCATTCAGCATTTTGTCAAAATGTCAAGCACGCGGCCAACAAAGGACTAAACAATCTACAACAAACGTCAAACTGTCAAATCGACAGAGAGCAAAAGAGATGGCAACAGAGAGAATTATAGGAAAACGACAAGAAGTCCCTGTGTCAGGGGCATGTGTCTGCCTTGCAACATGTGAACTGTTGCAGCTGCTAACGTGAAATGTGAAAATTCATAAAAAAAAATTTGGAAAAAAAAAATTATAATGGAAATCAAAGGCGGGCGGTTGCGGTCTGGTGGGGGTGGGGTCAAGGAAATCACTCAATTGGACGTCTAACTGACAGCCACACATTATCAAATATTTATGAGCAGCGAGCGTGCCATGGCAGTTGACCCTCAGGTAGGCGGACAGCAGGCGGGCATGGCTGCTTTGGCTCATTGAAAACATTTGAGTCCTGCTGCACAGCGAGCGACAGAGAGAGAGAGAGACTTTGACACCAACGCCCCCAAATGACATTTTCAAGGAGGACAAAGTGCCACCAAAAAAATAAAAATATAATAAAAAAGAAATTGTTATAACAAAACATCTGCTTGTAATGTGGTGGCAAAAGGGACGCTGGCAGGGTGCACACATGACTAGCTATAAACGCGACGCACAAAAAACCCAGAGACTCATTTATAATTCAGCAAAGTAAAACATTGAAATAATGAAATTACACCTAAAGAATTTGTCGAGGCAAAATGTGGACAGACGACGCTTGGCGTTTGCCACGAAATATGAGCGAGACGAAAATAAATAAAAATTTAATGAAAACACGTATACGCAACATGCGCCGCCAGATCCCTATATACCCAGCCCATCCCCCCTGCTAAAATGGCCGCCGGCGGCATGTTTTGCATGCGTGAAGCATTTTTGACAAAAAAAAAAAACGAATTTGTTGTTAGGCCCACGCATTGAAAACGCAAATAATTGAATTTCTGTCAGCGAAATGAAATTACGCGACGTTTGCCCACCACCCAACCAACCCGGCGGGGGGGCGGGTGGCAGATCCATTTGTTGAAAACATAATGCATTTTAAATGTGCATAATTAAAATAAATGCAACAAATGATTTAAATTTATTAAAATTGTTTGCAGAAAAAAAAAATTAAAATAAATACAACAATAACACAAATCCAAACAAAAGCCATTCACAAGATAGAATGAGACAGAGTTCAACAGATATAAATACAATGAAACTTAATGACAATGCATAAAAGTTCATTACTGGCAAATACACATTCAAAGAGTTAAATATATATGATAAAGCATGATGCGAAAATAAAGTTACATTTGAAATGAGAAGAGCGTGTGAATGGGGATTGGAAATTAAAATATTTAATATTAAAATACTTTAAAAAGACAAGAATTTGAAATTTTTAATTGATTTTTAATAGTTTCCGTATGATTAAATAAATATTTTAAATCATCCATCTGTCATTTATTAAAGAATGGCAAGACATTCGATTTACTGACAATCGATAATTAAAATATTTAATATTGAAATTGAAATATTTCATCAGGACAATTTGAAATTTGGTAAATGATTTTTAATAGTTTGCATATTATTAAGGAAATGAAAAATAATTTAAATCATTCAGCTGTTATATATTAACGCTTAAACATTGTAAGATTTGCAATATAACAAAAACCGATAATTGAAATATTAAATACTGAAATTAAAGTATTTCAACACAAGATTTTGAAATTTTTTAATTGATTTTTAATAGTTTGCATATTATTAAATAAATGATAAATATTTTAAATCATCCATGTCTCATCTATTAATGTTTATACACTGCAAGATATTCGATATAACGAAAATCGATAGTTTTTTCTTACTGCTAAGCAACCTGATGAGTATTAAAGAGTTGTAGGATATTAAAAAGCATTATCAAAATATGATTATGCATTTAGTTAGGCAAAAAATTAACAGAGCAGGCAATTAGACTTTGAACCTTTCAATCAGTTTATAGAATCGATATTAACACACGTATTCCACTAATTTCGATAGTTTCGATAATAGTTAAATATTTGTAGCCTTATCAAGTACGTACAATAAAATTAAAATAACTTATGCATATTTAAAACTATCTATCTGTAATTTATAAATGTTAATACAGATTGATTAATTTACCGAGAATCGATAGTTTCATTTTACTTTAAGACACACTTCAAAATATTAAGGAATTGTCGTATATTATAAAGCCCAATCAAAATATAATTTTTTATTTAGTTAGGCAAACAATTTGCAGAGTAAACAATTAGACTTTCAACCTTCCAATCAATTTACGCAGTTTCGATAGTATCGATAGTCGTATCATAACTTTATTTATACTATTGTTTACTTTCTTTTATTAACAATCAAACATAGTAGGTGTGCGTAGAATAAAAGCTTACGTTTAACCTAAGTTTAGGGTGAACGTAACATACATTATGTAAAAAGTTTATTTTTTCCATTTAGTCTATCATTATAGAATATTGAAAAGATATATCTTTAAGCGACTGCTATTATTCGAAAGATATTTATCGTTTATGTATGCAGCACAAAAATCATAGACACACACATAAATTTACCTGGTTACATAAAAAGTGACCACTAATTAACCTAATTTCTAGCATAGAAATAAAAAAGGTAGACCAACTAATGCATCGATGTAAGTGTGTGGCTTATGGATGGATATATAGATAGTATTTATTATACATATGTGTGTTATATATATATATATATAATATACTTACATGACATGCAAGCAAAAGTAAATGAGAGACACATAGAAAAGCAAATTGAAAACATTTATTTTCATTGTTATATTCATGCTAGTACATATTTGAGCCTCAATCGTTTTTTTGGGGCGGTAATTATTTATCAATATCAAATTATTTCAATATTAATTCAAACAAAAATTTCAATAATCCGTAATTATCGACGAATGTAGATCAAATAATCACATTTTAGCAAAACCAACAACAAGCGTAGAGAAAATTAATTATGAAAATACAAATAGAAATAATTTACCATGGAAATAGTATAACAAAAACAAAATCATTTGGCTACCCTACCCTATTGCCTCTGGCCCACCAGCCTGTAGTATATGTGTGTGTGTATGTTTTAGTGTAGTCTGTAATTGAGGTAAAATGGGCACGACAATAGTACTACATTTATTTGAAATATTTTGTTTCATGGATAATTACAAAATTTGCTATTAATGCCGAAAAGTGCGAAATGAAAAATTTAAATTGAATTAGTCAAAAATTCGCTGGACTGGAAGATATCCTTTAATGTACACAAATGAAGTTTCATATTCATGCATAAATGCACACATATTTAAGGCAAGCAGTGCACTTCAAGCAGTTCAAAGGCTGTGCATGCAAGCAGTGCATTTGAAGTTTGTTTTTTGTATATGGAACTTTAGAATTTATATATATACAGTAAATTAAATATAACCTAAGCTTATATCTATTGTATTTATTTAATTTATAATAATATCAAAATTTGAAAGCCCTACACTGAGAAAAATATACATTCAAGAACTACCAAAATGATGACCATTTGCTGACAATAGTCTAATTTTTTTACGGATTTATTGACACCACCGTTTTGGTTTTATTTAAATATATTTTATAAGAAACTATCATTTAAAAAATCTCTTGAAATTTTATTTAAATAGAGCTATTTTAACTGTGGATAATGTTAAAATTAAAATTATTCTTTTAGTTTAAAGAAAGTGTTATGCCTTATATACGGGGAATTTTTATTTGGGAATTATTGACGCACAAGCGTGCAGCATATATCACCTTAAGGTATGTAACGCTTTACATATTCTTTCAATGGGGTATTTTATTTTCACATCATGTTAATATTGCAAATTATAATTAATTTATAACTAAACCGAAAACCAGTTGAGAACCAAATCATAATGAAAGAAGATCAATTCTTCATTTTGAGCCGACATTTGCCTTTCAGTGTATCACTTTTACTTAGTTTTTGTGTAATTAGCAAATGTTCTATTGACTTTACGATAAAGTAAACCTTCTTTAATCTTGTATATATGTTCTTCGATTTTCTAACTAAATATTGTTATTTCTTTCCCTTCATCTACTTACAGTGGGGTCTTTTGGCGCGCCCACTGCATGGCCCGGGGCCACGTTATGCAATCGGAAGCCCAGCATCTGTGCTCGGCCGCAGAGAATGCAAATAAATGCAACGAATACGAAACTCATATAAATTAGGAAAATCAACAATAACAAAAGCCACACACACACACACACACACACACAAGCACACACACACACACAACAAGTACACACACATGCTAGAGATAGAAATAAAATCACATAAAATGCAACGAAATCTGCTGCATGAATTAAACAACAACAGAAACTGCAACTGCAACTGCAACAACTGCAACAACAGCAACAACAGCAACAACAATTGCCAGCAGAGATACATGAAATATTCAAACTAACTAAAAGCAAGCCAATTCATAAGAAAATTCTTTGGAAAATCCAAGCACATCTCAAGTGCTCCTGCCTGGCCATGACGCTAATGGAGCATCGCTTGGCTCCACCAACACCAACATCACGGACTCCTGCCACATTGGCTTCATCTTTGGGGCACGGCAGCAGCAACAAAATGTTGCCCAAACTGTGGCCTTGGCTGAGGAATGAGGCGTGGCTGAGGCTGCATAAATCAAAGTAAGTTGCATTTGCAGGCTTCTCTTATTTGTTTGCTTTTTGCAAGCAACAAAAAAAAAACAAAAACAAAATATCTAATTAATTTTCAACTTGTTTTCTGTTTTTATAAACTTGACTGTTGTTAAAAGTTTCTCAATAAATTCCCATACAAATTGTTCACGGTGCGTGCAATTTTAAAGAATAATGCAAAAGTTGTGGCCATTTCTAATGAAACACGGAAAAATACATTTGTCCATATTTTCTAACTTAGTATAAAGTTGAAAAAGAGTTCAAAAGTTATGGATTTTGTTGGTTCTATCGAAGCAAGAAATTTAAAATTGAGAACTGAAAAATAATTGAAAACAATAGTATAGATTTATTTTTATTAAATTTTAATAATTTGATATTAGGAAAATATTTAAATATTACACACGTATAATTTTTTATCTATAGTCCTATAAAATTGCAAGATTTGTTTCCAAAGCAAATTCAATTTTTTTTTATTGAGAATTTCTTTTATTAAAAATTTAGTACGATATATTGATGTTTATTTTTTTATTTTATTAAGAATATTTCCTCATGGGAACCATGAACAAATATTTTTCAACTTATAACTATTATTTTTTATTTATTTATTTATTTTTTACTTATATTTTTAATTGTAAGCAATTTAAGCAACCCTTTTTCTCAAAAATGTGCTATCGCTTAAAATTTTCAACAGGTTTTAAGCGACAATTGTTTCCCTGCCTAGGATTGCGTTTGCTGCTGAAAAAGTTCTCCAAAAATATATTATTTTTTCTATTTTTAAAATTATATATATTTAGTTTTTTAAAGTTTTTATTGGTTTATTTTTCAACAAATTTTTTTTTGATTATTATTTATTTAATTTACATTATTAGACAAAGCTTTGGTATGGTAATCCACATATAAACTTCTGCCTAATGAATATAAATGCGAATTCACATTCCAAGTCCACAAGAAACCTTTAAATTGTTTGGGCTAAAATTGTGAGCTGTAGCCTTGACAGTTCGTTATAAAAATAGCTTTGGTAACCAAGAAACAATTGTAATGTAGAACATTTGATGTGGGTAGACTTGACGAGTGGAGTAACAACTCTCGACTGTGTCAAAGGTCACTTATGTTTTGCCAACACACACACACACAAAATGCTTTAATATAAATTTTCCGGAAATAATGTTATAATTAACTACAGAGTTGTGCTTAAAGTCTGGGGCGCCATATAAGACCCTAAAAATAAAAGTAGCTGTCAAAAAATATCCTAAATGAAATGCCATAAAAGTGTGCACCCAAAAATCAATGCCCAGAGAGACGCCGCACAGCTGTGACCTTAAATAAAAACCCCTCCACTCCGTTTTCTTAGCTCCCTTGGCCCAGTACATGACCAGCATCAATAAGTTTTTTAAAGGGGGGCAGAGGGACGCTTAAAAACTTTGCTACAAACAGCTGCTGCTACTGCTGCTGCTTCTTCTTCTTCTTCTGTGGTTCGAGCTGCTGTGAAAATGAGCAGGAAAATTTATTTACACACACACACACAAGAGTCACAAAGAGCATTTTAAGTTTTTGGAGATTTCGACAGACCAGTCGATAATCACAGTCAAAAGGGGGATGCGGATTACTTAGGGGGGCAGGGCATCAAAATCGACTCACCAGTGCAAATTTGAGGTTAATGCACAAATAAATCTGCCACAAATTGAAAGACATCAAAACTGGCTGAGCACGTAGCTCGTACAACGCGTCTTGCCTCCCGCTGGGGCAAAAATCATCAGTTCCCAAAAAAAAAAATATATATAAAAGATGAGCAAAGAGAGAAAAAAAGAAACAACAACTGATAATTATTAACGCTCAAGTGCGTCTCAATCAACAACATTTTATCGGGCACACTCAGGCAGGGCAGCGCTAAGTTGGCAGCTCTGTTTTCTGTTTTCTATTTATATACTCTATTCCCCAAAGGTGAAGCGAAGTATATTGGTAAAATAAATGATTTCGATAGCAGCTAGAGCATACTCAAATTGGATAAAAGATCACAAACCTTCTACACTAAGAAAAATATTTATTTTAAGTTTACTGAATGACAATTGTAATTTTATTATTATAAAATTTTGTGGCTATTTTATTTGAGCAAAATAAAAAAATATTGTTTATCAAAAATAATAATTTTTTTATTTTCTAACAATGAGTTATTAAAAAACAAATTAAATACAAAATTTTAACTATTTCTTCATTTTCAAATCACAATTTTTCTTCAATTTTTGCTTCGTTCATTTGACATTTTACAACCAGGGCTAAGAAATTTAAGACTAGAATTTATTACACTATGCAACAGTATTTTGTATCCCGAACATCAAAGAGAATAATCGGCTCGAAAACTACATTATTTGTTTTTTTTTTTTCAATTTTAACATATTTTTGAAATGTGTTTTATACTCAGTAAAAATCAGATCAAATCAGATCTAATAATTTTTTTACATTTTATTTTTAAGTCTAAGCCAATTTTTATGCAATATTTTCAATTATATATTATGAAAATGGCCACATCAACATTTTTTCGTGAATATTTTTTTATTCTCACAAATTTTGTATACAAAAATTTTTCAAAATTTACAGCGAACTGTAATATCTTTATATTTTATCAGCAGAGCAAATATATTGGTTATAGAGTATACCGCAGTGAGCAGCTTCTAACTGCAAAGGTTGTTACTTGTTTTTCAATTTTTTTCTTTTTTTTTTTGGAAAGAGCCTGCGACAGACAGGAAACCGCCAGCTGATATCGTGCGCCTGCTAACTTCCGATTTCCGTTGGACGCAGTGATTGAGCGTCGCTTTATTTCCTGTCAAAATGGCAACTCTGCTCCTAAGATAGGCGCCATTGAGAGAGAGGTCTGTGCACACTCTTTTTTCTTGGCTGTTGATAAACTTATTATGTAGTATATACACACACCTACTGTGTTTGCTATAGGCTTGTTAGCCAAAGCGTGTCGACTGCCTATTTCGAGTCGGTTAAAGTTTTTGGTGTCGCAACCACGGCCAAAAGGATGTGACATTGTGGGTGAAGAGGGGGACTGGGAGGAGAGCTTGTCGGCATCAATGTCAGTGATTTATCACAAGGCAAAGGCACATAAATAAACAGCGAACTGACACTCGGCGGTCTTGGGAGTCGGATTTGCTGTTATGTATTTTTTTTTTTTCGTTTTCGTTTTTTTTTTTTTGACAGTGCGTGGCTTCGATTTGCTTTACGCATCAATGGATTTATCCTGAGCCCCTCTCCCAGGACACTCACACACACACACTCGCTGCTGCGATTCCTTTTCATTTGACGCTTTGTGCACTTGACTTCAACGTTTTGTTGCTTGCCTCGATTTGCTGCCTCTAACGACCCTCATTGTTTGACACTTGGCGTTGATTTTTGAAATAGCAGCAGCCATACCAAGCCCAAGTCCATGCTCGCAGGATTCTTCTTATCTGGCAGGATAATGGCAGACCCGCATTTCTTGTTCTTGTTCTTGTTGCTGTTGCTGTTGTGGCTTGCGACATTATTTTCACTTTATTGAAAACTTGTAGCCGAAATTGATTTTCTACGTCGTCTCCTGACGTCGCATTCCAGGCGCCCAGGGATTTGACATTTTCGCTGTTACCCCTCAAACCCATCCCCCGTCTTTCGTCCCACGTTTTTGTTTTCTACCAAATTTATTTCACATTTAGTTGAATACTTTTTGGCATTTGGCTTGAAAATTTCGCATACATTTATTTTAAAGACTGTAATTTCGTTTTATTCTCATGCTAATGTCCTGGCTACAGTTCTCTGTCGGTGTGTGGGTGTGTGTGTGAATTCTCGGGGCGTGAGTGTGACTTGCACTTGTCGAAAAGGGACCTTTGTGGGTATGGGACATGACTTTATACTATGTTGGCATTATTAAGTATTTATTCGTGCACATTCCGCGCTTAATGTTGCCCTTTTTTATGAAATGAAGTGAAAATGCAATTTTTCAATTGATTCACTTTAAAGTTAAGCACTTTTCTCATTGTCTCCCAACAGTCAGTTGGCCATTGTTTCAATTTAATATAGATTCAAATATAAATATATGTACATACACTGAGAAAATAAAATAACTTTTGTTAACTATATAGTTCATTTGTCAAAATATTTAAATAAAAACTATGAACAATTAAAGTCAGTTAATGCATGATTATTCCGTCTCATTTAAAAAAAATTTCGGTATATTTTTATTTAAATTTTGTGGCCATTTTAATTGTGCTTTATGTGAGAATATTTTATTTAAAAATTATTTTTGGCACTTGATAGATTTAAGCTCACAAAATTATTATTTTAGGGATTTAAAAAATAATATTATTGTAGAGTTAACCTTAGGCCTTATATACTAACTGTCAAGCTCTTTTGGGAATTATAGGCGCACAGGTGTGCAACAAGCAGCGCCTGCAAGTATGCAACAATTTTCATACAAAATTTTTTATTATGCTTAAATTTTAATTTTTTCATATTCCTAGAGTATAAATTGGGAATCAGCGATTCTCTTTTTTGTTTATGACAACAAATAATTGAAGAAAAAATATAATGAAAGTAAATAAATTGTTTTTCATTTTTAAATGTCATTTTTTTCACGGTGTACAACTATTCCATAAACACACAACAAAAAATTGCAATTTTATGCAATACAAAAGTTGAATATCAATAAATTAATATGCATGCGAGAATCGACAACAATTCAACAATCCCATACCATGTTTAACTTTTTTTTTTTTTGAATATACTATCTCTCTTTTAGAATATTTTTATATAAATTCCGCTATACGGTAACCGGACCAAGCTATAGGAACAATAAAAGCAATCAGTGCTTAAAAATCAAATTCAATTTGCGCATATTCAGCATATTTTGGGTTGTTTTTACTGTTTGCTGTTGTTGTTGCTGCTGCTTTCGCTTTTGTTATTGCTGCCGCTGCTGCTGCTGCTGTTCCTTATTTTTTTTTTCAAAAATTTATAACAAAAATGCTTCAAAAATTTGTGAAAATACTATGAATGTTGCCAAAGCGGACAAGTGTAAGCGAGATGGAAAGGTTAACGTGGTTGGAACTGGCAAATCATAAATATTCCTGAATCAACAGAATATGATGAAAATCCATAAATCATTGTGTGTGTGTGTGTGTGGGTGGGTGGCATTGGGGGGATTGTCCTGCGTAGGAGCTTGTGCTCTTGCAAGGATTTCGAATGCAAATCAACTGTGTCAAAACTTTGGCTACCAAGTGCGCAGCAGCCGCTGCCGCTGTCGACGTTGACGCTGACGCCAACGTCGCCGTTGCCGTCGCCGTCTCCGAGCAAACAAATAATGAAGACGAATGCAAACAGCAGACAGCAAAACACCAAGCAAATAGCAGTCGAGTGAGCTGAGAAGGATGGAGAGGAGCGGAGAGGAGAAGAAGTAGGATTGCGACAGTACGGGGTCTCTGGTCCTGGGGCCGGAGGGAACATGGGAAAGTGTACAAATTTAAGCAAACAATGGACCGAAACCGAGCAGCGAGCTGAACTGCCATCGAAGAGGGTCGGAAAGGGGGTGCAGTGTATCTGAACAGCTGAACAACATTGCCAGGGTTTTGTTAAGTGTATACGAGAAAATAACAAAAATGCTTAAAAAGCAGATACCCTGTATGTACGCTTCAAACTTGGAATTTATTTCAATGTATATAATGAAATATTTTTTTGCTAACTAAAATCAAATTTTTGTATTAAAATAAAACAATGAAAAAAAATTTAAATAAAAAAATTATTAATCAAAGGTTAAAAAAACATGTTGGAAATTATGATCAGGGTTAAAAATAGATATTTTTTTGATTGACGCATTAGATAAATACATAAATATATGAATAGTTAGTTTGTAAACTATAAAAACACTTTTTAAACGAAATTACTAAAAGTATACACGGAATTAACAACATTTTTAATTGCAGTTTTTTTTTTGTTTAATTTTATTTCAAAATCATTTCATAACATTTAATAAAAATTAATTTTTCCGCATAAAGCACTTTTAATTATCTTGAGATTTTTTAAATTTAAAAATTGATGTCTGTATATTTTTGGGCCCCTTTTAATATTGTTATTGTTTATAATTTTTCATTGGGTTTCATTTTGAATAAACGTTTATTATTTATTAAAAATTGTGCTTCCACTCTTTGGTAGACAACAAATTTCTGACTGGTTAGATAGTAAAAACTAAAATTAAATTAAAAATTATTAGTTATTTTTTTCACAAAAAAATTGCAACATTTTAAAATTATAATTATAGATAGCTGTTGAAAGATTATTCTGTAATTTTTCTGCCTTTTCATAAGTTAAATAAGTGTGTGTGTTTTTTTTAATAAAGAAAAATTAATAAACTCTTATTTACTTACGTTCCCTGGCTAAATATTTTACTTGCGTATAAGTCACATATTTGCCGGTATTATAGAATATTATAAATAATACAAAATCGACCCTTTTACCCATTTCCAATTGTTGCAGGGTATAAAAACAAAATGAAAAGAAAACCCCGCTTTGTTTTGTTTAATGCGATAATTTCATTCGCAAGAATTTAATGGAAAATTATTTCAGCTATTCTCATCGAGGGGGAGGCGCTGCTGTCGGGCATTTCTTTAGCCTCAATTCGAAATGGTTTACAACAATGAGAAGATGCTCAAAGATCCTTAGTCTCAGGACTCAGCTGCAAATGCAGACAGTGCGATATTGAAATGAAAACTTTAATTCAAATACTGAACGCGAATTTGTTGCTGCAAAATATTCAATGGATTTTAATTGTGTTCGACAGTTTGGAATCCTTGCAAACGTTGCAACGTTTTCGAGCGTTAAATTAAACGATTGCAATGAACGGAAAATGTAGTTGAAATCAGTGCCAGTAAAATCGTGTTTAGAAAAAAGCCAACAGAGCGTGTCATACTTGTTGCTGCTGTTTTTTTTTTTTTCTTTTTTTGGCCAGGTTAACAACATTTTTTGGTTGTATTGCAATTAACACGTGGCTTTGCTGTTGCTGCTTCCCAGTTAAATTTAAGGCCATATTAAAGCACGTCTGTGCTGGCTTGAATTGCATCAGGAATTGTGAGCACGTAACGGGCCAGAAATAAAATGAAATAAAATAAAGCAAATTTACGCAGTTGCGCAGCTGACGCTCAGACTTGCTCAGACTTATAGTATATAGCACACGGCGTCTCAGATCTGGTGTGAACATTGGCCAAACCGGCATATACAATTTAGAGCGAGGACATGAACAGGACACGGGCTGTGAAGGATAGGGGGGGAAGTGATTGCCTGGCTTACACTATGGAAAAATTGAACAATTTTTTAAAATAAATTCACTTTTTTAAGGTGGACAAATCTTACAGGGTAATACATTGTAAGTTTAAATAAATGAAAATTCATTTAAATGAAGTATGTTTGCGACTATTGCTTTTTTATTTTATGTACCGTACTGTGAATAATTGTTATTTCTTTATTGTATAATTTGTTAAGGAGCCAATAAAGTAACAGAAAATTAGTTTAAAAAAAATTTTCAAAATGTTTTATATATATATAAAAAAAATTATTTTAAATACATCAAATTTTAATTTTATATACGAAAATATTTTTTTTTTACATTTTCTGCGATTTTGTACAATATTGCACTTATGAGATTTCGAACAAAGACGAAAAAAATTAGCAAAAAAAATAAAATAAATGTTTTCTCCCAAAAAATCCCTAATTAAATTTGCAGTGTTAAGAAAAAATTATACACAAAAATTCGCTTAATGTTTCCGTCAAAAACTCCTTAATTAAATCTCCAGTGTAAAGAAAAAATTATACTCCATAAATTCTCTTAATCTTTATTAATATATTCCAAAAAATTAGTAAAAATTTTCCATAGTAAATTGCCCAGGAAGCTGCTGCTCCGGCTTTGTGTGTGGTCGGTCGTCGCGCGAACTTGTCGCCATAAAACTTGAAATTGAAAAACTTTTACTTTAAATTTCAAATATATATGTACAATATGTATATACATATATACATGTGTATATTTATATATATTTTTTGTGTGTTAGTATGTGCAGTGTTCAATTGAGACAAAGGCAAACAAAAGAAAGCAAAAGCACAAGGCAAGTCGAAACACTTTCGCCTGATTACAAACGCGCAAATGATGCGTGCCTAATGCGTATCGAGGCCAATACAAAAGGCAAATGTTATGCCGCAGGGGGGGTATAGCCGGGTTAAGGGGGGGCGAAGGGAAAGAGAGTAAGTAACATAGACTAACACTAACCACAGTCAGAGGCAAGCAAATTGACTTTGCCACCAAATTTTCCATATGTATGAGTTTACCAGGAAAAATGAAAAAAAAAAAAAAACGAAAAAAATGGGAAAAGTAGGCAACATGACATCGCAATGACAGGCACAAGCTGCCGGCAGACATTTTTTAATAAAATATAAAAGTGGCAAATGTGTGTGTAAACTAAAGCATAGTCGACTAGCAGATGCTCTATATAATATACAGAATATTTTTAAAAATATTAAAAAACCTTTTTACCTTAAAAATTCTATTGTCTAACAAGCCTAAAATCATTTTGACAGAAATTTAATTTTTAAACATAATTTAACAACGAAAAGCTGTTTAGAATTATTTTGTTTTATTTTTTATAATAAGAGCAAGATTTTATGCTTTAAAAATAAATAGAATATATTTGAATTGAGTTTCGTCAGGCTCTATAGAAATCTGTCTTTATTATTGCCGTAAACCCAAAAAATCTTAAACAAAAACAATTTCTTGCCTTTGCTGTGCAGCTTTTACTTAGTCTATTACAAAAATTGCCTCATGCTACAACAAAAAAATATAAAATATTTATAAATAAAAGCATTAAAAACAAAGAATATGTCTAGTTAAGTCGCTTTTATACGCATATACAATGTGCATAGAAAATATATAAAATATATCTGGAAAATGTTGCGTCAGGCAAACGTTTAACATATGGCACTGAGCACTGAGACTTGACAAAACAGAGCAGAGTGACAGGCAGGACAAAGAGACAGCAAGGACACTAAGACGCTACACTAAGCCCTGGAGATGGTAGATGGAATATATATAGTAGAAGATGAGCCAGGGCAAATACGGGCGAGGGGGGAGCTACAACGGGGGGAAACACACAGTGGCAGGCATCATATTAAACGCGCCAGAGATAAACACAGACAGCACTAAATTAATTCTGCTCAATTTGCATTAAAATATATATGCGAACGAGAGTATATATATATGTGTATAATATATACATATATTCTACATGTATATATATATATATTTAGTCTGAGACACACACGAGACTGTTAACTGAGTGACAGAGTAGAGAAAAATGTATCTGTATCTGTATCTCGTTTTCTGTGTGTGTATTTTAGTTACATTTTCGTGGGAGTTTGGTGTGTAGGTGTTTGTGTGTGTGTGTTGGTTTATTTAATTTAAAAACCTCAGGCATTTAGCAGCTAAGGCAAGACAAGGCCAGCAAGTTGTCTCCTCTCTCTCTTTCCCACCTTCTATAAAAGGGCACAGGTGAAAAGTTTTCCACAGCTGCATAATAATATTAAACTATATAAATGTGTAAGTGGTTGTGTGTGTGTGTGTGTGTGTATGTGTGGGTTCAACTTTTAGGTCAGCATTAGGCTTGAGCCACGCCCACTGTACCATAGTGTGCCCACTGTGCACAGGACGACAAAAATAAACGTAAACACATTTTATTTTTATTTTTTTTTTTTTTTTTAGAGTGAAAAACACAAGTATAACAATATTAAAAGCGTTTAGAGCAAAACATAAGGATAACAATATTAAAAGATACAAACGAATTGCAGACAAAAAGAAGAAGAAATATGAATATCAAAAAAGAAGGTTACTCAAAAAATGAAATACTACAGTCGTGTCTGAATAAAGTGAACTTTTTTTCTTTTAATAATAATGCCATACAAATTGATTATAATCTATTGGGAAATATATATAAATTAGCCAATGCTCTGTGCGGTGTGATAAATTGATTTAATTATTGCAAAGACTATTTACATTATGTAGTTTTATATTTTATATTTAAAACCCTGATTTATTTGCTAAAAATATACATTTCTTTAGGTAAATGCCAGAGAATATTAAAATAAATATGTAGAAAAATAGAAACATCGATTTTCAACAATATTCTCTCTGTCTGAAGAGACGCCATCCCAGCTAGAGTTGTATTCGATTTTGAATTTTACAGAATCGATTTTTTCAGAATCGATAGAAGCGATTTTAAATCGAATCAAATGGGAAATATTAAAAAAATTTTTTAGAATAAAAAATCGAAAAAAAAATCTATCTCAAAATAAATCGGCTGATCATCTTCGATTATTTTTTTATTTTTATTTTTTTAATAATTTCTGATTTTTTCTTTAACGATACGAATATCAGAAAATTCAACAGCTTTCATTCCTGATACTTATTTTTTTTTTAAATTATTTGTTTTTTTTATTTTTACTCTTCTTGCAAATTGCTTTTAAAAATTTGTTCACTATAAAATTTATTGATAGATTAAAAAAAATAAAGTACTTAAAAAAACCAAAAATATTTTTAGCTTTTTCGATTGTTAAAATGTAGATGTTCATTATATTAAGCTGTTTATCATATCGCTTATTCACTATAGCCAAAAACGACTGTCTATATATATGTATATATAAATACACCACAAAATATATTGTAACAAATTTCTGCACACTTTATGAAATGCGGATATTGAGAGAGAGAGAGCAAAAGGAAGCTGTGTATTTGTTGTGGCCTCAGTGGATTTGCTTACTCGTTTTACACTACACCCATAACACCCACGCCCACGCCCATGTCTTAACCCCCCCGCACAGCCGTCCATTCAACCCTCCGCTCATCAGCCATTCCTCAGCGGCGTTATTGTCTTTTACATCATCGCTTTACTTAGCATAAGTACACGCAAAAACCAACAACGAGCAACAACAAATTGCCGCCGCTCCCCTCTGTCTCCTCTACATCCCTCTCACCCACCCAAAAAAAAAAAAATGTTGTTTTGGGCATTTCTTGCGCCGCATGAGTCTAAAACCGCCGGCAGCTTCAGCCTCAGCTCCAGCCTCAGCCTCAGCTCCAGCTTCAGCTCCAACTCCAGCTTCAGCTGAACGCCTTTTGCCATTGTTAACATTTATTTTTATTTTATGCACTCATTCACCACCCCCTCCTAACACTCCTAAACCCCCACCACTGGGCACCATTGCCGCCTTGAGCTCCAAATAAGTATGCACAGCACGGGGGCAGGTTTTGCCGGCATTCCGGCATCCCAGCATTTTCTCCCAAGATCCAGTTCCCAAATTTGGCTGCTGGTTAATATTATTGACTGCTTTGTGCGCTACTCTCTATAGAGCAGTGGGGCGGGTGGTGCTTGGAGCGGGACAGGGCGTCGTGTTGTGGTGTGCGTGCGCGTGCCAAAGCCAATATTTAGCTAATGGTCTTCATATTTTAAATATTGGCGAGCTGCGTGCAGCAAGAGACAACAGCAGCAGGGTGTTGGAGGGGTTGTGGCAAAAGGGATGAGTAGCAGAGGAAGTGGATTTGCCTCAATTGTGCGTGTTGCCATATTAAATGTCGCGATTTTAAGGCAGCTCTAAAAGGAAAAATGTTTAGATAAAAGCTAGAAAAGTATTTGTAGTTAAAGCATCTAAAATATCGATACAATCTAAGTATTATTAAACAGCTTTAATATAAAACCCAAATTATATCAAATTTTAAAGTAAACTAACTTTAATATAATGGGGAAATTTACTTAGATTACGGTGTATTAAATATAGCCAATTAACAATTTAAATTAAATTGCTAAATTCTTTCAAAAAAAACTGTTACCTAATTGACCATATTTAATTATTTATTTTTATTTATTTATTTGGCAATAAAGTTTCAGGTAATTAATTACAATATTTTTTTTTGTAAATGTATTATAGTTAATTTTATTAAATAAAAATAGTAAAAATGTGTATAATAGATTAAAAAGGTAATTTGGAGATTTCAAATGGAAAATCATTGCTTATAAAAGAATCAAAGAATCAAAAATCATAAAATGGGAAAAGAAACAAATTTTTAAAATATTTGTTATCATAACTTACTTTTGAATTGTTTAAAATTTACAAAATCGATCATAACTCGATCATTTGGATGAATTTACCGTTATTTTACCAGAATATAGTTATTTTTCGGCGAAATTCATCCCACAGAACAAGAATTCCTTCAGAATTTTATGCTATTTGAACAATTCAAAAAAAATTTTTTTTAACACTTTTGGCCATTCTTTTTTAAAATTGATTGTACTTCATTTTTGAACCAATTTTCCCCCACAGCTTAGAGATTCTTAAGAACATATTGTAGCTGAAACTATCGATACTATCGCAACTGAAATATAAAATGATTTTATTAAAATAATCAGAAGTTGCAATTGCATTTTAAGCTTTGCTAAAGATTCATTTGAATGTGTGAATCGATGCGATGCACAGTTAAAACAAATGTTTCATGACTGTGTGAATGTGTTGGTGTGCGTGTAAAATATTTAAATTAAACTACAAACACATACACACACAGTCGTAGTAAATGCAATTTCATTTGTGGCCATAAATTGAGAGAGAGCATGTAAAAAGCTGTGGCCCCATTTCTTTTTATTTTTCTTTTTTTTTTATATTTTATTTTATTTGCAAATGTCACGAATGCAATGTTGAATCGCATAGTTTGAGGTGCTGCAACAGCAGATAAAACAATAAATCTATTTGTATTCACCATACTCAAAAAAAAAAAACAAAATGTAAATTATTAAATGTGAAGAGCAGCGAACTTTGCTCGCAATTTAATTGTTAAGTCAATGATATTTCAAGCCAGATTAAATCCTTGGATTATGGGCAATTTTTGATGCCTAAACACAAATTGACAATTTGTGAGGCAAATAACAATAAAACACACACATATATAAACCATAAAAAAAAATGTTTTAAGGTCGCAACAAAACAAACATGACACACAAAAAAATATATATTATATAAAAGAAAAGGTTATAAGCATATGCAATTGTAAAAACGACAACAAAAACAACAATTGTAAATTTCAACGATTTCAAAAGGCAAAACGCAACTTTGCATATTTGGAACAAGTGAATAGAGTTAAAATTGTACAAACAAATACTCACACACACACACTCAAATACACACACCGAGAGATGAGGACGAACGAGTAAAGTTATATTGATGTCAAACATGCGCAAAAAAAAAGGCTAAAAACAAGAAAGAAAAGTCAACTGCAAGCTGTCGAATATTCAAATACTCTTACGTAAAATGTTTCAAAGTTGCAGGATAATTTTTAATTTCGATTTTTAAAATAAAAATGTATTATTATTAATTAACAGAGTGTTATAGCCAGAGAAACAAAGGCCTTCAGATGGAAAAAAATAAAATTGACAGTTAACTCGTAATAAAATTAATTACAAATAATAATTACCAACAATGATTTTTATTTATAAAAGTCAAAAAGAAGCAGAGATCTAAAATAAAAATTAAAAAAAAAACAATTTTATTTGTTGATTTTTAATAAAAAATTTTTACAAAATTTTGATTTTTAATAAAAAATCTTTTAAGAAAATTTATTAAGCATTCCAAAAATGAAAATTTTACAATTGAAAAGAAGTGCTTTAGCTCTGAAAAATACTAGAATTATCTTTAGGCTTATAGTCAAGAGAATATTGTATTTTAAAGAGCGAAAAATTCAAGATATTTTACACATTTTAAGTTCATAACATGAACTTCTACACATAATGTAATAAAATTATAATACCTTCGATCAGGGTATATATAAAATAATAAAAAAAAATCACCAAAAACCAAAACAAACAAAAGCAAAGCCAAGCGAGTGAAGCTTTTGTTACCGAAGTGAACACAAAAGCCGCACACCAAATAACTAGAACACAGCAGCAGCAACAGCAGGGGAGTGTGTTAAAGGGGGGACTTAAAGGAAGGGCACAGGGGACAGGCTGCTGTTGTTCCAGCTCCTGCTGCTCCTCTTGCTGCTGTTGCCATTGAGGCCGAAGCAATGCAAACGATTTTCAAACTGGGCGTATACGTAATCTGCCATGAACCAAATATGCGAAGCAGCACAATGCTTGGAATAAGGGGGGTATGAAGGGTATGGTTGCAGGTAGTGCAGCTGCCTTTTAGCCTCCATTTTGTTTAGTATGATGCAGCACCCAAAAATTGAGGACACATACGCGGCAACAATTTTTCGTGCACTCTAACAAAAAATAATAGAAAAAAAAATTGAGAAAAAAAAAATAGAAAAATATAAAATCGTTGGCTAAATGATTTGCTCATTGCCGATGGATAAGGAGAGGAGCGGCAAGCAGCAGGGGGACATCGCTAAGTGTGCGCCTGCAGCTATGTGCAATGTTTTTTTTTGTTGCCTAATTGCTTACACCGTCAAGACACACGCACACACACACACACACACACACACACGAACACACATGTGCTGTTGTGCATACATTTTAATTTGTTTACTTTTTGGCATTGTTGTGCGGTGCCTGGCACCGTCATCCTTGCCTCCCTCTTGTCGTCCTTGTCTTCATGCTTTTGCCTAAAACTAAATACACTTTTACGTGACTTGGCGACATCAACATATGATTTTGATGGCAACCCTCTTCCTCCTCCTCCTCCTCCCGCGCAGCAACGTCACGCGCCTGCACACCTGCTCATTAATGCCACACACACGCATACACACAGGCCCAAGTGTGTGTGTGTGTGTGTGTGCGTGTGGGGTGTAAAATATAGACTATAAGTCAGTTGATTAGGTCTTGGGTTTCAGCTCGACTTGTGCTGTTCTTGTTGTTGCCACAATTGAAAGTCATTTCAAATGAAGGAACCCATTACTTGTATAAAATGTGTGCACTATTCCAGGAACTGCAAGTCCTGCGAACTAGAGTCTAACACGAATGCAATTGCACGGGAACAATACGTGGTTAAAGTGTCAGATATGCTCGAGCTACTACTTGACTGGCCAAACCAAGCAATTCAAGCTTTTTAAAGCACTTTAAAGCTTGCAAGCTTGCTTGAGCAGAGCAAGGCAAGAAATACAAGCGTATAGAGCTGCAAAGCGAGTCAGGAAGTGCAATTGATTTACATTTTTAGAGTGCTTGGTTAAATATTGCACTGAATAAAATTATATTAAAAGATCCAGTACAAAATGCTTTATTTAAATATTATAATATTTTTAAAAATCAGCTAATTAAATACTTAAAAGTATCCTACATTTTTCGAAAATATTACAGTGACAATACGATATTATCGGTGCTTTTTTATGAACATAAATATCATTTAGAGTGCCCTATTATATCAGTTTTTTTTTTTCGGTGTAGTAAGTAATTTACTTATTTATTGCTAGTAAATAAATTACAGCAAAAGCTTTGGATTTACTTGTCTTTTAATATATTAACTACCATCTGGTTATACCCTTGCAAAAGCGTATTATAAGTTTGTTACGAAATGTGTAACGCATGGAAGGAGAATATATTCGACTCCTTAAAATATATATATTCATTTTCAGAAGCTGATTATAATGTGATCAAAAGAATTTGATCACTATATCATAAAGCTGCCATACGAACGATTGAGTCAAAAATGAGTTCTTCTATGAAAAAAGTTTTTGTTTTTTAATATATCAAAACCAAACTCATAAATTCGATGTGTTTTTATGACGTTAAAAATCTGTTAAAATTTTATCAGAGTCGGACCAATATATCTCATATAGGAACAATCGCTTAAAAAAAGTGTTGTTTGAGTATATTTTTTGTTTTTAGAGATATCTCAATGAAATTAGCCAGCTCTTAGTTGGATTATCCTACAAATATTCTAATTAAATGTAATTAAAATCGTACTACTATATCATAAATATTAGAAAAAATCGGTAGAATATTGAAATATTTTTAAAAGACCTTCAGAAGGGTGTATAGCTTCGGCATTTTTTCCTGTTTTATTTTACTTTTTATGTGGGCACCGGTCCAAATGATTTCAATTTATTTGAAATAAAATTTAATTGGACTTCCAACTCCTTGCATTCGTTCGAAAAAACTCTCTGCTAGAAACTAAACTTGTGCCTGAGCCAATTTACCTGACTTGTGGATCTATTAAAGTTGGACTCCAGACCGCTGAAAGAGCTGTGTAAAACACAATTTCCTGCCTACATTGACACTGATTTCATTTCATTTAATGCCTCTGCGTCTCAATAGCAGCTGCATAAAAGACACCAAATAGCAGAAACAGCAGCAGCAGCTGCTGCTCGAATATATGCAAAGGCAAATGCAAAACGCTGCATTTAACACTTTTGAAAGGAAACGCGAGAGTAGAGGAGCCCATACACTCAACCAACCGACCGACCAGGTGAACCAGGTGAACGGACACCCCACACCCTGTAAAAAAAAGAAAACCTGTGAAAGGCAGCTTCACATTGCCAGTCAGCAGTCAACCAGCCAAGCAGCCAACCATACAGTGGCCCAGCCACACTATGGCCCTATAAAATGCTTACAAAATGTTGTTTTACTCATATATGAGCACAAAATGTGCATGTGTGTGTGTGAGTGTGCGTGCAACTTGCATTTTACATGTGGCACACGTGTGCAGCAAGCAACAACAACAGCAACAACAACAACAATGCCCAAAGCAACAGAGCAACGGGAAGAGCTTGGTAAAAAAAAAAAAAACATAAATCGCTTCACATGCGCAAACAAACTGCCTGCCACGCTGTTCCCCCCCTCTACCACAACCCTTCCCCACAACACTGCCGCTTTGTCTCTGTCTCTCTTTTTGTCTCTCTCTCTCTCTCCCTCTGTTGCTCTGTCTTTCTCTGTGTATGTCAGCACTCATTAGGATTAATTTTCCGGTTGCAGCATAAACTGAAGCTTACAGAAGAGACACAGAGGAATTGTGGACACGGCGCACAGTGGGTTAAAAGAAAATGATTGCGAAAATCTAGCAATTTATTTTTATTGTCTAAAAAAAACTTTTTTTTAATATAATAATAAAAAAAAAAATTAACAAAAATTTATAAGGATTTTTCAAAAAAAAATTTTTAATGGAAATGGGGTGAAAAATATTTTTTTTTTAATTTTGCAAGCCCTACGATAATTCTAGTTTGAATTTCGGTAGTAATATACTTCTATTGTGGAATAAAATGAATTTCTTTAATTATTTAAATATAAAATCTGTATCTAAGCAAATTTGTACTTTAGTTTGAGAATTAGATAAAGCTTTCCCTTATTATATAACCAATTTGAACAAGCTTGCCCAAGAACCACAAATTCAAATATTCAATTTAATAAAATAATAAATAAATAATTAAAATCTGTATTTTATTTCTATTTCTATTAATTTATTTCTTTATTTTATTTTATTTATTTATTTGAAATCGTTGCTTCTCACTTTTATTTTATGAAAGCTGTGTTCAAAATCAATTTTTAACCAATTTTTTGGATCTCTGTTCTTTACTCTAATTTATTTTGTGTTACATTTCTAAATTTTTATAAATGTTTTAGATATATATTGAATTAGGACACAATTAAAAATTTGATTGTCTACTAAACAAATAAAGATTTTTTCCTAAAATTTAATTTGAGCCACAGTCAACACGAAACAAAATTCTTTAAACTTATTTGTAAATTTATAAATTGATTTTTATATACATATTACTAAGAAAACAATTCATACTACAATGTGGTAAAAAAAGTCAATTTAAAGCCAAATTAAACTAAAGAAACACATTCAAATATATAAATATATATATTTATTATTTAAATATGTTTTTATTTATTTAATAAACACAGTCTAATTTCTTTTTTTTTTGGTTGTTATATATGGGCAAACAATCTAATTTATTTTGTGTATTTGTAATTTTAATTTAATATTTAAAATATATACTTTTTTTTCACCTTACAATTTTGTTTCTTCTTAATTGATTGGTGCCAATAAATTTGTTATAATATTTAAAAAGAGACACATTTCTTACAAAAATATTTTAATTTAACCAAAATATTCAAAAAATCAATAAAAGCCAAACAAAAATCATTAAAAACAGCCAAGACATATATATATAAAAATATGACGCAGCTTAAAAGTCAAAAAAAATTGCATTTCAATCGCAACAATCAATCAATTCTCTACCACTGTTCAACAAGGGTGTAGACAACAGAGGGGGACCCGCAACAGGCAACAGACGACGACTGCCGACTAAGTGTTGAGCGCGACTGTCCGTCCGTCAGGCAGCCTTCAAACGTAATAAAAAGCGCTGTATGTGAACAAGAACACCTCTCTCCCCTCGCACACACACACACACACACACACACACTACCCCTTTGCAGCTGGCTTTGTTATTGAGGGGGGGTAAAAAAAGAAATAGTTAAACTGCATAAAATTTAATCAAGAGCGTTGAATGTCAGCCTGGCCCTGGCTGCACTCGTGAGTGCGGGGGGCTGCGATTCGACCTGGGGGGTGCGAGGGCACACACACACATATACACCTATACACACACACACATAGAAGCAGCACGTAAACGAGCAAAATGACATTTTATCATCAAAGGTGGAACAAGCGGCAGCGGCACCAGCAATAAAATGAATGAGCAACCGAACGCAGGACGCGCAGGACGACGAAGGATACCATTTTGTGTGCGCTGAAGGATAACCTACATTTTACTTTTTCTTTTTTTTTTTTTTTCATTTTTCATTTTTAGTTTGCCTCTTTATGCACGTCTGCCGTGTGTGTGTGTGCGAGTGTGCGAGTGTGTGTGTGTGTTACATTGCAATGACAAAGCAAAACTTTCCAATTAACTTTGATTAAAAAGTTTCCACTATCGCCATACAATGTAAACATGAGAAATTTGTTTGAATTCAACTTGCTCTCTATCCAGCTCTCTCCCAGGGCCAATCAGCCCCCCCAATCCCTCCCCCCATCCCAGTCAGTGGGCGTGGCAGTGTCCATGTCCATGTCCATGTCCATGTCCGTGGACGTGTCTGTGGTTCTCTGGTTCTGGGCCAGGTGAGTTTGCTGCACATATAAAATCAATTTGCAATAAAATCAGTAAGTTGTATTTGTTCGGCACAAACACAGAAGTCAGAGGCGTGGCTGTCGGGGGGGTAGCTCACCGTTTTATTCGACAGTTCAATCAAAGCATTGCAGACTAAAACAAGGATTTTGCCTGACAGCTCGTACTAACTTCACTTTAGGCTGTGGCAGCTCTTGGGGCGCATTACGTCAATAAATCAACAAATATAAATGAAATGAAATGAAATGAGTGCATAAATGCATTACAAATACACTCACAAATACACTGCAACTCAACTGTGAGTCTAGCTGCCACACAATGGCCGCAGGCAACCGCAGACGAAGCGTGCAGCAGCCGCACGGCCAGTGGCAACAACTGCAAAACAACTGCAACAATTGCAACCAATTGGCAACTTTATGTGTATCTACCGCGTACATTTGTATGTATATATACATACTATATATCCCTGTGTTTGTTTGTGCTTTACAATGAATAAATTTGCCATATTTGTTTTCATTTCATTCACTTAAAATGTTGTGTTACTCCGACAATGCAACAAAAACAAAATCAAACTATAAATCGAGAAGTTTGGGTTAAAGTTTATCAGGAAAAAGAGACAGTTGGTTATATAGAATACAGCAGGTTGGATAATGCTCAACTGAATTTCACGAATTGTTTCTGCATTTTGTGATACATCGAAGGATTTCAATTACATAAGCAATGTACTAGGAGTTTGCGAGTCCCAGGAATATTATTTTGGTAGTTATATTGGCAAGATGACAGATCTTAATTGGAATATTGGATAATTTCTTTATTTAATGTTATATCTTAAGTAGAAAAGATGATATAAAATCTTTTTTATTTTAATGATATACCAATTTTCATTAGGAACTCTAAGTAATCATTATTTTCCTTTATTATTTATTATTTATTTAAAGGGCAAAAAAGAACAAAGCATTGTTAGCTAAAAAGATGATAAGTTTTCAGTTGAATGCATATAAGCTAACCAAAAAAAAAGGACTCAATTCTACAGCAAAAAAATAATAAAATCTTTAATTAAAATTTTTGAGACATTTAACATGTAATTCTTTATCGATATATTTGTAAAAGAATAGCTAAAATCCAAAAATAATCAGCTTAGCTATTCCAATTATAATTGTAGTTTTTATTATAAAAAAAAACATTGCTTTTAATCTAGGCAAATTAAATTCTTTTCAATAAAAAAACCTGCAAATAATTCAACATTTGTAATGCATATTAAAGCACTTCGATTGGATAAAAGAAGATCAGGCAAACCTGTTTCAATTTCTAGCTAAATTTGAATTCCTATTGATATTCCACTAAACGTGCAACGTGCCTTTAGTACAACCACAAATGGCACATCCGTTACAACAGCTGCAGCTGCAGTTGGCGCTAGAGCTGGAGCTGCATTGCAATATATACAAATTTGCAACAGCAATGTGCAATTTGCTTATAAGCAACCAATGGCAACAACTACTACTCGTGCCACCAGCATATGCCACACACATACTATGCATATGTATGCGGCCCAACATTTGGTGCACAAACAAATTGGGCAACTGTTTTGTTTGTGTCCGTTTTTCGTCTGATTTGACAACAACAACAACAACAAAAAAGAATCTGTTAGTTGTCAATATGTGTGGCACAATTGGACAATTTTTGCAACGTGCATCATTTGCAAACAACAGCTGCAACAAATGTGTAGCAACCAAAACCAGGAAACCGAGGCACAACAGTTGTTGCTGTAAGTGAGCGTTGTATCAATCGTTTTTCGAATGTGATTGATAGAAATGCTTGATATACATTTATCAGCTGGCAGAATGCACACCACATACCAAACACACACACACACACACACCGAGGTGTGTGACATCTGCAACGAACACAAAATCGATCGATCGCCGGCGGGCGAAAAAACCAAAAAAATATTCCACATACGCCGCGTGTTCCACGAACAAGCGCGCGTGACAAAATTTTAACGCTCTGTCGCGTCATACGAATTTGATGCCGCCGGCAAATGTGTGGAATGTGTAGCATACAGCTCTACCTAATAATTTGCAGCATTAAAAACCCATAAAAAGCCGCCAAAATTCGTTTGGCTTCCAAGTATATATAAATGCCAATATGTATCTTCCAGCAGCTGCTGCAAAGAGGGTCTTAAAGCTGCTTAAAGCCAAAAAAGCGAAGCACATTAAAAGTTTAGGCAAACCTCCATTTGCTTTCTTGTGGTTTCCCCTGGTCAGTGGTAAAATGGGCTCAAATCTTTGCACAAACTCACTTTAAATGAAAAGCCTCGACGCACTTTTACTTTTACATTTATTTAGACTTGAACTTTTTTTGCCCTTTTTTATTTTTCTTTTGGGGTCTTAATAAATAATTTGCCAAGCAAGAATTTATGCTTCAATAAACCTCAGCCTGCCAGTCAGACAGAGAGAGAGAGAGAGTCTGTTGTCGGTTTACATTTTGTGTGTGGGCTTGTGGCAGGTGGCACTTCACATTCAATCCCACCACCGAACGGAAATAATCAAGTTTGCACACCGCTGAATGCCACACGAAACTCCAAATGTCCAAGCGCACTTCAAAAAAGTATTTTGCAGTTTCTTTTTTTTATTTTTGAACTCATATTTTCTTGCCCCTGCTTCAAACTTCAACAGGAGTTGGCTGTGGCAAGAAAATGGACACGTGGCAGCACAAGTATTAACTTGCCACGTACTTTCAGCTGTGATTTTTTTCTCTTTATACCCAAAAATACGAGGCATACGCTCTCATAAAATTCAAGGAAAAATTAGGAAAGCAAAAAGGTTTCTCTGCAAATAAAAAAAAAATAAAATATAATTTTTGATATTTTTAATTCGCAAAAAATAAATAACCTTTACAATTTTATACTTAATAAACATGTACGCTAATCGATAAACTATATTTTAATATTTTTAGTAAAAATAAATTTATGCTCGCAGTATATTTTCTAGTCTAACTTTCTATTTTTTGGAACGCAATTTTCTTTTCACTGAATAGTTATTAAAATTCAATTTCGATATATAAATTTATTACTTAATGTTTATAGCTTAATTTTTTAAGAAAATTTAAATTTTTCAAAATTTAAAGACGAATTATTGGAATACTTCAATATTGCATTTATCTGGTATAAATAATTTTAATTTTTTGTTATTAAAAATTATATAAGCCAATCTAATGGCACTGATTAAAATAAATAAAAAATTAAAAAAAAAAACAGTTTTCTTCTCTTCATAAATATATATTTGTCAGATAGTATAGAAAACAAGGTTAAGAGTTGAATTAGTTATAAGGCAATATGCATCAATTAGAAAATATATAAAACTTTTATATTTATTCATTATTATTAGATACAATATGTAATATTATGCCCAATATAAGTAATGTGGATAAATAAAACTCTTTGAATTATAAGAGGGTTTGGGCATATATATATATATCGCTAGTTTACTTTTAGACTGTCAAAAACTCTAAAAATTATATATCGAAAATAAAATGTTTAAATTTGTACTATTTTCTGCTCTCACGTGGAGACAGTTTAAGATAGAATGATCAAATTTTTACAGAAAATTAATAATCTTATAAAGAATATTCATCATATACAAATCATAAACTAAAAAATTTTTTAATCGTATTTTTCATTACGTAAAAAAATTATTTTCATGGTGCTTTTTAGTTAATGTAATAATTAAATGAGCGACATATATCTTCGAGTCGAAGGCCTAGACAAGTTCACGTAAATTTTCTTTGGGTTTAATTTTTATAATAAATTAAAATAATATATACTTTAAATTTAGCTGGCTTGAATTTATTGGAATAGGAAAATATTTAATATTAATAAATTATATATATATTTATTTTTAAAATATTTTCTTCTTTCTTTAATAATATACATATGTATAAGTATTTATAAATTACCCAATTGAATATATACAATTAATATAGCTTTGTTCCAAATACTTTAATTCAACTCTTTCTCTCTTTTTCTCTCTATCCAAGTGGTTTACTAGTTTATATGTGGTTTATGTGGTGGCTGTGGCATTAAGCTGATATATGCTTGCAAAATTTACTGTAAAAACCTGCGCTTAGTTCCATAGCATTTTGTATATGGTGCTTCATTTGGACAATTTTGTTGGATTTGCAGAAACACACAATAATATTTTATGCTATATTTTTTTGTATATATTTTATTAAGTTTTTATTTATTTATTTTTTTCTGCATACACCGCAGAAGCCGCGTGAGTTGTTCGTTTGGCTGTTTGTCTTGTTGGTTGTGCATAAATTGTGGCATGAATGCGTTGTGCCACCCCCAAACTCGTTGCATCGTCATCCTTGCCACCTATGTAGGTAGATGCTGGTGTGTATGGTAAAACAATAAACAACGTGACTTATCACATTGCGTAACTTGTGATTTAATTGGATTTATACACACATACCACGTAGTATAGTGTAGTGGGCTGACAGCCCCGGCTCCCAAACAAAATGTATGGGAATATTTTATGCTCATTTTTACTGCAATCTTTCCCCTGTTTGCGTCCCTTCAATGTTATATAACGCCACAGGCAGGCAGTATATGTATATGGCAGCCATGGCAATCGGAATCTGAATCGAAATCTGAATCGCAATCGCAATCGGAATCGCCATTGCCATCGATTGTGGTTGCGCAAAGTTTTTAATTATGTTTGCGGTTAGCAATTGGATTTTCTTTCAGGACACGTGACAGGACGCAGAAAAAGTTATTGCCGCTTGATTATTTTATGTGCACAAGGACGATTAAGTTTTGATATTATTTTTATACAACAACAAAAATGAAAACAAGCTGGTTGTTAATTAAATAAACGCACATGTTCTGCAAAATTCACTTTCATTTTAATTATACAGAAATACGTGCAACATATTTCTCGGTATAGAATTTAATTTAAAAGTTTAGCTTTTGTTTGTGTTATATTTAATTAAATTATTATTCAAGTGAAATTTCTTTGAACCTTAAATGCAATTTAAAAGATGATTGCTTTTATTAGTATATAAATAATAATTTTGATTAATTTAATTTATGTCTTTCTGTACAAATAAAATGTTGACTATATTTCATGTTCATTTAATTTAAGACAATATAAATTATTGTATAGAATTATATGTTATTAAACCTAAGTCTTTTATTTTTATTTCATTTATTTTAAATTTGCTGACAAATTTATTTTGAAATATTTTTATTATATTTTTTTCTTGTTAGTTAAAGTTAATTATTGCATAATTCACATTAATAAAAAAAATAAAATAAAATAAAATAAAACATACAAAAAAAAAAAATGTGTATAACTTTGAATAATAAGCTTGCAATTGTATCAATTTAGACTTATTGTATTGTTCATTAAACATTTTCAAGCAATTAATATCCAGTTGTTAAATGTGAATTTTTTATTGTTTTTATTGATATTGTGGCTATTTTTAAAATTGCTGACAAATTTTGAATACACACATTTTTAATAAATTTTTTGCCTATTAAGTTAAATTATTAAAATTGTATGTCAAATATTAAAAAAAACCTCAAAAAAAATATAAATAAATAGAAAAAAAAAACTGTGCCATTTGTATAATAAGCTGACAATTGTAAATATTTGTCATGTACATACATCAAGATGTAAGAGAATTTGCTGTAGCACAGAGCCGTTCTATGCATGTACGCAAATCGAATGCGCGCGCCAACATGGCGTATGCGTAATTATAATTATGTAATGCAAACAGCACAAAGCACACACACATACACACATTCTCACTCTCTGTCACACATACACACACACACATACGCACACATAGACACATTCAAATACACATGCCATTTTAATTAGCATATAGAGCATCACGCATACGCCGCGTTTGGCCGGACTCAATTTCAGGCACTTGGCATTTGGACATGCCAGTTATAATTGTTCAACAGGCTTAAACAGACAACGCACAAGTGAGAGCGAACAACGCCTGGGTAGAAGAGTAGGGTAAAATGTGTGTGTGTGAAGAGCAGGAGGGGGGGAGGTGGTGTTTAAGGGTTTGAGGGGCATGGTAATGATAAAGTGGGATAGCACGACAGTTGCGCATTCAATTAACGCAGCACACACACAAAAACACACAGACACATGCGTTACACTGTGCAAAAGAAAAAAATATTTTATTAGAAAATTTTACACAAATGTGTAATTAACTTTTGTGCAAGATAAATAAAAGTTTGCAGCAACTCTAGAAAAATTAATTGTTCAAATTGTTTGACAATGTTTGAAATTTTTTTTTTAAAATAATACAATTATTTAAAATTCCAAAAGTCAGCTAAAAATTTAAATCTTCGAAATAAGAAGCCTTGAATCCCGTTTACACCTATATATTTTTGTAAGCTTTTAACTGAAAATCAGAACAGTTTTCAACCCAAATTATTGTCAACTTTCAGACCTCGTCGAATGACCTTAGATTCGACGAGGTCTGAAAGTTGACAATAATTTTCTTAATTTAATGATGATTGTTTTTTAATACTAATACTACTAATAATAATGTTTATTTTAATTAATTTAAGAAGCTTTGATTAGAAAATTTTACCTAAATGTAATTAATTTTTTGGCAAGATAAATAAAAGTAAATAAATAAAGCAACTCTAAAAAAAAGATGTTGATGATAATATCACAATTAATTAAAGTTCCAAAAGTCAATTAAAAATTAAAAAAAAATTTGTATGAATTTTTCTAATAATTATATTATTAAATTTAATTTATCTAAGAAGCCAAATCAAGTTTTTTATACTAAACTAAATAATTGCTTAACAATTCTTCCACTTGCAAATAAATATTGAGTTAGTTATTGTTAAGCTTACAAGAAGTTTATAGATTTAAGTTTCATTTGTGCGGCAGTAGACCGAAAACTTCATAAAATTTCAGTTTCTGTAGTTGTTCTTTATTTATTAAAAATATACCAAATAATGTGCATGGCAGGCTCATGGATTTTTTTAAGGTGCCTTTAAAAAAAAGAAATAAATGTAAAATTTATTTCTTACTAAACGAAAAAAATGTGAAAAAAATCCTCTTATTTTTCCGAATTATATAAATATTTGGGTTTTGCCTGTATAAGAACATTTGTTTTTATTTTAAGACTCTTTTGCGGGCCGCTTTTACAAAACCGTTTTAAAGGGAAATCCGTTGTGGTTGCCTTTTAAAACGCCTTGCTTTTTTTTCACAGTGTACACATATACACATAACTAGGCCAACTTCACTTTTTAACCCGCTTCCGTTGCCTAATCCGTGGTCTGCCACGTGCACGATTATCGAGACGCATTGCCGCTGCTGCTGTTTGTAGGTTCGTACTCTTTTGGGGTATTCATTTTTGCCGAGCGCCAAAACATTTTGGCATAGCACAAATCCGGTTGCCCTTCAGCCCCTCCACTCAACACCCCTTTTGGTTCCAGTGTCTGTGTGAATACATAATTAAAGCCATTCACAATTTCGAGCATTCAAATTAAATTATGGCGTCAAAGTGTTGAAGTTTCAGTTAAGGGTTCGAGTTAAGGGTTTTCGGGGGGGTTTTTGATATTTGCGTGTGCCACTTAAAGGCATATCGAACTTTGTTAATTGACAGCTGCTAATTATTACCTAATTATTATTTATGTGCCGCTTAATGTGGCACACGAATTGCAATTCATATGCTTGTAAACTCTATATATATATATATATATAGAAACAACTGCGACTCGACTGACTAAAAAGCGGAAGTTCACTTTAATAACTCGCTGAAAGCCGACTTGACTCTGGGCTTATGTGGGCCAAGAGATAAGTGGTAAGAGAGGGGGGTGGCAATTGCACGAATAGTTGGCCAAATGTTGAACGAGTTACAAAACCCCTAACCGAAAATCGGAAAAATAAGTGCTGAATATACCGAAATGTACCGAAAAGTTCACCAAATATGAAAAGTTTTACGTGGAGTGGTTCAAGCTGGCCAAAGCAAACCCACCCCCCCGGTTAGTTAGGGGGTGGCATGTGTGTGTAGGGTTTGGGACCCTGCTGCCTTTTTGTGATTAGCATAAAACTGCCAAAGTCTGTGCAGAGGCCATAAACATTCGTACGCTCAAGACACACACATATATGGGACGCTTTTTGGGTTTTTAAATACCCAAAAATATTGTTACGAGTGCAACAGCATCGACATACTACCCACTACTCCTACCTTCCCTTAAACCAGATTTTCCAGTTAGGAGATCCTGTTTGAATCCTATAGAGCTTACAATGCGGCCCAATGGGCCATTGGCCATTTTCCATTGTGGCCCAGAGAGTCCAGAGCTCATGTTTTCATGTGTTGTGCACTTGCTGAAGCGGCTTACCTTGGGCATAGGCAGCACACACACACACACCCCCCTCATACACCCAACAGTGTGTGTGTGCACTTTTTTGGTTGCTAGCTTTCGTATTTGGCAAGCTAAACGAGTTTAGTTGGCCAAACATTATCATAACTTGGTCGTTTGCAAGCCGCAATGGTATAATCGTTTCATTTTTAAAACGTTTTCGGCATTTTTACTATGGCATAACATACTATAAGGCAGGATTTGGACTGACTTTCCGTTCATTATTTTGATGTTTTGTTCCTGCAAAATGCTGCATAATAATAAACTTTCACTTTTTCTACTGACTCTAGGCAATTTGACTGGCCAAATAATAATACGTTTGAATATACTGCAGACTGTGATAGGGTTAACAGGAATAATTTTTTGGTATATAGTACTAAATTTAGGAGAGAGAGAGTCTGAGTCAAATGTTAAAACCCCAGCTGACGCTGTATAATTAATTGTATGCATAATCAAGCACAAAAGTGAAATAAAAACGCCTATTAATTATAGTTTTGTCAAGAGTGCCCCTACTGCGTACAAGCCGCTCTCCCCTCCCCTCTGGGCGTTACAATGACTTCATTCTATATATATATATATATATATATATGTGTACTATAAATCGCATAGGAATATGTAAAGTTGTGCCAATGAAATTAATTCAATGCGCTTAAATTTCACGTCTATTAGTCTCTCGAGTGCGCCGCCAGTTTCTAATTTCCATACATTTGTGTTTTTCTCAATTTTTTTTTTGAATACCCTAGCAAAAGGGTATAATAATTTTGCTACTGCTTGGGTAACGCATAGAAGAATATGTCCTATAAAGTCTTTTAGCTAATGTTGCCTTGATGAATTTGTTAGAAATTGGCACAGAAGCTTCTTATTCTTGCGGGCAGTTTATATCCAAAAATCAGCCGAATCGGACTACGATATTATATAGCAATATATATAATGAAAAAAATTTTTTTTTCAGCAATTCAAATCTAAACAGGGCAGATGAATATAATATTATAATCTAAGCAATCTCAACAAGTTTCAACAAAATTTAACCACTATATCTTACATCTCCCATATGAATAATCGGGAGCCAAATGAGTTCTTCTATGAAAAACATTTTTATTTTTCCAGATATCGGAACCAAACTCACCTGTTCGATGTTTTAATAAAATGTGGTCAATCTACCAAAGTTTTATAAAAATCGGACCACTATATCTTATTAGAACAGTTAGTTGAAAAGTATTTTATAAACAACTTTTTTATTTTTAGCGATATCTCAACAAAACTTGACAGTTCTGTGCTTAAGTTTTCTATAAATAGTCTAATTAATTTTAATCAAAATCGGATGACAATATCATATAGCTGGCATAGGAAAAATCGGGATACAAATCAGTTCTTCTATGGAAAACATTTTTGTTTTTCCAGATATCAAAACCAAACTCTCCCGTTCGCTGTTCTATTATTATCTATCGAATCCACCAGAATCTTATGAAAATCGGACCACTATAACTTATGGAAAAAATCGTTTGAAAAACGTGTTGTATGATCAACATTTTTGTTTTTAGAGATAACTCAAAAAAACTTGACAATCCTATGCTTTATTTTTCTATGAAAAACATAAAAAAAGTTTAAATAAATTCGGACGACTATATCATATAGCTGCCATAGGAACAATCCGTCGAATATTGAGAATTTTTTTATTTTTATATTTTTTTTCATTTAAAAGACCAAAGGGTATATAGCTTCATTTACCAAAGGGTATATAGCTTCGGCATGCCATAACAAATAATTTTTATTTTTTTTTTTGTGCAACTTTACAGGGGCAGTCCACCCCTTTTTAACCCCCACCAAAATTTTTGGATCCCCGCTTACTTTGTTTGCCATGTGCCGGCCGACGCGCCAAGCAATTAATTTTGAATTTTAATACCCCAAAGTCACTGAGCGCACACACAACTCTGTTGGACTAATTGTGGCACAGAAATTGCAGCCTTTTTATATATAGTGGCAACAGGGGAAAAAGCGAAACGAACTGAGGGGGCATGGCGCGCATTTGCGAATCCATTGCAAATTGAGACGGCGACCTTCGGCGCCATCAGTTTGTGGCAGCAACTGACATGAGGCACATTAGCTCGTAAAACAACAACATGGACTATGGAAAAACCGGGCACACACAACACCTTGGCACCGGAACCGGAAACATAGCAAAAATGTCAAAGGCACAACAAACGGCGCTCACAAGAAAAACCATTAAGGCGACAGTGAGTTGACTATGTAGGTCAAAGGGGGGAGCCATAGGGAGGGGTTGTAGTGTACACTCGACTCTTGACTGTGTCGCCGGCAGGTGGCATGGTCATAAAAACAAGTGGCAAGTGGCAACGGGCAGCCATTTGATTCGACGAGTGGCAAGTTGTGCAAACAGTTTAAAGTGTGACCCAATAAGACAATAAGTGTAAATTTAATCAACACAACACAAAATGTTAAACAAACTGTCAGTCTCTCAATCTATTGGCCCAAAGGAACACACACAGTTTTAGCCCACAAAATGTGGCCAACACAAAAAAAAAAAATAAACATCCAGACAATGAAAAGCCCGTAATTTATTGTGTGGCAGCGCTAATTGCAAAAATAAAACATGATTTATGGCCAGCACGATAATATGCCGGCTACGCAGCCAAAAGATGCCCAAAAAGGCAAAAGCTGCCTCTGGGCCCAAAATGCTTCATGTGTGTGTGTGTGTGTGTGTGGCAAAGAAAGTTAAGTTATTACACTCGGAAAAAAAGTATATAAACAAATTTGCTGCAGTTAAATAAGATCTTACTTTAATAGTCAATTTTTGATTTTATAAAATTTTATTTTCTTTAAAATAAGAAATAAATAAGAAATAAATAAATTTAATAATAAGCTGTGGAAATAAATATTCATATCCCTTTTACACACAGTAAAACAATTTACATCAACTGAAAACTTTAACCACATTTTTGTATGAGCATAAAGAATTGTCGAATATTTAAGAAAAATTTTATTTTTTATTATTTATTAAATTTTACATAATTATGTAAAAGTTTTACAACAGTCGCCCAACAATGAGTGTGAACGAGTTCAAGTACGAGTATTATTATTACGTTATACTTATAACGCTCAGAAAATCATTAATTTATTAAAGTAATAAGTACAGTGGAGCTCATTCAAAAACATCAAAACATAAAATTAAAATAATCAATAAAATAATATAAGATCTAAGACTTGCCGCTGATTTTACAATTAACATTTTTGTTACTAATTACACAAGCTGAAACGTAGCTTATAAGACCAAAAATCATCTTTAGAATTAATTTAAGTTTTAGTTTAAGTCTGGTATTTTCATGAAAGTTTTTTTTAGATGAATCTTATAAGCGAATTTAAACAACTTTTACGCTTTCTGAAAGCTAATCAATCTATTAATTATTTAAAATTAAATATTACTCAATTCTTCGATAAATATCTATTCATCAATTAAAATTAAAATTTAATTCAGTGGTATTTATTTATTGTGCAATATTTTTAAAAAATTCAAAATTGAATACCATTCATAAATATATTTTAATAAATTTGTTAATTTTCTCTAAATAGCAAGCAAGAGTTCAGTACATAAAATTCAAGCAGTTCAGCTGCTGTTTAGCAAGCAGTTCAGTTTAAATATATGTTGCTGTGTTGTTGTCTTTATAAGAAAAATATAATAACTTCTATGTTTTCTTTAAACAATTGTAAAACAATTTTGACAACAAATGCAAATTTGGCCTTAAAATTTTTTCAATCGATTTATCGAGGCGGGAAGATTGATATGCCTGCTTTACCCGGTTACATATTAAATTTATTAACTATTTTTATTGGGATAAGAAAAATAATGTTAAATGCGTATTAATTATACTTGAATTAACTTTAAGTCTTAGCAATTTTTTTCAAGTGTTGGCAAAAAGTTCATTTTATGGGCAGACGGTGGGCAATTATTTGTAGATAATTGCTATGCGAGCAGCTTTTTAAATGAGTTGACAGCATTGCTGATACTGATTAAGATGATATAGATGATGATTATGATGTTGATTATGATGTTGATTATAATGCTGATGGTGATGCTGATGAGTATGTTAAGCAGGCCAGCCAATGGCTTGGAAGCGAATCAATCAGGCAGAACACACAAAGCCCATGGCCAAAACAAGTTGTTGTCCACTCAGTTTTCCGGGTCAGGAGGGAGCATGTAGGATTTTCTTATATTTTTTTTTTTTGTTTTTTTCTCATCTTATTTCAGTAGTTGGTTTGGCTGCTGACACAGTCAACTGGGAGGCAAAAGCAAAGCTCATCATTATGGCTCATTAGCAAAGCAATTTTTGTGTGTATTACTCGGTCTACTATTCTCCCCCTCTCTCTCTGTGTTTTGTATGCTACTAGTGTTGGTTATATTGAATGCTGCTAATTTGCACATAAGCCGCTTGGGGGCCCCCTCGTGCATAATGCGAAATCTCTTGACGACAGAACTTTGCTGTTGGGGCAATAACTAAGCCTAACATAAGCACACCCAGGCAGGCAGGCACAAGATACGAGATACGAGAGAATCTAATCCAACTGCTTATTATATACAACATGTTTGTGCGCCCAAAAGTATGCCACACATAGCAAATAGTTGTGGCAAAACCTCAACTCAACTCAACTGAATTCAACTCATCTCATCTCATCTCATTGATTTTTAGGTGAAGCCGCCGCAAGGCTTTAGCCGGCACCAAAAATAATTAACCGCAAATGCAGAAACAAAAATCTGCCAACATCAACACAAAAGCGGCACTAGTGGGTGGGTGAAAGGGCCAGGACTGACGGGACGACTTGCCATTCAACGGGAAAAACGGCTTAATGTCCCGGTGAGCGCGCACATGAGGCGGCATGTGTCCATTATTTGGTACATTAAGAGGCAGCAGCAGCAGGGTTGTGGGGTTGCAACACGGAGACGCATACAACGTTGTTGATAGCCTTTATTGTCTGCTATTATGGCAAGCAACAACTGCAACAGTTGCGACTTTTAATGTCAACGTGGGGCAGGCGGCCGGCTGGTTTGAGTTTGCCACCACATGTTGACGTTGGCAACCGCAGCAACAAATGTGCATAGAGTCTGTAGCAACTGTAGCAACTGTAGCAACATCCTGTTGCCCCGGTTGCCGCTCATTATGTGTAATGGCTGCAGCTGCAGCTGCAACATTATCAACATCAACGGGCCAACAGCCAAACTGGCATGTCCGTCCCAAATGCCAACCGGAGTGAGTGCGGCAAAGAGAAATTCATGAATGCCAGACTACCTGCACATTTGCACATGAAAGGAAAGGCTACTGCCACAATTGTTGCTGCAACAGCGGCAGCAGCTATTGCTCCCGGGCAAAACATTAATAACAACAACAACAACAGCTCAGTAAGCTCAGAAAATGAGAAATATGAGCAAAAAAAAACAAAAAAAAAACAGTGAAAAATTACAGAGCTGCATTTATACGACGTATATTGAAATGGAGCAAATACAATTTGTGCAAAGCTCAAATCAATATTTTAAATTATTTATAGACTCACTTACTTGCTCACTAATTATTCGACAATAGACAATGAAAACTAGAAAGTACCGGGAATTGGGAATATTTCAATAATTCGACTATCCATATTACAAACTAGAAAGTATCAGGATGTAGGTAGTACATCATATATTTAAATAAACATCAAAGTTTAGTCCTTACCTGTAAATATAAAAATAAAAAAGGTTTTTAATGAAGAAAAAAACACAGAATTCAATGATAATTGCTTAAAGATAGGAATAAGAAACCTAAGAAAATATATTAATAATGAAAATTTCGAATTATCAATTCGTTGTTGTATATTATAATCGATAATATTTTATATAATTTATACAGCAATTAGTAAGAAAAACATTTATCAAACTGTCTTTCCCATCGGTTTAATAAAAAAAACGAGTTCATCACAAAAGACAAGTCAAGGTTATAAATTATATGTTCTGTATTTCATTTTCGATTTACTTTCACAAACAAATTAATTAGAGTAGATTGAAAAGGCAAACCATTTATATAAGAGTAGTCCTCAAAAATTTCCTTATCTCTTTTTTTTGTTTTGTTCCACATTTTGTATATTTTATCAATGTTTCATTTTATCATTATAATTTTTTTTTTATTTATTATTTATTTATTGCTGCAATGCTATCTGCTATGTATTGAGCAGCATTATGGCAATAATTTTTTGAAAATATTAATAAATTAAATATTTTTTTAAATGTAATTTATTGGCAGGTTGTTATTTTTAAAATCGTTTTTATTTTATTTTTACGTTAAGTATATTTATTGAATTTTAGCTTTAAGAGAACCAACAAAATTTGTGCAAGTCTTTTTCTAGAATAAGCTAACAATTTATTTAAATTGCTTCAATATTTAAGCAATTCGCAAAATATAAATTTCCGTCGAATTTATTCTAAAGTAACATTCAGAACAGATCAATTTAAATTTTTATTTTATTTTACAAATAAATAACAAAAATTAATGCAAAATTAAAAGAAATCTCAAATTGCCTATCATATGTTAACTCTTTTATTTTTTCTTCTTCTCTTGCAGCATGGACTACACCTCAGTGCTCTGCTGTGGCCTGGCTTTTGTGCTATATTTGAATACCCTTAATGCGGGCTTCGTCTATGATGACAGGTGAGAAGATAAAGCATGGACCAACTTTACGCCAATGTTTAAGCTTTAAGGCAAATTTATGTATTTAAGCGTCAAGAGCAAACACACTGACAGCAAAAAAAAAAAAAAAAAATAAGTGAAAAAAAATACAAATTTCTTGGGTTTTTTGGGGTGAGTTACGAGTTGCCTGTGGCATGCCGTTGAAAGATACTGCAATGGAATTTCAGTGGTACTTAAAATCGAATTTCAAGCCATGCCATGATGCCACATGTTTCTCTGTCCCCTCCCCCGTTACCATGCTCGTAAAGAGTTCCTGCCACCAACTGGCTGACAAGAAAGACGCTCTAGCGACTTTGTGGGGCATTAGAGTGGCATTTGTTTATGTGAACCGCAGCAAGGACAACGACAGCGACGACAAAAACAACAACGATAACGTCATTGGCAATGCCCATGATATGGAAACTCACGAACTGTGTGTGTTCTGGGTTTCGTTTCGTTCGCTGTCCCTGTCACGAACACTACACAAAAATCCCACAAAAGTCCGCCTGCTGTGCGTGCCGAGCTGTCCAGGTGAGCTCTACCAGCCAAAGACCAAAGCCCAAAGCCCACGCGTGCTTTGGGCCAATGATGTTGTCGCACAACACAGACTGCAACACTGGTGAAAGGCTGCTGATGATGCCATCAGTGTGGCAACATCGGAACGCACTTCCAACTCTCTCTCTCTCACTGTCACTGTCCACAAGTTGCAGGAATTACCCAAGCAACAGTTGCCAGATTCACAAAAAATTTTGTGCCGGAAAATTATTTCTCAAAATTTGAACATCAAAGAAAAATGATCTGGCAAAGAATATTTCTACTCATAACTTTGTCAAAACTTTGAATATTTTTCATGGCAGTGTGTGTTTGTGATTTGTCTGTCAAATTTGATTTATTTGTGCAATTTTTTCTTAATAGAAAAGTCAATTTAAATGCATAAATTGTCAAATCGATTGATGGTATAGTTTTCAATTGATTTTCTTTTTGTTTTATTTTTTAATAGTTGTTTTTTTAAAATAACAATTGTTAATCTTTCAACCTTAACTTAACAGATTTTCAAATAGGTAATCTTTTTGGTATCAATTTGTTGACTTAATAAGCTTGGCAATTAAATATTTCTAAAACTTGGGAAGATAAAAACATTGTAGCTATAACATCAAGCAAAAAAAAAAAATTGGAAAAATTTGTTTCTTAAAATAGAAGTATAAACTCAAACAGGTAGTAAAATAATGGTCATAAAACCAATCTGTTTGAAAACTGGTTCAGCTTTGACGAAGTTATGAGAATTTAATATTTAGGAAAGACATTTAACATGAGAAATTCCTTTTCTACAGAAAATACTCTTTCTATTATTTTAACTCACAAAACGTTGTCAAAAGTAAATCGATTCCATTGCGAATTATTTCTCTGGTTATGTTTTTTCCAATGGAATAATTTGGCATTTAAATTTTATTCAAAGTTAGAAAACATAATTTTATTTAATCTCGACCTTAGCTTAGGGTTAAACAAAGAGAAGAGAAATATCGAAATTATTATTAAAAAAGAATTATCAACTCATTAAGGGGATAAAATCTTTGCCAAATATACATTCTGAATGAAAATCAGTTTTGCAATCCAAAAAGGACATTCCAGTAGGAATTTTTCTTTATCATGGTTTTTAGTACATTATTAAAATAAATCTTTTTCTGGTTTTTCCCCTTACGGTTTTAATATATGTTCGTTTTTAATCTAATTCCTTTTCTATTTTTCTTCATTTTTAGACGCGCCATACTGGCAAATGCGGATGTGTCTGGTGGAGCGCCCTGGCAGCGTAGTTTTGGCAATGACTTTTGGGGCACGCCGCTGACGGACAGCGGTTCACACGGTTCCTGGCGACCGCTTTGCGTGCTGAGTTTCAGGCTGAATTATCTGTTGGCCGGTGGCTATACGCCGTGGGGTTTCCATTTGGTCAACAATCTGTTGCACTGTGTGGCGACGGCATTGGTTGTGCGCGTGGCACGAACGCTGCTTGCCTCATTTTGGGCTGTGCTGGCGGCTGGTGCATTGTTCGCCGCCCATCCCATACACACAGAGGCTGTGGCGGGCGTGGTGGGGCGCGCAGATGTTGCCGCCTGTGTCTGCTATTTGCTCACGTACCTCAGCTATTTACGGCATATGCGTTGGCGCGAATCCGCGGATCCTCGTCAATGGGTGGCCCTAGGCACCACTCTGATCTTTGCGGTGGCCTCATTGCTCTGCAAGGAGACGGCCATAACCTCACTTTTAGTGTGTGCCGCTTTCGATGTAATGCGTGGTCTCAGCGGCCAGGTGGACAAGGTGAGTGCGGTTACATTGATCAAGATTTTATTTATTTTTTTGATATTTATTTTGTCAAATTGTTTAGGGAAAATTAATATTTATATCAATTGGATTTAAGAACACTAAATAAATGTAATACACGGGGATTTAAGAAAAAATTTAATACAATTTAAAAAGAAACCATTCTGCCTTATATACTAACCGCCGAAACAGTTTGAGTAAAAGTATGCAACAATTCGCATATTTAAATGTCAAAAATTATCTAGAGAAGTAAAAAAAAATCAATTTCAAATTTAAATAGGAAAGCAATTTAGGGGCCAAATAATGAACGGTGTCCTTATGAAAATCGAATAAATTTTGACCAAATTTTATAGAAATCAAAACAAAATGCCAAAAAAAAAGAGTCAAAATTTTAAAAATTTCGGATTTCAATGGGATATTAATATAGAGGTCAAACCATTATAATTATCAAAACGCCATTACAAGTTAAAATCGCATGAATTTTAAACACGTTATGGCTGTAAAAAGTCTCTTAGGGTAGCTTCTATAGAAATCATAGATCAAGAAATACCTAAAAAAATTTCTGAAAAACTTAATATGAGATTTGAATGGAATATGTATTTAGATGTTTAAGCATCACAAAAAACACCATTCCTAATAAAAATTGGATGAATTTTGACCAAGTTATGGGTGTATAGAGTCTGTCAAGGTTTTTTCTATCGAAATAAATGTCAGAAGGAAAGCAAGGCGATCAATATTTCTATTTTAGATTTGAAGTTCAACTCTTTTATTAGTTAACTTTAAATTAAGTTGTTTTCGTTTTATTCTTATTTATTTATTTAAATTTAAGTTGTAAGATAAAATTTATATATTAAAAAATATCAAGCAATTTTTTCGCTTTTTTCATCTCTAATTCTCATACTCTCTCTATTTTTCTCATCCATGTAGCAACGTGTACGTTCTCTTTGCTTTGTGCTGGGCGCGCTCTTCTGCAGCGCCTACTATCGACTGGTTATTGTGCCCGGTCCACAGACCGCATTCTCCAGTGCCGACAATCCTATAGCACGTACCGCTTCCAGCTGGACGCGATTGCTGACATTTCTACACCTGCCCGTTATAAACTTGAAGCTGCTGTTGCAGCCGCAGGTGTTGAGCTTCGATTGGGGCATGGATGCGCTGCCGCGAGTGACAACATTGTGGGATCGACGCAATGCTCAAACCATTTGCTTCTATTGTGCGCTGCTGGGCGTTGCATGGCGCAGTTGCAAGGTTTTGCTGCACAGCAGCGAACTATTTGAAGGCAGCGGCGGTGGCGGTGGAGGTGGCATCGGTGGCAACTATCCACAGTATCATATACAAAAGGTGGGACGCAAGTCGCGCGCCAAGCGCAAGCGACTGGCCAACAATAACAACAACAACAATTGCAACAACAAGTACCAAGCCTATGAGGCATCCTTTCATCAGGACACGCTTCCATTTAGCAAACAGCCATGCAGCGATTGCAACAATAATAATAGCAATGGCGTCTATGTTTATGGCGATGCCGCCGCGGCTGTTGCTGCCACCTCACCTCCCCAACATCCACATCTAGTGTCTTCCGCTGTCAGCTTGGCGTTGCATAAAGCTTTTCGTGGCTCACGCAGCAGCAGCAGTTGCAGCAACAGCACAACGGCCAGCAACAAGAGCAGCGGCAGCAGCAGCAGCAGCGCTAGTTCCAGTTCCAGCTCTAGTTCCAGCTCACTGGATGGCAGCTCCTCCTCCTCGTCCTCTGCCTCCTCCTGCATATCGTCGGAATATATGCTGGGCGGCATGTCTAAGGCCGCTCGCAATGCCTGCATTCTGCTCATGTCCTGCGCCTTCCTCACACTGCCCTTCCTGCCCGCCAGCAATCTCTTCTTCTATGTGGGCTTCGTTGTGGCCGAGCGTTTACTCTATTTGCCCAGTGTGGGCTTTTGCCTGCTGGTGGGCTATGGCGTCTCCAAGCTTTTGGCCTGCAATCGCACTCGAAGAAGCTACAGGACACGTTGCATGCTACTCCTGTGCTTTGGTGTGCTACTCGCCGCATTGAGTATGCGTACGGTGCGTCGCAATGCAGATTGGCGGGATGAGGAGAGTCTCTTTAGGAGTGCCATTAATGTCAATCCGCCTAAAGGTGAGTGTCCTGTTACCATTTCGCATAAAAGGATGATTTACTCAATTTCAACCAAAACTTGTTTCCAGCGTTGGGCAATCTGGGCAGCGTGCTGAGCTCACAGGCGCGCTATGAGGAGGCCAAACAGGTGCTGCAGGAAGCGATTCGGTATAGGCCCAATATGGCGGATGTGCACTTCAATTTGTAAGTATATCGAGATTGCATCTAGTAGTAGGGAACCCAGGCCCACTTAGCGGTCATTTGGCTTGACAGTTTCGCATCGGCAATCGCATCTGTCGAATCTACGTATCTGAGTGCCTCGTTTTTGCAGTTAGATGAGCTGCTTCTGTCCCACATGACACACACACACATCGCTTTCCACGCTTCAAGTGCTCGGATAAATGGCAGAACTTTTTTTTTTTTCCTTTTTCTCCCAGCCATTTTCATTATCTCTGTGTGTTTTTGCTGCGCATTTAGTGCGGCGGCCAGGACATTTTCATGCTCAAGGATATGCACAGCCCCTGGTAATACAATGCCGAACAAGCTGTCAAATGAAGCCCATTTTGTTGTTTTTCTGCCTGCCTGCCAGCCTGCCTGCCTGCCAGCCTGCCAAGCAAGAAAAGTAGAAAAGTACTGAGGCGCTATAGGAAAATTCTTTCTGCAGAACTATGCGCATTTTGTGCTGTTCATTTTTTCATTGCATACTTTCCCCAGCGTTGCTCACTCAACAAAAGTCCTTCGCGTTCACACTTCACTATGGAGCATTTTAGCACTTTTTATGGAATAAATTAATAACTTAAAAATTAGGGAAGTTCTTGTGGTACATCACTTTCTTCTTAATTAATTTTTATTTTTTTATCTGAAATTGAAATATATAATTTAGAAGTTTTCCTGAAAATTAAAACAATTCCAGGCTTAAAATTAAAATGAATTAATTGAAGTGATTTTGGCAAAATTTTTATTTTTATTTCCAAAGTGCGCAAAATTGCACCTTGATTTTACTGCTTCGAACTGATCACTAACATGTATTTAAATTTTAATTTTAAAATTTTTACTTAAAGATTGCAATATTAAAAAGAAAATAAATTTTGAAGCAAGTTTTTTTCATCAACAGACAAATATGTTTAATATTAAGAAATTCACATTTACCAACATGAAATAAAAACCTTCTGATCAATATACATTCCAAATTTTAATAGAAAAAGTTGTTTGTTTAAGTATTTAAGACAATTTATTTTAATCAAAAATAAATTATACAACAGCAGCACTTTCTGTTTGTTTGGAACTGCAATTTTAACAGCTGCTAACTTAACAGTGACGCCCATGTTAATTTTTGTTGTGTTAGCAAGATTGAAGTCTAAAGTATTTATAACGCATTAGCAAAAAAAAAAAATTTAATTTTTACTATGTAATATTAAAGTCCGATGTACTAATGTATTAACTCCAAAAAATTTTCCACCAAAAATAAATTTTTTTTTATGGAAAAAACTTAATTTTACCTCAAAAAATATATAAAAAAAAATATTTAAAAAATTCCAAAAAAAAATTGATAATTTTCACCCATAGTGCACTCCAACTAGCAGTTCCTTCCTCCTTTCGTCTGTCAACGTCTGCCAGAGTCTGTAAGCGTCCTGTTTTGTCTGTTGTCTGTTCGCATTGCATTTTCGCTCATTGCGCATATTTCGCAAACGCGACGCAACGCAACGCGACGAGACACGTCGAGTCGAGTCGAGTCGAGTCGAGACAGCATAACGGCAAAAGAAAAGCCAACTGCTGCAACAACAACAACTACAACAAATACTACAAATAATACTATGCAACACAGCAACAACAACAAGTGTTATAGCTGCAACTAGAAATAAAAAAATAAAAAACTGAGAGGGGGAGCAAAAAAAAAAGTGAAGTTGCGCTTTGAATATTCAGTGCGTCATTTTGTTTAGTGCTCGCCTTTTTTTTTTATTTTTATTTATACATATTTTTTTGCCGACTGTCAACGTCAGGGATTGTTGCATGCCACATTATTGCATGTATTTTGGGTAAGCAACACCCAAACCCCCCATTTGCTGGCTGTGTTTAATGTCAAAGTACTCAAAGTCAATGGTTCAGAATCAGGTCACATTTCTAAGGCTGCTGTCATATCCTGATTGGGCTTTATGCCTCTGCCTTTTTGCTCCTGTTGAGCAAAGAATAGTACAAATATTAGCCGCTGGGTAAATTGCGCTGCAACCACAAAACCCGGAATCCAGAAATCCCTGAAACCCTTCAACTTCAACAGGCAAACGGACGGACGGGCGGACCGCTGCGTGACATGTTTGCCCTGCGCTAATCGAAAATCAATGTTGTCAGGATAACCACAGGAGCAGCAGCAGCAGCAGCCACCCGCACCACATATCCTTTTCCCCTAACCGGCAATGCTATTTCCTGTTCGCGCTCAAAGAATAAACATCTGTTTGCACATATATTATTTACTGCGATCAAGTCATCAAATAGCAAATGCTCGCGGGCTGCTGTCGTTTGTGCTTGACTGATTACAGCTCCTCTCTACCCCCCACTCCACTCACATCCTTCAGCAAGGACACACCCAGGCAGCGACTGCGTTTGCAGCTATAACAAAAATACAAAAAAAAGCAACAAAAAAAAGCGAAACGAGTTGTCGAAATTCCATATATTGCCGGTATTTGTTAGACGAGCAGTTGGATAGGTTATATATATGCCAAACACACTCACACACACATACACACAGCTTGACTCGTCCTGGCATCCTATAAGAAACGCTTTTCGTAGCCAAACACCAAACAACAATACCAGAAATCACTGAGCTATATAATTTGATTTCTTTACTTTATGCTACGTCAGCCAATTGTTATTGTTGTTGATGTGTTTTTGGCTAAAAGCTAAAACCAGTTGCCAATTTTTGAGCTAATTTTAAGCCAGAAGAAACTAAAACGAAATACTATATTTCTTAAACAAAAAAGCATATTATGCGATATACATACATATATTTCATTTAAATATAAAATTGCATATTGCATCATATATATATATATATATATATATGTTCATATACAGACTTAGATCAGGGATAAGTTTTATATTAAACTTTAAATAAAATCGATATTAATTGAGCTACTTTCTTTTTCGCAAAAATAAAAAATTCAAAATTTAAAATTCTGCAATGGCGTTTTTATAGCAAAATGTCGAATATTTAATATTTTTTATCATGAAAAAACTACAAGCAATCTTAAAAAAAAAAAATTTCAACATTACTAAAGATTTTCGAAAATAATATTACTCATCTGGAAAATTTGCTTAAAATAAAAAGCAAAACTCAAAATCCTTCAATGGCGTTTTTATAGCCAAGTTTTTCAAGTTTAATATTTCGTTATAATAATAAAGAAAAGCCAAATTTAAAATAAAAGAAATTGTTTCCAAGTTTTTAAAATTTTCAATAATATGTTTTTTTTTTTTGAAAATTGGCTTAAAATTTTCAAAATAATTTTTTCATGGTTCGTTTTGGCTTACTTCTTGAAAATAAATAACAATATTGCCACATTTAGATATAAATCGTCGTATTTGATTTATGAATTATATTAATGCAGCAATAAAAAAACTTAAACAATAATATTTTTTATAAATAAAAAATAAATATTACTTTTGGTTTAAGTATGAAAAACCCAAATATTAATTGTTTTAATTGAAAAAAAAAAGCGTAACACTAAAAAATATAAAAACCCACTAAAGAAATTCATAAATTATCGTGTATGGTATAATTATTTTTTTGTCAGAAAGTTTGCTCCAAGTACATAATTTTACATAATAAAAAAATAAATGATTAATATCGTTTTTTCCGTTCCCTGCCAACAAATAAAATATTTCAAAGTGAAACATTATCAAGTTCTATAAAATTTTTCACCTTAGTAATGACAAAGTCAAAGAGTTGCAATTTGAATACTTATCACAGATAGAGTTGAAAACTTTAAGTCTCTAGGTTTCTTGTATATAAAAAAATAAAAAAAATAAAAAAAACTTAAGTAAAACTTAAAAATATTTATACTTTCGCCGTTTTCTCCCTCAAACTTTCTATGGAAACTCAACGCTGGCAACACTGTTTGTTGCCCCTTTTCCTTTGATGCTGCACTTTTCATCTCATCTTAAGGCGTTGTATTTGATTTACCTTTTGAATAAAAACAACTTGCACTTCGGGCAGACAGAAACACAGCTTTAAGACATCCAACTGCATTTGCTGGCAAACTAATTACATAAATCTGAGCAACCTTTTACCTCCTTCATATACATCGCCTGGCTGCGCCTTTCACTTACAGTCAACTGTCAGATACTTGACAAGTTTCTAGGCGCCGTCAAGTGGCCTGCAAACCAGCCGCAGGGCGCTCTAATTAGATCTCAAGCAGCCGCAGAAGTAGGCGACAAGTTCAGGAGGAGTCTATTAATGCCAACACTTTCACTTTTACCACTAACGATTTTCCTTAACTCCATCCTTGCAGGGGCATTCTGCATCAAAATCAGCAGGACTACAAGTCAGCCGTTGAGTGCTTTCAACGCGCCATCAAGTTTCGCCCAAGCTTGGCAGGTAAGTGTATCAATCAATTGACAATCAATAAACACAAGACCGAGTAGAGCTGAAAAACAATCGAGTATTCAACGAGTAACGATAAAATCTATGATTTAAGCCACTGGAATACTTTAAAAGAATTTTTTTTATATATTATTATGTTTAGGGATAGAGTTGACTCTCTAAAATTCAGGGTCTAGATGGCTAAGTCTCAGAGTTCATTAGTGTCCCAGGAATTTTATTTTAGCCAGGATGATCCAAAAGCAGAATAAACTCATAATTGTAATTTTTACCCTAAAAATCCCATTTTAATTATAATTTTTGATTTTAATACAAAAAATAAAATTTAAAAAAATTACACTTTGCAAAGGCATTTTCTATCCACAAAAAGGAAAAAATTAATTTTATTTATATTTGTTGCCGGGACCATTGAGATAAATAAAAAATAATTCCAAACCTTCGCAAAATTGTCATGAAATATTTGTATATTTTATTATTCGTTTAAAAGTTAAATTAAAAACTTTGCATTAGAATATGCCCATATTAAATAGAGCAAATTTTGGCTTTTAGTATCACTCTTTGGATTTGTAAGTTTGCTAGTTTTAAAATAAAAACTAAGATTCTATAAATATCAGTTTTTTAAAATAAAAATTAAGAAATTTTTCGTTTGAAATTTTTAAAATCCAAAATTAAAGAAATATTGCATTTTTATTTTAAAATAAAAATTAAGTTATTGAGATTTTCTATAATTAATAAATAATAAATAATAAAAGTTTTTCTGCAATTATTAATTTAAAAATTAAAAATCTCCACATAAAGCTTAAATTATATTTCTGTATATATTTCATCTTTAATCTAGTTAATCGAATAACAACAAAATCGATAGTTTTCCAGCTCTATTGAAGCATATACCCGTAGAACCATAAACTAATCCATATTTTCTCTATATATAGTGGCCTATCTGAACCTCGGCATATCATTCATAGCGCTGGGCAAGCGACAACAGGCCATTGAGATTCTTCAGGTGGGCTCCTCATTGGATGGTTCAGCGGTGCGAGATCGTGGTGCACACGATCAGGCCAGAAGTTCAGCCTATCTGCAGTTGGGCGCACTCTATGTGGAGCAGGGAAAATTACAACGGGCCTTGGCAGTGTATCGTGAGGCATTATCCTCGCTTCCGGCGCTGCTGCATCAGCGGGAAGTGCTGTATCAACGCATTGGCGATGTCTTTGGCCGACTGCAGCAATGGGATGAGGCAGAGCGTCATCATCGTGCCGCCTTAGAACTGCAACCTAATCAGGTGGCAGCGCATCTATCCTACGGCATTACGCTGGCCAGAAATGTAAGTAAATTATAAATTGATCTATCTACACTATCAACTATTTATCGATGTTAAAATATATCAAAGTATTGGTAAAACTAATCAAACCTGGAACCGTAACGATTTTACGATTAAATTGCATGAAAAATGTTAATTTTTATTTTTTATTTTTATTAAGTGTCATTTTTATTTCCAGAGTTTAAAAAAAATAGCTTTGTAAATAAAAAATACAACTCAAAATAATCCTTAAAATACTCAATTATTTTTTCTCAAAAATAAAACTAAAAATATTATTACGCCTATTTTATAGTCAAATGTCGAAAGCTATTTTTTCTGAATTAAAGAATCAAGACGAGCCTAAAAAAAATGTTGTAAAAGTTTATAAAAATTAGTGGAAAATTCTTTTTTGTTCGAATATGTTTCACGAGGAACCTTAAAAAAATATTTTCTGAACGATGAGAAATGTTCCCAAAATTGTATTTTGTTATAAAAATTTTGGAATTAAAAAAATATATTTGCACAAGTTACCAAATGCTTTGAAAATTATTTTTTCTTCTCTAATTTAAAAAAAAATTTTATTTTAATTTTTTAAATAATTTTTTTAACAAAATTTTTTTTTTATATTTTTAAAAATGTTTTTAAGTTGCGTCTTGGTTTTTGTATTGAGAATAAATACCAATGTTGCCACAAAAAGTCTGATTTGAATATTGAGCATTACATTTTGAGGATAATCAGTTTATCAAATATGTGTAGACCGCTCTTTCATAACGTTGCTTTTAAATATAAAAGAAAAATTAAAATATTCGTTTTATTCGGTTCCTGGTTAAATCGTTTGAATTTCGTATCTTATGCTATTTTTCCTACTTCAGATCGTCTAACATTTTATTTTCTTTTCTATGCAGAGCAGTCGCGCCGCGGAGGCAGAGATGTGGTTCAAGCGGGCGTTACAATTGGCGCCGGAGCAGGCCAGCGTCTATCACCATTACGGTGGGTATTAAATGCTTCATATTCCTTCAATTTATGGCCAAGTTAAAACTTCTTTACTATTCTTTTATAGCTGAATTCCTGACACTGCAGTCACGTCATCACGAGTCTGTCGTTTATCATCGCCGCGCTGCGGAATTGGCGCCAACGGACTACGCCTTGGTGGTGGCAGCGGCAACATCGCTGCGGCTGCTGGATCGCAAGGTGGAGGCGGAGTTCTGGTATCGCAAGGTGAGACTGATCTCTAACTGAACTTTAAATCAAATTTGTTATTAACACAATTCATTCTACAGGCTGTGGCCTTGCGTCCAGATGACGCACATGCCCATACCAATCTGGGCGCCATTCTGCACCTTCTAGGACGCACAAATCATGCGGCAGCCAGCTATAAAGCCGCACTCCGACTACAGCCGGACGATACCATAACGCTGGGAAATCTGGCCAAGTTGGGCGTTACGAATGTCTAGCCAGGATGTGATCAGGGAGATCGTTAATTAGCCACAGAGCGAAGAGTCAAGTTATTTTTATATGCGAAGGCCGAATAAAAAGGCGTTAGATAACTCTACAGAATTTATACGAAGGACTTCGATACATATTGTATATCATTTAGCAGGAGGCAGGCAAACAGCGTGTAAATATCCCAAAAGCAGCGACCAAGAGAAATAAACGAAGAAAAAAGTCAAATTCAAAAGAATTTATTTGTGGCAAGAAGAAACGCGAAAAAGAAAGCATGTTATAGAGCAGACAGAGAGAACAATAATTAAACTACCTAAATGTTAAGTATAAACACGGAAACCCGGTAACCGGATGCAGGTGCTGTACAGTGAATATATATATGTATAACCGTAGCAAAAAAGAAAAAAAATATCAAACGATGTGCTTAAAAAATTTAAAATGTAAATTATTGTAAATACCAAAGAAAAAAAAATATGGATAAAAATATGATTATTATGAATTTTATTATTATTATTGACTATATATAAATATATATATATATATATGTATGACTGTATATGGACTATGCCTAATCATTGTGTGGCGGCTTCAAGATCCTTTTTGCGTTATGTGTACATTTTAGTTAAGCGAATACCAAGTATGAAACGAAATATAATTGTAAAAAAAAACTAAACAAAGTGCATCATAATATATATACATATATATTATGGAAAAAAAACGAAGAAGAATACATATATGATTAAAGAGAAAACCTATTTAAAAAAAAGAAATAAAAGTATTTTCATTCCATTTCCCAGCTACTTAGCTAAGCGACAACAAGTGTTTGCCATGATAATATATATTTTTTACCTACCTACCGCAAGTGGCACATTGAACCCCATAATTGTGACCGGTCTCTGGCCCAAAGCTCCACTTGACTAGAAGACTATAGCTCCCAAGGCAAAAGGAAATATTTTCAAAGCTTAACGGCTTAAAATTCCCGCCCGCAAACACAATCAGTGTCAAAATTTTCGACCAGGAGGAAGACGTTGCATCTACAGCAGACGGAGGCGCCACTTAAGCTGAAAGCAAACCACAACAAGAAATAAAGCGTTGTGTCTTATGCCAACTAAATCGCAGGATTATGAATTACAATATACTTGACTGCCAGGACTACTGGGCTCTGACTGCCAGGACCAAGATTCTGGGCTGCTGCTTCTGCAGTCATAATATTGCCACAGCTAATGCAACGGGCTGGGATGCCGGGCTAAATGGCTTGGGTGGCAAGGGAGGGTTTTGGCAATGTTGCACAACGATAAAGGTGATGACTTTTGACATGCAAAAGGCAATGGCAAAGTCAGGCAGGCGCCAATTGGTGTGGCAAGTCAAGTGGCGGCTTGTTTGTTTGTTCTTGTTGTTGCCCCAAACTGAACGTGGCGCGTCTAAATGAATGTATCAGTCCGTCAGTCAGTCAGTCAGCCCCTTCATCCTGTCAGTCTGTCAGTTTGTCCGTCATTTTCCAAACTGTGCTTGAAACGGTGTCATGGTAGTATGCCACTTTGTTGCAGCTGCAACATTGGCCACTGAAACTAGTTGTTAGTTGCTAGTTGCCCCCCTCCCCATTCGCAGCACTGCCCGAGTGCTGTTCACTAATTGCAGACGCCTGTCTGTCTCAGAGTTGAGTCCTGTCCAATCCTGTCTGAGCAATTGACGCGCTGCCTTTCTTACAAGTGACTCGTTAGCTTTGTGAATCCACCAGGACCAGCACCACCGCCAGGACGACCAGGATGAGGTTGAGTCTGAGGCTGAGCAGCGTTCAGTGCGCTAATTACTGACAGCCTCAGCAGTAGAGAGTGCGCGGATTTATGACAAGGCAACGTCAACGTTGACTCCATTCGCTACCACTCAGACACTGCACTGTGGTTGAAAATTGTATTTTAATGATTAAAAAAAATATTCCAAAATAAAGCAAGAGTTTTGAAATTTGGTACGTAAAAATATTAATACAAAAAATATATATATACATATATAATGCGTTGCGAAAAATTATATAAAATTTATTTTTGATTTTTATTTATTTTTTTTTCGTCAAATAAATACGTAAGAAAGCTAAAGTCGATAATAACCCAAAGAGCTATACGTTCATACGCATATTAATTTAAAGCAGTTCAGATTTTGAACTGATCAAGCAGTTCAGTAGTAGTGATAGCAAGAGGTGCATTTCAAAAAAGCGGCTAACTGCTACTCTTTATACACTCAACGGAATTCAATCAATTCAAAAATCAGCGACATTTGCCTAAAATATTTTTAACAAAAATATTAAAACAATTTTTTTTCTAAATTTATTATAAAGATTATGGAATATTAGCCAAAAAAAACAAGAACACTTTAATTATATTAAATAGCAAATTTCCAATGCTTTTTAAAAGAAAAATGTGAATTTTTGGTGCTATTTAAAGGGGAATTATAAATTCAAAGCATTTAGAAAAATGATAATTCGTTAAATATAGATTTTTAATCTTGCTTTGAGCTTGTCTAAAAATCGAATTTATCTTCAAGAGGGGCAAAAATGTGCAAAAACAATTAAATTTATTATATTTTCCTCAAGTCACCTCAACTAAGGAGTTACATTTCACGAAAATAAAATTAATTAAATATATAAAAATATAATATTAAGCCGCATGGCAACAATAAAAAAAAATACAAAAATTGTATATACAAAAAGCTTTAAACGCTATTTTCCACATTTCCACAAATCTTTTGGTTTTAAAATCAGCTACTGCGACTAATTTAGGCTAAAATAACTTCAACAATTTCTCCAACTTCACTAAATTAACAAACTCGCGACGAACTTTGAAAAACCTCAAAAACTCTAGAGTTGGCGATATTGAGTTCATATATTATTTTCCTATTATTTAATTAATTGATTAATTTTTTTTATTTATTTTTATTTATTTTATTTTATTTTATTGAGCTTTTTTTAACAAATAAATAAAAAATGCAAATTAATTAATTAATATGCTACCTTTAAAATATCGACAACTGCCCAAAAAAAATATAAAAATTATAATTAATATTTTCGACAAAATGGTGGTACTTTTCCCATAAAATTTAAAATTTGAGACCACTGTGCACTGGACCAACCGTAAAACAGTGAGGTGGTGCTGGTCTTAGTGGTGTCTTTTGTCTGAGTGCACACTGGCATAACCACTTGAATATCTCTCTCAATAACTAGCCGAGACAATAAACAGGGAGGAATTGCACTCTGGCTGAGTGGGAAACTGAAACGTCTGGACAGGACTATACTCAAATGAAGCCCAACTGCCAGGCGCAGAACACAGATGCAACTAATTCGAGCTAATTATAGCCAAAAGGCTATTTTTCAACACACACAAAAAAATAAATATGTTTGATGTGGATGACAGAAACACAGTAAAAGCAGGAAAAAGGCAAATGCTTTGGTAGTTTTATGTTTTAATTGTGGCTTACGTTTGATTTGGCCAAAGGGCATACAACAGTCATGACAGGCATAAAAACAAAGGCAAACATGCTGGTATATATACCACATATGTAACACACACTTACACATACACACACACTTCTATACAATGCCAAGTTTTATTTACAAGTGGCTGATGGCGAATCCAAAATCATTTGTTATTTGCCAAAAGCAAAGTAAAAAAAGAATTTCTTTTTTTTTGCCGGTCTCTCGCTCTTAAATCGCTTTTGATGAGGGTCACATCAAATGCAACCCGCCTGACCGCTTCAGCAACTGTATATGTGTGTGGGTGTGTGTGTGTGCGTGTGTGTGTACTTTCAACTTTTTGTAGCGAGTAGCCCTCAAGTCTTTGTCAGATACATGCGGCTGTCTCTCGACCAAATAGAGATTTCAACATACCGTTACGCTTGGCCAAAGAAATGAGCCAATTAGTTGCCAGTGAAGCAGTTGCATTACTTGAATGCAACATGCAGCGTACAGCACACAGCATGCAGCATGCAGCATGCAACACTTGTGTCAATGCCATTTGGGCTCTTGGCACTTGACAAGCCCCAGACATGGCAGCCCAAACGTGACAACGTCAACACTTTTGCATTCGCATAATAATCATATTGCGAATATAATGGCGTGAAACAGCAACAACAAAAATAACGCGTATTATAAGTATAAAGATAATATCAACTAAAAGATACCCTACAACAGATAACAACAATTTTTTTGTATTTTTTTTTTTTTTTATCAAAAAAACCAATTTAGTTCGTTTGCCTTATTGATTTTAATATTAGAAATTAAATATATAAATCAGAAGTAATTATAAAAAAGTAAAACACTAAAATAATGATCATTAATTGATTTTTGCTTGAGAAATAAAACTAAAAATCGTACTACAACTTATTTATAGTTAAATGTGGCAAGGTTTCTCAATAAATAAAATATTTTCTAAAAGTAAATATATTTATATATATTTTTTTTTATGTCAAACTTACAATATTTAGTAGCGAAAACGCCATTATTTTTTAGCAACAAAAAAAAATTAATTTAATAAAGATTACTTTTGAGTTTTTATTTTTATTGTTCAAACATAGTTCTTATTGCCGACGTTAGAAAAAAAATATTAAATCACAATTTATATGGAAACAAAATAAAAAATTATAATAGACGTGATTTTTAAGAATTAAATTAACCATATTTACGATCTTTTTTACTACAAAGCATCTATTCGCTTTCCACAAAACAAATTTTATACAATAATGTGGACTGTAGATGGTATCAACAGAGTTATTTAATTTTTTTTTTTTTGATTATTACTAAATACTAAATAAATATCAATTATTAAATAAGTCAAAAATAAACAAAAGAGATTCCGATCTAATAGAAGTAGATTCCACAGAATTATTTCTTTTGTCTTTGAAACCTCGGTTACTTTAGAAATATTAATTTTCTTGGAAGCGATCTTAACAGTTTTGAGTAGTTATAATAAAAAAAAAATTATGTATTAATAATTCCGAAGTATTTTATATTATAAAATTCAAACACAATAAATATTATAGTTTTTTGTTTTTATATAACACCTTAAATAATTATTTTTGTTTTATATTTTAAAAATTATCAAAAAATTTGTTATTTGCCCTGGATTTTAAATTGCTTAAAAAAAATTAAAATTCATTTGAATCGCACACTATTATGCCCCATATAGTTGTTACAAATGTTTAAAGGGTATTAAAAATGCCTGACAGTAGTTGACATTTGAAGCTGAAGCAGAAGCTGGCGATGTCAGAGCTTGCAAGAATGTTTTTTATTTTTTTTTTTTCGTTTTATCATTTTTTCTTATATTTTTTTTGCCTGCTTATTCCATTCTGTAATTGCGCAAAAATAAACTGGCTGCCTTTATTGCTGCTGTTGTTGTTGTTGTTGTTGCAACTCGTGCGCCAAATTTCAGAATCTGTTGCATAATTTTTCGGGGCGCTTTTTTGCCTTTCGACTGTCGCTGGCGCGTGTTCAAGTGTTGACATCGCCAGCTTCCCAAAGAGCAGCAGCAGCTAGAGCTGAAGCTGTAGCAGGAAGCAGGAGCAGGAGCGGGAACAGGAGCTGTAGCTGTAGCTGGAACTGTAGCTCTGAGAGCACACAGAGAGCGACAATTGCAATTGCAGCGGCAAATTTATGGTGTAAAGGACAGGAGGATAGCAGGATACAGGACCCAAAAGACGAGGATACGACTGTCACTTGATGTATTTCACTTTGGCTCTGCAGGCTACAGACATGCAACAACAACAACAGCAACCACAACAACAACAACAGCAATAAGCAAGCTTAATAATATGCAAATTTCATGTGTAGTTTTGTAATTTCGACAATTACAAATCGCCTCGAACAATTGTACAGTGCCAATGTCCTGGCCAGCAAGTCCTGTCTACTCTGTCTTGTCGCCGCCTGCTTTAATTAAAGGATGCAAGTTGTGAAAATTATTTTTCTATGCCAGCGGGGTTGTGTGTGTGTGTGTGTGTTTTGCCGAACAATTAAAAATCAAAATGCCAAATTACACTTATACTACATGCAGCAAATTACACAAAACACACACATACACAAAACACAGACACACACACATACACACGCACACCCACAAAATATATAGAGACATCAGTAAACTAAGCTGACAGTAAAAAGTCCGTCCAAGCGTGTAATTAGAAATTATATCCAATTGCCCTGCGGCCACTCGAGCAACGAGCAGCGGCAGCAGCAGCAGCAGCGGCTGGGCAACAGCTCCAGTTACTTCAGACTCCTGCCTCTTGCCTCACATGCCTCCTGCCACATTCATCCTGTCTCGTTCTATTCGATTTTTGGTTTTTCGAGACAGCCACAATGCCTGTGGATTGAATGTGTGTGGTGTGGTGTCGTGTGGTGTGTGTGTTGCCAACTGATGCTGCAAAATGTTTTAACTGCAGCGGCAGCATCCTTTCCGGTTGCCAGTTTGCCCGCCTATGCATCTCTACCTCTGCCCCTGTCATTGCACCCGAACCCTTTTTGTCCTGGCTTTCCACAATCGCCAGTGCCAACCCTTTGGCAGCTGCCAAATTGTCTCTTGTGGTTGTCACACACTGCGTATTAGTAATACGCCATACGCAGCTTTGCCGCTTGCCTCCTGTTGTCCTGCTGTCCTGCTGTCTGCCAGCTTGTTGCACTTGGAGAAATAATCAAGGATTCGAGCATGATTAAGTATTTTTCTCTAATCTAAAATTTTTTAATTAGGGCTGTCCGTGAGCTCTAGATTTAAATTACATGCCATAAATTAGTTTTCGTCGAATGTAAAAAAAAAATGGTGGAATTGAATTTTTTTTTTAATTTTTAATTCTAAGATTATGTTTTCAATTTTATTTGTTTACTTTATTTTGTTTTTTTTATTCATATATTTATTTTTTCTTATTATTTTCTATTATTTTTAAATTAACTTTTTTATATATTTTTTTATTTACATATTTACTTTTTTATTTATTTTTGTATTATTTCTTTATTTATCTAACTCAACAGGCAAAAATAAATGTTGAAATTTATGCTTTTTGTAATTTTCAATGATAATAGTATCTCTTGAATTTTATTGATTTACTTATTTATTTAATTTATTTTTAATTAACTTTTTTTTACTTTTTTTATATTTATTGTCAATTTATTTATGTATATATTTTTTTTTTAGTTTTTTATAATTTTATTATTTATTTATTTGGAAGAGGGAAATCTACTTCAACAGACCTTCAAAAATTCTGAGCATTTATGCTCTGTCTAACGTTTTTTAATATTAAAAATAAATTTATTAAAATAAGAAAATGTTGCAGAACTGTTTATTGATTAAATTATTTTATTTTATTTATTTATAAAATTCAAAACTGTTTAAGCTTTAATTAAAATGGCATTATCTACTTGTACCCTCTTTTTTTTATCCTTGAATATTTCATTACAGAAAACAAAGACTGAGAGACATACTTGAAATTGTAATATAAAGCTGTATACATATTATACTAGAAGTATTCTCATTTAATATTATAGAAATCTCGTTCTTTTTCTGAGTGTGGGCCTGCTGTTTTGCCGGGTGTTGGTGTCAAGTGTCAATGTCTGTGTTTTCAATTACAAAATGTCAGACAAGTTGAAAATTAAATTCACAGCAAACTATCGATTTTAGCTAGTAGTTGTGTCTCCAAAACCCCACCAAACACCCTACGAAGAGCATTTATTAAAGTTTTGCGCCCTGATAAACTTTGCTAAATGCTTCTCAATGAAGCGTGCCAACAAAAGCAACCAGGTAACAAGGATCCCCCCTGACAGGACTCATAAGAAAAGCGCCTAAGCAGCTTCGTACCTAAAAGTTGAAGACATTTGGATGCTTTTGTGCTCAGACTAAATGGCAAACAGAGATTAAACTCGCACATGCTCAAAGTCTGCGAGTCAGTTTTAAGCCACTTTACAAACAAGCTAAAAATATTTAAGAGCACTTTTACCCAGCCAAAGCTACTTAAACGACAAGAAAACTTCAAATTGACTTGAACATTTTAGACATTTGAACAGTTATAGACGTGTACTAAAGGTCAAAGTGTAACTCAGCTGTTGATATGTAGTTAAATTTGAAAACAACTAAATGTCAATAAGATTTTTTTGTCGTGTAGGTGTGAATGTCAAGTTTCATTTTTTTATATTTTTATAAATTTTAAACAAAATTCTAAACTCTTATAAAAAAAAAAACATTTATTAACATTATTTTCTGGGTAAATACGCCAATCAAAAATGAGTTTTTTTAATTTCATTGATACGTATTCATATAGATTCTTATCTTTCAACCAATTTTAAATTTTGTTATGCACAAAATTGATTGAAAATTTTTTTATTTATATAAATAGGAAAAAATAACAATTATAGTAAATCATAGCATAGATTTGTATATATCTGGCATATAAATATATTAATTAAATAACTTTTAATTTTTATATTGTATTTAATTTGAAAAGAAACAGAAATAAAAAGAATAACAATAATATTGGTAAATCATTGCATAGATTTACTTATATCTGGCATATTAATATATAAAAATTTTTTTGATAACTGAGTATAAAAAACAGGAGACTTTCTTTCATTTACAAAGATACATACCAGGCTTAAATAAATATGCAAAAATATATGTGAACAAAAATTTTAATTATTGCTTAATCCAGATTTAAACACCCTCCGTTTATATCTGATCATAACTTTCTTAGTAATTAATTGATTTTATTCAAATAAGCGCTGTACATAATTAAAACTTAGCTAAAAAAAAAAATCTAAAATTGTTGTACAAAAAATATTTTTGACTAAGCGGCAATCATAATTAACAAAAAAAATTAAATTCACCTAGTACGTTGTTTGGTTATTCGCAAAGATTTTGAAATTATAAACAATTTGGTGTAATTTCAACATATTTACCTTTTACTTATATCTGAGTTTTTAATTAAAATTTTGATAAAAATCAGTTATTTTCGGTGCCTGAAAAAATTTAATAATAATAAAAAAAAACTAGATCGATAACCATATTTATATCTAAAGCATTATTAAACCATTAGTTAATAATTAATTATTATTTTATTACTCAAAAAATTCCCACATCTGCTTTCATGACCGAAAAACTGAGTTATTGCCTATTAACTACAAAAATTTGCCATAACTTCAAATTTAGGGGGTGACTTTAAAATTTTAATTATGTACATATACCAGACTTGAGTAAAGCTGTAACTTACATAGTTTTTCACTTTTGGGAATTAAATTTTAAATTTACAACACAATTAAAGCACTTGACATGTAAACGAGAAAACAAACTCAAGTTTGACAAACATGTTAAAGTCATTATTAACTTTGACAGAATAAAGAGAGTTAGAGTTTTGTGATTGTGTAAATCTTCATGCGAGTTAAACAGTTAACCACTTGACCAGACGATACATGAATTCTGAAACTGAAAGCCGCTTAAAATCGTCAACTGTATCGTCTTCAGCTTTTGCAGTCTTCGGGAGCACACAATATAGATATGAGACAACAATGCATGGAAGAAGCGTGACAATGCCAGTTGCAGATGCGTTGGGGCTTAAGTGCCGCTGCAGACTGAAGGCGCATCCTGTTGCCCATATATTCTTATAGCCCAGACAGGGTGGTTCACATAAAACAAAAGCAACATTCTCTTTTAGCTTTAGCTAAACAGCAGAGACAATGATTTGGGGCATGGAATGAAGTTGAGGAGTCGAGCAGTGAAACTCGCTTTGTTTCACTTTTTTTTGTATTCTTTTTTTTCTGTTTTTTGGGGTGCCTCCAACAGTCGCACATTTTCAACTTTATGGCATTTTATTATTTTTTATGATTGTTTACAAGACAAGCGGCTTTTAGGCATGCTGCAGTGCTAACTCGTAGAGGAGGAGCTGAAGGGGGGGTCACAGTGTCGGGCACATGTTAAAACAAAGTGCTTTTGTTTGGTGACATCAAGTTAAGTACCTGGCCCAGAACTCGAACCAAGTTGCATGAAAACAAACACTCAACGTGACTGTGTGTTCGTGTGTGTGTGTGTGTACTTCTTGATGCTTGACGTGACTCGAGTTCGTTTTGCATTTGAAATTTGCATTTTTAATGAAAAACGGTTTTAATTGCATGAAATTGTTTGACTTTGTTAAACAGTGAATGTCAGAGAGAGAGAGAGAGAGAGAGAGAGAGAGGGAGTTGGAGTTGATGTGCCGCAAATAAATTCAAGTTGAAGCAGATTCTATTTACACGCCACTGACTATCAACAGGAAACGGATGCAACACTTGGCAGCGCTGCCAACCGCACGCAGCACCAGCAGCAGCAGCAGCAACAGCACAGCACCTAAAAATAAAAAAGGGCGCTGCCAACTTCGCAGCGCTCTCAATATTATGGCCAAAAAGAGACACGATGTGGCTGAAAAATTGCTGGGCAAAACTTGCCGAAAAGTAGCAGCCAAACAAACAGAGCAACATTCTGTAGAACAAGATTAAAGATTATTTTCGGTATGCCGAAGCTGTATATACCCTTGCAATTTATTTTTTCAACTGTTTGTTCCTATGGCAGCTCTATAATTTAGTTCTTCAATTTTTATAAAATTTAAATAATTGTTTATGGAATAGTCAAGCCTAGAATTGGCCAGTTTTGTTGTGATATCTATAAAAATAAAAAAATTCACTCATATAATACAATTTTCACAAGATTTTTGCTATGGGATATAAAATATATAATAGTCCGATTTTGATAAAATTTTATCAAATTGTTAACAACATCATAAAACATCCAACTAGTGAGAATGGCTTTGATATTTTAAAAAACAAAAATGTTTTTCATAGAATAACTAATTTTTTCGTCGATTGTTCCTATAACAACTATATTATATAGTAGTTCGATTTTAATAAAAATAATGGCAAATTGTCTACATCGTAATAAAACATTAGACTGGTGAGATTGGTTTAGATATCATGAAAAAAAAGGTTTTCTTTTATGGAAAATCTAGTTTTTTACCCGATTTTTCTTACGACAGCTATAAAATATAGCTATCCGATTTTGATCAAATTTGATCCGATTGTTTACAAATATATAAAACTTCAATTTGATAAGTTTGGTTTTGATAACATGAGAAATTAAAATGTTTTTTATAGAAGAACAAATTTTTTACCCAATTATTTCTATGGGACCTTTAAGATATAGTACTCCGATTTTTTTAAACATTTGCTCAGATTGTCTACATTTTAATAATATATTTAACTGGTGAGTTTGAATTCGATATCGTGAGAAACAAAAATGTTTTCCATAGAAAAACTAACTTTTCACCTCTTTTGATGTATCTTGTAACACAACGTCGATTTACCAAGATTGATTTTTAAATATCTTGAAAACAATAATTTCATATAAATAGGGTGTCCTTCCTAGTGCAGCGATATGATTCGGCGAATTCTGATATTTTTACTGCCTACAAAAATTAGAGAGCTCGAAAACTAGGCCACCAGCTTACAAGCGGACGGATGGATAGGAGAATATCCCTATATCGACTATCTTCTATTATCCTGAGCAATAATCTATCTACTTTATGGCCACAAACATGTCTCCCGCGATGCATTACATATTTCATGCCTAAATTATAAGACCCTTTGGCAAGGGTATAAAAAAAGACACAAAACAGACAGACAGACAAACAAACAAACAGAGCAGAGCAACTGGACGCCAACTGATAGCAAATATGTTCTCAAGTACTTTGGAGAAACGTTTTTAAGCTAGCGACAAAACTTTTACCTCGACAGATGTAGGAACAGGGATGTGCAGCAGCAGCAGGAGTAGGAACAGGAACAGGAGCTGCAGCTGTAGCTAGAGTTGTCTGTGCCGCCAATGACTCGTCTTTGACTCGCTAAGCTGCTTAAATCTTTCATGTAAACTTTTGCCCATGCTCCGCAAATTTCTGGAGTCGATCTTTGGGCTTGTGCAGTTGGAGCATTCGCAGCTTCATCTTTAATGAAGTCGCTTCCGTTTTATTTTTTTTGTTCCGCACTGCCATGCTTGACAGTATTTTTTTTTTTTTTTCTCCTATTCTCATAGTCTCACACAGTTTCATCTTTGCCTTGGCATTTCATTTTTCAAACCAACAAATATTTTTCAACAACTTTTCCCCCAACTGTTGCACAACCAGCTAGAGAGGGTTTTGGGTTAAGGGGTAGTTGGGGGTATTCAATTGCTGCTGCTTGCGTGATAAAAGCAAATTTCCACTTTTGGCTTTGGCTTTGGTGTGGCTGCCACTGAAAGTCAGCAAAAGATAAATGCATTCAACTGTTTAACTGACACGAAACGCACGCAATTTGTTTTTTTATTTTTGGTTTCAACAATTTGCAAATCGAACACGATTAAAGATACAGATGATACAGCAATCGATAGTACTAACTGCAATATGATCGGTAAAGTTATCAATAATAGATAATGATTAGTGTATTATTTTGTTACAACAGATTTATTTTAATCGTCATGTAGAAAGATATCGATCCAATTAACCGGAAGTTTGATATATTTTCTATATAAATAAGCCAAAAGAAATTTAAAAAATAAAAATTTTTATATCTTTAAAAAAATTGGGAAAAAACATTTTTTTATTGAAAACCTTTTTATAATTTTTAAAATTTATTTTTTAGGTTCGTCTTGGTTAACTCTTGCATTGATTGGTCTAGATTTTAAATATTTTTGAGCTTAAGTTTTTGTATTGCCAAAATAATTATTTTTCCTTATTTTCATATTAAATAAATATTAAAATATAAATATTATATTAAATATAAATGTTTATATTAAAAATATAAAGCATGAGGATCACATTTGTATAGTCAGCTCTTTCATAAACTTGCGCCAAGTACTTATATTTTGAAATCAAATAATAAAAAATTAAGAAAAATAAGTTCCCAAAAAGAAATTTTAATTTTAATTATTTTTTGTTTTAAAATTATATAAAAAAAACTATCGCTAAATTAAAATCCAAGACGTTAACTAGTTATTATTTTTAATTATTTTTAATTATTATTTATTTGATTTTATTCTTCATTGGGCTCATTTAATTATTGACAAGTAATTTATCACCCCCCGTCTACATTAATTTTCGACAAAAGATTCGTCATTCGCCATCAGCTGCATTACTTGTAGTTGCATTAAAAGCCTATCGATTTATTTCCATCTCTATTAACCAGTCAAATAATCAATTATCATGTTTATTTTACGCAATTTTCTTGGCATTTTAATTCAGAGAAAATTTAGATAGCTTTATGAAGCTGTTCCCAACTATCAAAATATTCAATTTAGACTGTTTTTGTCTATCAAATCCTCAGCATTTGGTCAAATGTTGCCATATATCTAGCTCATGTGCCTAACGAGCGCATTTTTCAATGAAAATTAGCATAATTAAGCAGACGCCGGGGCAACTAATGCCACCCGCCACCTGCCACCTGCCACGTGCCACATGACACTTTAAACAGCCAAGAAAAGCCCATTTTTGATGTGGGTCAACTGTATGCCAATTAAGTAAATGTGAAATTTTCCTTAGCAAACATACCACAAGTTGCACAAGTAGACGTCTCTCGTAATTGAAATTACTTCATTAGACGGCGCGGAATCTTTGTCTTTGCCTCTGTGTGTGTGTATTTGTGTGTGTTTTTTTGGGCGCAACTTAGTGCGGCGTGCAAATAGATGACACTTGTAATCAAATTGGACGTGCACCATTAAAAACGATAGCGCAACAGTCCAACTGAGTGCTTGGTTGCCTTCTCTGTCTCACTCTCTCTTCTGGCACGCTCAACACCGGACCCGGATGTTGCAGCTACGCTCGAGAGAAGCTTGGGGCAGTTGTTGCAGTTGCCGGCTGCATTTGCTGGCAACCGGCCAGGCCAAGTCTTGAACTTGCCCAGCAATACCTTCTGCTGCTACTGCTGCTGCTACTGCCGTCTCTTGTTTTTCCCGCTGGGCAATAAAACTAAAACGAATTGAAAATTAAATACAAAATTTATAGCATTCGCGCGAGTTCTTGTCACGCAGCAGCCAGGACAAACAACAAACGGCAAACAAACCGGAGAGCAGACCCGCATTTCGAAGATTGGACAATATGGACAAATGGACAAGTTGCGAGTGGAACGTGGCAGCCACGACACATTCCAACATTGCAGCAGCTTCAAAGCTTCCTCTGCTTGCAATAAGTGAAAATTTGTTGTACGTTGCACATAAATTTTCATGCTGCAAGGCATTGGAATGAACCAGCAAATTAATATTTATTCCCAGACTAGGGATGGGGTCAGGGCAAGGGATAAAGCGACGCCTCTGCTAATTACAAAAGTCGAATGCAGTCATTACACAAACGATTAAGTTTTTGTCGTTGGTTTTTGCAAACTAATTTTTTGCTGTTGTTGTTGCTTTTCCTAGAAACTCGACATGAAATTTAATGGTACACTAAGCTGAAAATATTTCAATTGCATTGAAAATTACTTTTTGGCTAAAAAAAAATTGTGTGCAATTAAAATGTAAAAGCCAAAAGTTGTTTATGTTATTTCCGTAAAAATTTCTTATTGCCAGAACTCGATAAGAAATTTTTTCTCATGTTCCTAATGCCGGGATTTTAAAAATGTTCCCAAGTGTTCCGAATTTTTCTGAACTTTTAAAATCATGAAACAAAAAATTAAGGTTTTGCCGTGGGTACTAGCAAATTAAGTTTTCTGATATTTCTTATGAAAAAAAAATTTCTTTTCCTACGCTCCCGATTTTTTCCAAAATTTTAAAATCAAGAAAAAATAAATATTATTAATATGTGCTTAAATATTCATCATATTCTTATACAAACAAAAATCTTAAAATTATTTTAATACATTTTGTTTATTAACAGTAGTATTATAAACTCAAAAATAATAATTATACGCATTAATTATTTACCCAATTTTTTTTTATTTTTGCCTAAAAACAAAAATTTGTTTGCCAGTTTTTTACTGAAAGTAGAAAATACCCTCTAGCTGGTTGCGGATGAGGTTGACACATTTAATACCATTTTGGTTAATATTTACATTAATGGAAGATTATTACCATTTAATTTGCTTTTAAAATATTTTTTCTTTTACGAATATCATTTGTAGCAATGTTAAAATGAAAATTTTATTGATATAGATTTTCGGATCGCAAGTCAACATCAGGATCATTAAAAAAGTTTCGGGACCGGCGAGATATTCGGTATCGCGCTCATATACCGGTCGCCCCGAACCTTTTAGATTCCAATTCCGAAACCATCTCTAAATTATAAGACCTTTGGCCAACTTCATGAGAAGGAAAGAGGGCTAAAGTGTCCATTTGCTTGGGCACTGCGATTATAAAAACATTTGCCACAGCTGATATCCTTCGAATTGATGTTGGGAGGGTCCTTCACATGCTACAAATGCCAGGATATTTACTTGAGGCAGCAACAAACAACAAAAGCAGCGAAGAAGAGGAGGCCGGGCAGGGTAAAGTAACGCACTTACAGTTTATTGCATTTATAGACCTCTCTGTGATTGTGTGCGTGTGTGTTGGTAAGTAAGTAAATCGCACACACACACACACACACATATATACACAAATAGAGTATCCTGTCGAGACATTCCACGTATCACGTGTGTGCTTGCCTGGACACCCAAAGGGACACCATTTGGTAATGAGATTTAGAAATAAAATCTACAAAGATGTTTGCACGAGCTGTTGACGTTGCCGGTTCCCCCTCTATTCCTCTACCTCTCTAGTATACCCCTTGTCCATTCCATTTGTGAATCTGTGCGCTGTCCATTTGTTTTCTGCTACTATATCCATTAGTAACAGATGCTACTGCCACTAGCAGAGCTAAGACTACAGCTACAGCTTCAGTACCAGATCCACATTCAAATGGCATCTATGCATGCTGGCGCCATTTATATGTACATATATAACACACAATATATGCATATATATATACTATATATATATAAATATATGTGTGTGTGTATATAGAAAACAAGAAACCTTAAATATTGACGACAAGTCGTATTTTATATACACTTACGATCAGGAATCCTAAATAACAATTATTATGTTTTTTTATTTTATTTTTAAAAATTCTTGTATTTGGAGTAAGTTTATGAAAAAGAGGACTACACTATTATGATCGTTATAGGATAATCTATCCATATACCTCATGCATTTTATATTTTTGACTTTTACGCTTTTCTTCAAAACTAAATTTTAATATATAACTCAGAAAAAAAACTTTTTTTTTTAATAATTAAAATTAACACACAAAGATACACGTTTTACTTAAAAATTATAACTCAAAATCCTAATACGTCATTTATATATCAAAATGTGGCAAAGTAGATATTTATTCACAGTAAATTAACCAGGACAAACCTAAAAAAAGTTAAGTAAAATTTTACAAAAAATTAAAAGCAGAAATTAATTTTTTGGAAATATTTAAAAAAATTAAAAATATATTTTTTGGGCTTCTCTTGGTTCTTTTAAATTGTAAAAAAATATTTTTAAGGGTTCCCTTCGTTCTTTTACTGAAAAAAAATTAATCCTTGGACAAGTCGATATTGTAATGCCACTGAAGAATTTTGAGTTTTAGTTTTGGGCAAGAAAATAATATAAGTAAGTCAAGATAAACTTTAAAACAAAAAAAAAAAAAGGAAAACTTAACAAAAAATTAAAAGAACCAAAATATTTTTTTGTGCAAATATTTTTTTATAATTTGAAAAAATAATTTTTAAATTTTCTCTTGAGTCTTTAAGTAAAGAAAAAAATTTTTAGGCTTTTCTTAGTTTTTTTTAAAGAGAAAAGTATTAAACTTTTCATATTTAGCTGTAATATTGCCATTGAAATATCTTCTAATTTATTTTTGAGCTACAAAATATATATTTAGCCAGACAATAATGTTTTTTCTGCCAAGTTTTTAATTAGAGGAAAAAAATTAAAATAAAACTCAATTAATAACGATTTTTGAGCGTTAAATTTTTATTTTTGTTTTATTTTTTTGTATTTAAATTTAGGTATTTTATTTTTCATTAATCAGAAATAAATATTATTGACTGAGTTTTATTTAAAACATATAATTTTGAATACTATTTAATCCTTATTTACGATACCCGATTAAAGTCTTAGGAACTCAATAACTGAGTTACTGCTCGCTTTTAAGCTTTCAAGTGCAATCAAAAGCTTGAATTAAAGACAAAAAACTCAAACTTGTTTCTCACTTCCAAGCCCATTCACTGCTGCTCAAACCGAATGACAAGCTGAATATAGTCTACACAAAAAAGGGCATACAGATTTTGTGTATGGCGCATGGCATTTTGGTTATTTGGTCAGCATGTTAATACGCTTTGCCAGCGTGTTCTGTATATATGTGTGTTTGTTTGTGTGTAGTGTGTGTGTGTTTGTGTGTGTGTGTGTGTGGGCATCATATTAAACAGTGCTCGACTGGCATTAAACCGTTGAGTACTTCATTCATAGTTTTCTACATGCCACAACTACTCCGATGTTGTTGTTTGTTGTTCTTGTTGTTGTTGTGATTTCTGTCGCAATTTAAGCTGGCTAAAGTCCTTGGCCAAAAAGGAACTTCAGATATACGCAGACATATACACACACACACAGGATACGCACCAAATCGGCTGTATACATCATAAACACGTTTGAATTATGGCCATTCGCCGTAGAAGTTGCTTCTCCGTTTCACGTTGACTTTTGTTGCAGCGACAGCAACAACAACCACAGCAACAGCAACAAAAACAGCAAAAATCTTGTCGACTGCCCGACGCCATAACGAGATAAATCATTTTAGACAGCGTCATTAGTTGGCTGTAATCATTTTGTTGTTGGTGCCTCCCCGTGTCGATGATGTGGCCCGTAGAACACCCTGTCTCCCTCTCTCTTTCACCCCCGTCTCTCTCTCTCTCATTCGCAACACGGCGCACATACGCGTTGAAACTTTTGATACATTACGTATACGCCAAGTTGCTAAGCTGAATGCCCGGCAGCGTTTTTCCGTGCTGTCATTGCCTTAGGGCGGAGGCGCTTTAATCCTCCCCTCTCCACATTTCGCCTCAAGTCAAAATGGGTGTGGTAAATGGTAAATTTCTTTTTAATTTGAAGCATTCACTCAAAGTCATAGTCATGTTGAGGATATTAATGCCGCCCGGGGCAGCGCCAGGAGCACCAGAAACAGTACCAGCCCACTATGGGGGAATTTGAAGAGTTTTTTCAAAATAAATTTATTTTTTTTAAATGTTAAAATTCCCTATTTTTTGCTATACTTTACTTGATATACTAGTATTTGTCTTGTCTCTTTCATTTGTAGGTAAAAAACTTGCCTCCAAAATAAATATTTTTTTAATATTGCTTAAGAGTTTAAAAATTTTGTTGGCATTTGTTATTAAAGTGACTATATCAGGCACTAAAAATGAGAGTAATGGCAACACATTTTAATTAAATAGATAGTTATGAAAATGCATGCTAAAGTAACTTAAAATTAAAACACAAATCATAGTTTGGCCTGAACTATAATTAAACAAAATAAATTGTTTTTGCAATGTTTACCAAAAAATCATCTTCTCGTTAATTTATCTTTTAAAATTTTTGAATACTATTATTTTTGATTTTTTAAATATATTTGGCAAGTTTACTTTTATTTTAAAAATCAAATTTTATTCAAAAAATATTCTGAAATTTTAATTTAAAGCCTCTAAAATAAAACTGCCGGAATAACCCTTCTTTTTGAATTTTTAAAATAAAAAATACAAAGTAGCTAGTTAAATATAAACTAATGTAATTTCCATAGGACATTTCTATCCTTTCTCTGATCTTAAGATTTATTTTATAATTCCTAAATGTGTATTTTCTCATTCAAATTAAATAAATAAAGACTTTTATTTTCAAGTCAAAAAAATAATTAAATAAACAACTTTTATTTTCGATTCAAAAAATAAAGTTACAAATAAAAATAAGTGAACATTTTTTTTAAATATAAAAATCAGAAATAAGTATTTAACTTAAAAAAAAATATATATTTTTTTTAATTATATTGTAATTTTTCTTTACAAATGCCTAACAGTTACGGTCCCAGGTTATACAAAAAAATTTAAAAAAATAATCCGTTTTACAAATACACTTTAATAATCACATCTATTTCTTCTTTCGTGTTGACTAAAAAAAAAAAGAAAAAAAAATTATACCCTAAGAGTTGACTTAAAAATGATTTCATTATTAATTTATTTCCCAAATATGATCAAATTTCCCATAGTGCAAACTGGACAGTGGACACTGAACACTGAACACGTCCAGCCAATGACTTATAATTTATGGCGACGGCAGCCGTCGGTCGCATTTAATGGCGTTGCAAAATAAAAAAAATAAAGGCCCAACAAAAAAAGCCAAATCTGACTTGAGCATGGCTTTCACTGCCTTGTATCCTGCTGCTACTCCTACTCCTGCTGCTGCTGGTTTTTCCAAATCCTGGTTCTAGTCTCAAGGTTGGCATTGGTTACGTACGTTTTGTCTGTTTTGTGTGCTAATGGCATTTTAATTATATTAGCGGCGGGCAAGTTCGATTCCCAGCGATTTGTTGCGTGATTCCTGGGCTAGTTGCTCCACCTAATACTTAATTGCATCATTTGATCTTGTTTGCCATGCCAGCCAAACAGATTGCAATGACAGTCAAGTGCATTTGTGTGTCCTGGCTGTGCCTGCCGCTTCCTGTCTACTACTACTACTACTACTACTGCTCTTCCTCTTCATTGCCCCCCTGCTGATGTTGTTGCTCCTTCGTCTGTGGCGGCACACTAACATATGCTAATAGCAATTTGTGGTAATGAAGTTGATTAACATTGCAGCAAGAGTGACAACAACATGAACATGACACTCACACACACATTCTCACACACACACACACATAGCTTTCGTCTTGGTCTCGTCCTGGCCTCGTCCTGCCGCTCGTCGTTTGAGTTTTGGTAATTAAATTCATGCGCCGTTGCTCCTATTGCCACCGCCGCGTATTACGGAAATTGCATTCAAGTTTGCAGTTTGCCATCTCTCATAGCGACTCCTTTGGTTCTCCTCTTACTCCTCCTACCTTACTCCTTCTCCTTCTCTTTATCGTCCACGACCAGGTTCTTGTCCTATGCTCATTTCCTTTTGACAAGTTTCGAGATCACATTGCACTCGTATGTAGTATAGCCAAGTATTATATTACATAAATTGATTGACATGCCACAATTTGGCCAAGTAGTACACACGATTGTTCACCATTTTGTACACTTTAAAAAATGTATTCTTTAAAGCACAAAATAAATTAAATTTATACTGATTTCGGACCAAAGATAATTTAAAAAAAATATATATTACTTTTTTTATATAAATTGGCATAGAACTTTTTATTCTGAGTTTTAAATTTAACTTTGGACACAATAAAACATATTTGAGCAACAAAATATAAAAATCAGAAATAATCTTTATTAATTTAGGTTTATTTTTTGATCTCAAATAAAACTTAAACCTGAGATTTTTTTTGTACCAAACTATTTTCCAAATTTTCATTAAAAAAAAAAATAAATAAATGAAATAATTTAATACTCAGAATCCAGACTCCAATGACATTTAAACTAAATTTCAAAAGGTTAAGATTTATTCTATATTTTCAGTATTTTTTGTCTATAAAAAAAAAGTCATGAGAAGTTTAAAAAAATATTTACAAAATTTTATAAAAATTCTCAATATTTTTCCGAATGTTCATTAAAAAAAAAATAAATTAATATATAAAATAAATAAATAAATATATAAAATAATTAAATAAATATATAAAATAAATAATAAATTTATTATTATTATCAATGACCTTAATTTGAGCTAAATGTTGACAAAGTGCTAATATTTTTTAATTTTCAATATTTTTTTTTTATAAAACAAAACCAAGAAAAACGAAAAAAAAATAAATTACATGATTAAAAATACTATCGAAAAATCTTTTTTTTGTGGAAATATTTTTTTAATTATATTTTTAGGTTCGCCATAAATTACTAATTAAAAATACAAAACTTGCCACATTAAACTCGAAAAAATGTTAGAGTATCTTCAGTTTTATGTGTTGACCAACAAAATAAAACCCAAAAAATATTTCATAGTTTTATTTTTTATAAGTCTAAAAAAACACTATTACTGTGCTATATGAGTATAAATCAAAATTCGAATATTATATTTGAAGAAAAATTAAGAAAAGTGAACGATAACAGGATTCCATTGATGTAGTTTTCTTTTCAAAAAATTGCCCCAACTAAATATTTTTTTTCTTTTCACAAAAAAACAAAGTAAGCATTATTTATGATCACTGGATTATATTTCTTTATTAAGCTCTACTTTATAGATTTTTAATATTTCCATAAAATACTCTTTATAATTTGCACACTTGTCAACGATTCAATTTGAATTGCGTAAAGTATTGATTTTTTTTTCTTAGTGTTGTTCAATTAATTTAGTTGCATTGCGTGGATTTTTGTAATTGGGCGATGAAGCCAACCAAATTGGGTTCTGCTGGTCCACCAATTATAAATATGCCCATTGATTTGCCTTTTTCTTTTTTTTTTTTTGTTTGCTGCTAAGCGCATTTTTAATGCAATTATAAACATAAACAAAAATCACAGCCAGTAAATGCGCCAGTCGCCAAAAATTGCATTTGGCCGAAAATATAAATTTAATAATTCAACAAAAATCGCATAATTCAGTTGTAACAGCTGGACGCGGTAGGAGACGCCTAGTTGATTTAATTCTATACAAAAAGTGTTAATATACGGACTTTGATCGACCCATTGGGCGAATGTGCAAAACAAAAGTGCGCTTAAAGCCATAATATAAGGGAATATATATAAATATATATATATATATATAGAAAATATAGTTTTAGGTGCATATAAAATATATTGAAAATAAATTGAAAAACCGATTAAATATTTAATAATGAAGGGACATTATGTTAATACCCTAACGGATTATTTAAATTATTTCCAAGTTTTCTGAATTATTTAAATTACAAGTAAAAAATATTAGAGAAAGCTTTGTCCAAGCAGAAATATATATTCTAAAGTAAAGTCAGCAAACCTATCAAATAATTATAAGATACGCGATACACAGATAAATGTATTTTTAAATATAAAAATAAATATTTTCTTTGATTCGATATATTCTTGAAATTTCAGGTGTAATTCAATATTCAATATTATTCGAAAATCTCGTAAAAACGGGAATGAAATTGCAATCAATCCCAAATATTCATAAAGCGAGTAAAAAAATGTATTCATTTGAACGCTTTTATTTTTTAAATGTTTTTAAAAGTCTATATTGGACTGTCTGTCTTGACTGTAATATCGAAATTACAAATCCAACAGTTTCAGATTATTTCTCTGCCTCATCCCTATCTCATCCCTCCTGATTATGACTGTAACCCTCATGCGGCAAGAATATTGTCTAAGAAAAAAAATGTTAGATAATTTATAAAAGTAAAAAAAAAACTAAAAATTTCAATATGTGTTTCTATTAAAGAAACATAATTTTCATTGCAATTTTTATGCCTTAAAGCTTTTAATAAATACTTAGCTTTTATAATTGTATTTGAAGGATGGAAATAGTAAGTTGAAGTTAACGTCTTGTTTAAGAATATATTTATTTTTTTAGGCTGACAAATGTCTCATTCAATGCGTTGCACAATTTGTCAGAAAATCAAAATACCCTAATCAATAATATAATAAAGTATATCCGCAAAATTGGCGGTGGCACGTACAGTATGTGAGAGTGTAAGTGTATATATATGTACAGTTAATACGAGACGCCTCGATAATGGCGCTGCCAATGACAAAAGAGAGAAACGCAGCGGAAACGGAAACGGTGCCATTGCACAACAAAAGCAAAGCAAATGCGACAAATGAATAAATAAGCGCAAAAAAGAGTGATCAGAAAAGGTAAAGGGAAAGCCAGCGGCGGCAAGGATGAGAAGAAGGGATACGCAGGTGAATATGTATTTAAATACAAGTATTAAATTCATGAATGCATATCAAACTGATTGCAATGGTCAGCCAGGGTGGTAATTCGATTTGAGACGCCACACGCAGCTGAAGTAAAAAAAAAAAGAAACAGGTAAGAAAAATATATTTTCAAACACCGAAGTTAAGGTACGCTTGAAAAATTATTATTTATTTATATTTATCAATGTATTACTTAAAAAGAATAAATAAATAATGCATATATGTTAATAAAATTGATTCTAAGAAAACTCTATACAAATCGAAAAAGCGTAATGTAAATTTTTAATTCTTTTTCTTTTTTTTCTTAAGTAAAAATAAAAATTAATTTTGCAATCGTAAGCAAACACACAAATTGATTAATGGGTAAAAATAACTAAATTAGCCTTAGCTCTGTGAAGTGTGAGAAATGTTTACTGAAATTTCTTGTGACAACTATAAGTTAAAGTAATGTGAAGTAGGGTTAATTTATTTTGAATCGAATTGATGTACAATTAAACAAACATAAAGATTTTAAGAGAATTAACTTGAAAAACATAAAAAATTTTCATATAATAACTTAGATAATTCATAACATTTACCCAGACTCCGGTAACTCTGATTTAATATACTGGGATCGTAAATAACAAATATTTTGATTCTATTTTCTTAATTTAAAAAATCATCACCAATGTGAATAATCTATGCATATCCTTGAGTTAAATTTTACGCATTTTTTCAATTATAAATATTAATATTTAACTTTTCAAGAAAAACTAATTATTTATGAGTAATAAAAATAAAATTCATAAATACAAAAATATATCACAAAATTCTATTTTTGTAAATGTGGCAAGGTTACTTATTTATCCTTAATAAGTACACCAAGACGAACCAAAAAAAATTATTATGAATATTAAAAAAAAATTTTAAAAAGGGTAAAAAATCAATTATTTCATCATGACTTTTTTTTTATTGAGACAAAACAATGTATATCACATTTTCAATATTTAGTTATATAAATTATATATAGTTTATAGAGCTATCTACTTCACTGCGTTACACATTTCGTGAGAAAACTATGATACCCTTTGAAGAGTGTTAATATACAGGTGCAAAATAAATGTCACGTAAAATGAGGCCTTTGAATATACATATATATATATATATAATATGAAAGAAGTCGTATAATTGAATATACTACGTCCTGTTTCAGGTCTTCATATATATATGTATGTATATATGTATGTACTGTAAAAGATATATGCATAAAGTACACATATATTCAATAGTCTGGCAATCAATGCTCCCACTCCACGAATCCATTTCAATCCATTTCAGGCTCGGCTTATTGCATGCAATTAAGTTCAATAAATTGATGCAGCGTACGAGGGGAGTTTGTAAGCCTTGCTTCTTCTACTTGTTGTTGTAATTGTTGTTGTTGTTGTTGTTATTGTTTTTGTGTAATTAACGAAAGTGCGCTTGTGGCCGGCCAGCAGAAGGATTGAGGATACAGTAGCAGCAGCAGCAGCAGGCCGTGGCAAGTAGAGTCTAGCCAAGGCCAGGATGCGCAGTGCATAATGAGCGGCATATGCCATCGCGGTTTCCATCGAAACACACACGCGCACACACACACACTCAAATGGCTGCCTAAATTGAATTAAGGCCTGAGTTGATGTTGGAGTTGGAGTCGTGCATCCTGGCCGTTCCAAGTCCTTCGTCAGCCCTAATTCGATTAACAATCATGAAAACTGTGTAAATAACAAAAAGCTAAGAGAGAGGGGAAGCACAGTAAGGCGTTTTGGGCGTGGTTACTGAGGCAGCGGCCGCAGCTGAGGCGACCTCTTGACCTCAAGTAATGGCATAATTAAACTGACAGGACACACGACAAACAGGACAACAGCTGACCCAAAGATAGACATAAACAGTTTTACTTGCCTCCCCCTTTCCAACAACAGCTGATGTGGGCGTGGCATTTGCTTCGATATATAACGCCCACTTTAACATCTTTTACAATTTACAAAATTTGTACTTCTTGTTGTTGTGGCTGTTGGTATTGATAGCTACAACAACAACAATAAAACGGGCAAATTGAACATATTACGAAAATTTGTTTGGCAATTTGCGTGTAAAATTTTCATGTAAACAAGCAAATTTACAAGGACAACAGCAACAGTTACAACAAAAACAATAACAACAACAACAACAAATACAGCAACAGTTGCTGTAAAATATCATAAAGCTAATTATAAATTATTAACAAAAAAAATTAAACAACAATAAATGTATTAATCGAATTCACCAATAGGTAAATAAATAAAAACTAACATAAAGATTGTACAAATATTAAATAACATTTGCAGAAATGTTAATTGCAAGTTTAACAAAAATAAACAAATAATGAAATCTATTGTCATAAAAACATGTATTAATATGCTCTGGAATTTAATTAACGAGTTAAACAAATTAGAACAAACAATCAATTAAAAAGTTTATGTTAAACTTTTAAAAAAAATTTACCTGATTGAAAGCCAAATCGAATCAAGATTCAATCAGTTTTTTTAATAATATTTTCTAATTATTATAATGATTATTATTTTAGAAAAAAATGGAAATATTAAATTTTTCCAAATTGAATAATTTAACATTTCGGTTTTTTCATAAAATATTGAAGTTTTAAACTCAATCAGGTTCAAGAACAAACTTCATTATTATACCCTAAAGTTCAATTTATTTGTTCAAAGTTTTCATTTGCTTACTGAATTACATATACACTGAGAAAAGTAATTATTCTAAAAGTAACGAAATCATGTCCCTATTTTATTGGCACAAAAACTTTGATTTTACCTTATTAACAACTTTTATTATTAAATATTTCTGTTATTAAAGGACTTATTAAAAAAAAAAAACGTAATGTAGAGAAACCCTTACGCTTTCTGTACTAACAAAGAAAATTGTTTGAGAATTAGAGGGGCACAAATGTGGAATAAACAACGCCCAAAGATATGCATCATTTTTTTAAATTTGAAAGCTTTATTAAATTTTTATATTATTTTATTTATTTGAATTTAAATAAAAAGTTTAAAAGTATAAACGAGAACCAGTATTTTTTCAAATACAAATAATCGAGAACAATAATTTTGTAACTTAATTTTTCACTCACTCTATATTATTTTCTAAAGATCTCTTCAAGATTTAATGTGAAGTTAATAATTTTAACAATTATTTTACTTTATTACAAAACATCACTGCTATAATTAGTTCGAAAATAGTATTATGGAGTTTTTTATAAATAAACTCACGAAGATAAATTAATTAAAATATATATAAAATCAAAACTTTAATAAAAATACATTATACACCCTTTCTAGTGCATTATTCAAAGTAGCTTTACAGATTGATTAAATTTTTATATATATATTTATATAGCTGATTTTATTCCAGTTATACGTATATAAAAACTTGTATTTTTAGCAGTAACAATCTAAAATTCTTTTCAAAATGCAAATTCGAATAATAGACCATTTAAACAATATTTCAATAAAGTTCTTTATCGGATAAGGTATATTTACAGAATATATATAAATATACACATATAACTCTGCTAAGCTTTCTCCTGCACATAAAGAAATTTTTTTAGGCAGATTTCTTATTTGTTGAATAAATTTTTCCCTGCAATTTTAAAAAAGCTTTTGGGCTCTCAGTAAACGTATTTTGTATAGACCCAAGGACAATTCCCACAATTGTTGCTGGACCCTACAGTCTCATAAATGCGATGTTAATTTGGTTTTGTGAGCCTCCAATGGTTGACTACATTTTCTAAGGCCTTTCAGAGCCGTAGGATTTGGATGCGAGCTGGCATTTAATAAGTATAACGTTAATTGAGTATGGTAATTAACTTAAATGCAGTTTAGATTTGCGGGGAGCTACAGACGGAGAAGTGTTATGAAGGTTTTAGGGCTGTTTTTCCTGCGTTTTTTGGTTTTACAATTTTTTTCTTTTTTTTTTTTTTGCTGTTTATCACAAGCTTTTAATCTTAAACGATTTTGTTTGCCACACTGCGAGCGAAGCATTGGTAGGAGGCACACTGGTTGCCACTATTGTCCAGCGGGAAATCTGTGGAACAGATTCATCATGTTTGCCTACAACTGTGAGGCAAGTAGTTGCCTTTGGGGCGAAGGGGAATGGGTGAAAGCTGCCTTCAGCTGCAGCCGTTGCAGAAGCGAGGGAGGAGTAGTGGGAGCTGTAGATGGACGCCAGCAAGGACAAGAACGAGACTGAACGCGAGCGCAGCCAGCAGCAGGACATTTTTAATTAAATTGCATTTCCGCTTGGGAAATTTTTTATGAAGCTACAAAAAAAGCTGTAGGAGGAGGTGGTGCAAGGGTGGGGTTGGGGGTTGCTTGCTGTTCGTTGTTGCTTTTGTACTTATTTTTATGCCGCTGCTTTATCATATCCAGCAACCTGCCCCTGCCCCAGCCTCTGCCTCCCCATACGCGCCTCCTACACGCAATCCGAGTAGTTTTGTGCCTGCGGTAACTTGAGGGAGATTCTGCCTGGCGACGGAGTCGGATTCGTTGCTGGGGTCAGGGAGAGAAGGGGAGTGGAAGCCGTTGCCGCTGGCTTGCATGTAATTCAATTTTTTTTTTTTTGCGCTGGCTCTGCTTTCGCCATGACTCCGCTGCTGCCGCATCCTCGACCGCTGCGGCAATCCAACAAAGAAGCATTTATTTTGCGCCCGGCTTTGTATGCGCTTTTCTTTGTTGCGCACAAAACTCAATATCCCGACTTGATGTCCTTTGTAATGCATCCGCTTTTGGCTGCCTGACTGAATGAATGACTGGATGACTGAATGACAGACTGACTGACGGACTGACGTCAAAAGGAAGCTGCTGACTGTAAATCTGCCTGCAGCAGCGCCAGTTGCCAGTTGAAAGTTGAGCTGAGAGTTGACATGCCAAGCCAGGAACAAGCAGCGCACTTGGATTTAACATCAAACTTAATGACTTTGGCCAAAAGCTAAATTGCACAAAGTGTTCCCAATGTATCCAATGTAAGCGGCCCCCCTCCAATACTCCCACCACTATTCACAGACATTCAAAGGGCATATCGAAAAGAATCCTATACTATTTTTCCACTTAAAAATCACAAAATTAAATTTTAAAAAAAGAAATAAACATATTTACTTTTGCAAGTTTTTGCTGCTAAAATTCCCCTTTTTTATATATATATTTTTTTTATTGTTGGCTAAAAAAATCTGTTTATAGGGCTTATTTATTAAGCTTATAGTTATTACCTATATACACAAACAAGTCAAGCATTTTTTTTAGCTTCACAAGCATTCAACACTATAGAAAATTAAAAAAAAAATATAAATTTAAAAATAATTTTAATGTTCTATAAAGCAAGCCTGCTTTTGTTTTTATTACAAGTAAAATCCATTTAGGTAAAAACTATTACCTAGCATTGTGGATTTAAAAAATAAAATGAATTTAAAAAAAATAAATTTGAAAATATATAGCAGGTAATTACATAGAATTTGTTTTAAAAAAAAAAAAAAAAAAATAAAATAATCAGGGCTATTAAAAAAGGAAAAAAAAATATCAAAAGTGTATTGAATTTATAAAATTTAAAGCACAAGCCCATTTATATTTATTTAAATATAAAAAAAAAATTACAAAACATTCAGTTTGAAAAAAATTTTAAATTTAAAAAAAAATTGTATAATAGGTGTATATCTATTAAAATCTATTATTAAAAAAATGTTTGGGGCTACAAGTAACCTACAAATATTAAACAAATATTAAAAAATTCTATATAAAAAGTGTAGATAGTATAGAATCTATAAAATAAATGCTTTGGGCTACAATTGTAGATATTACCATTTAAAAAAATGTTAAAAATAAGAAAATATTCTTGGGGTTAAGAGTATGCCCCTTTTAAATAAGACCATGGTCAATTTTAAAAGATTTAAAATTGGGTATATAAATATTGTAGATAGTATAGAATCAATAAAAAAAAATCGCTTCGGGTTACAAATACCCTCCCCTTTGTAGAAGCGTCTATGTTCAATTTTAAAAAAAAATTAAAAAAGAAAAAAAAAAGAGTTTTAAAAGTGATAGTACAGAATCTTAAACGCCAGTGTTAAATATCAATAAATTTAAAAAAAATGAAAAAAATGTATATACAAATTATAGATAGTATGGAATCTATAAAACCATCTCTTCGGGCTACAAATTCCCTCCCCCTTGTAGATAAGTTCATCTTCAATTAAAAAAAAATTAAAAAATATTAAAAAATTTTGTAGATTGTACAGAATCTTAGAAAAAATACATTTTGGAATACAATTGACCCCTTTTGGCTACGCCCATGTTCAATTTAAAAAAAAATTAAGAAATATTAAAAAAAGATGGGTAAAAACTGTATATATTTTAGAATCCATAATAAATAGATTGTGGGATATACAAGAGCCCCCATGTAGCTCATGTCCTCTCGCCACTCCCCTCTCTTTCTACGCCCTTTGCAAGCTAAAGGCATTTGCTGATTAACGTGAGGCAACATTTAGGTACCATTAGCCCATCCTGCAGAGCATGTGTGTGTGTGTGTGTGTATGTGTGAACTTTTTAATGTGCCCAAGTAACAATTTGGGCCACATTAAAATCAAATTACAAGCCCAAAAATGCTGCTGCTGGAATTTCAATTACAATACAGTTGATTTGGCCTCTGATCCCGGGGCAACAACGGTAAATGTTGACCGCGAATTATTCGCAAGCGTTACAATTGACGCAGGCACAAACAATTTCCCAAAATATTTCCAATAAATATGCCAACTACATACATACATACATACATGCATACATACGGATGTGCATATAATCGTATAATTGCACAATTTTCCCATTGCCCTTCCCTTTTACACACATACACACAAAACAGACCGGCAAATATTCATAAGCAGAATGTAATTGTATTAGGTGGTCAGTTTATTTATTAGTTACCAATTATCTATTATGATACAGAGTAAATCACGACATATATGTATAGCTATCTCTTTCACGCCCACACTGTGATAACTGGTGAATTCATTTCTCACCACGCTTTATTATTACACCATGCTTAGAGGTCTGAATTTCACAACCAACACGGCGCAGTACCAATGCCCCGCCCGCCCCCGCATACGCCAACTAACATGAAACAACGGAAAAACGTTTACATACCTGACGCTTGTTTTAGTTTTGTGTGTTGTCTATGTCTCGGTAATTCGTTGTCTTTATTATTGCCCGCCCGCACTTCTATACACATGCACATTAATATACAGTGTACATTATACACACAAAAAAAAAACAAAAACAACAAAATCTTTTGGGACTTCTCTGGCCAGACACACACACTCACAAGAAAATAAAAGGAAAAAAAAAGACAAAATGTGCGCTAATATTGATCATCGTTAAATTAGCAGCCGCCTTAGCTCATTAAGCTGTTGATCACACATTTTAACTAATAATCACTCACTTGCACATTAATATACCTTGTATATTATAGACACAATTAAAAAAAAACAACAAAAACTTATTGGCGCTTCACACACTCACAAAAAAAAAATAGAAAAAAATCACAAAATACGCGCTAATATTGATCGCCGCCAAATTTGGAGCCGTCGCAGCGCATTGAGCTGCTAAACACACTTTTAATAATAAACACACAATCACACACACTTGCACTCATTTAATATTATAATTAATTAATTTAACCAACACAAGTCTTTTAATTAAATACGCAAAATTCCGATTTATGTATGTACCTTCGCGCACGTCGCGTCGCTTAATTCTGTCTGTCGTGTTCTTTTGCGTAGCAAAAGAGAAAACACTTACTACGTTTCCACTGATCGCGTTTTCTAAGCGCATTTCAATTCCCCCGCGCAGCATTTATTGCAACTACTCGCCTGCTGACAAATATGCGCGTTCGTAACTTGCTGCTGTAATGTGCAGATGTCTTGCGTAGTGGAAACAAACAATGAGTATTGAGCGTGGAATTTTGCAATGCACTGGAAGCTGCGGTTGTTTGATACGATTTTTTATGTTAATTTATTATGTGCGTGTTTGTAAAGTGTGAACATAACTTTATTTTTGTCGTCTTATTTAATTGCTTTACTAAAATTGTGCAGTTAAGCAAAAACTTAAACTTCGATTTCATATTTGGTATTTATTTACTCGATTATGCATTTAATCGATAAGAAAAATACTTGTTGGTAGTCAAATTTTGGGTCGATTGTCGGGCGGTCAAACTGCAGCCGGCTGCAGCGTGTTTCGCGTAAAATAGAAAATAAGAGTGAAAATTATTGTTTAAAGTGCATAATATTAGTGAATAGTGTAACTGAAATTATATAATATAATAATTAAATAATCTAATATAATGTTACCCAACAAATGCATATGTTCATGGCTTTTTTTGTTTTTTCTTTTGCTGTGATCGCGCGCAGACTTTTCATATCGTTGGAGTAGTCTTATAATGGCTTACGCATAGTTCGCCGGCTGCGTATCGCGGTGCTGCTTAAAGTGTATAAGATTTGTGAATAGTGTAGTGTAAATGCAATTATGAAATGGCAGCAACATGTGATAATATAATGTTGTCCAACAATATCAAAATTTATTTTTTTATATTTTTTGCTGTGATTGGAAAGTTTGCTTCCATAAGTTCAACTTCTTGGAGTTGTCTTATTATGGCTTATGCATTGGCGGGTTGCTGTTTAATATATTTACAAGTAAGTTAATAATCTCTGCAAATATTATTGTTAAAAGCAGCTAAAAAAGTGCGTAATTTGATCTCAAACAACGATAAAATTTCCAAGCAGATTTCCAGTTCCAGGCGCACGAGCCCCAAAAATTGCGCGCAAAATAAGTGACATTTTCTGGCAAGGTGTGATTATTTAAGGTGATGTAGTGCGGTTAGTTAGTTACCAGTTAATTTAAAAATGTGTATGTGTATGAGATAATACATGCGAGTATTTTTATAAATAGCGACGTTTGCTTGGCGACTGTCAATTGGTAACTTATTAATATGAGCGCATACCAACTACAACCACCTAATATGCTTACACCATGCCTTTTGTCTGTTTTCTTTTGTGTTTTCGTCTTGCATTGCTTGATATGGAAGATATGTAACTGTATATGTATGTGTGTGTTTATTTATATTTGCAGCGAGTGTTGACAATTTAGCTATTTTTACACTAGATTTGACTATTTTAAAATGAGAAAAATGAAATGTGTGCTGTAATTAGAAATTAATCAGCCCAAACAATTTGTAATGCATTTAAGGCGACATTTTCAACTCCATAAAATATATTTATATTAATATTGTGTTAGTAATCCTACAATTTATTTACTTTGCTTGCATTATTCATGAGTGTAATACAATTTTTTTTGGTTTATTTGCATTAATGAATGCATGATAATATATTAGTCTATTATTAGGTCTAACTGTTCATAAAAAAAACACCATTTAATATAGTAGTAGTACTTTGGCTGCCTTGGTTGATACAATTACAATTTGGTGCCTTGCCAAACCGAAGAACTAAACAAATGTCACATAAAAGTAAAGCCGTATATATGTCTGGTTCCTTCGGTTGCAATGTGAGAACGTAATGAAAAACTCATAACCTGTGGCTTTTTGCCATGAGGTCACACGCAACGGACAGGCAGACAGACAGACAGGCAGACGGACGGACGGAGTGAAAAGATAAATAAAAAAAATAAAAATACTAGCACCGGGGTGGTAAGGAGTCAAGTCAACACGCAATCCAAATCCTTGAGGATCTGCCAAAAACAAGACACAAGTTTCTTGCCTTTGCTTCTGTTTCACATTTCAGCTTTTTTTTTTTTTGCTTTTTTTTTTTGGGGCGAGGCATCGCGTGGCCCGTAAGTTCAGGCGAAATTGAAACCCAAGAACCCGCAAAACCCAATTTTTTTTACTTGGCCTCAACCCCGTGCGGAACCAAACACACGGAATCACTTACAATTTGACATACTGAAATAAAGAAAAAACTTCTGTGTCGCGTTGACAACTAAATTCGATATCGATTTGATTTAGTTAAACGCTGAAATGTCCCAAGAAACGCCCCCAGGACTATGATTCTCGCCTTATGCTGTGAAAACAAACAAACAAACAGGCGTCCAAACAAATATCGAGTGTTAGATAAGGCGACAGGCGAACTAAATAAAAATAAAAAAATCCAAATCAAATAGAAATTGAAAGTCCCCAAGCCAAAAACTCAATATTTTGGCCTTCAGCTAAATCTTTCAACTTTGGACGCGCGAAATGTCTGCGGCCGGGAATGATTGTCCCTGGCTATGTCCTGCGGGACTTTACTGATAGTCCTGATAACCGCGCTAATGCTAACAGAAGCTAGAACGTAGGCAATGAGTGCTCTTTGGCAATTTTGTAGGCGACACTGTCGCCACTTTTATCCCTTGACAGGACTTTAACGTTCGACACATTTTTTTGTTCTGCTTTGCCAGTCGTATGTAAATTTTGAGTAAGGACACTCGAAGTGTAGAGCTTGGACTTCCTTGCCTGCAGCTTGTGGATGTGGCCACAGGACATTAGATGTTGCCTCAAAAACTCATGTGAATTTCAAATGTGTTGAGCCTTAGACACTGGCAAAAAAATAAAACTATAGGCGATTATATTATTTGATTACTAGTTAGAAAAAAAGGTCTAAATATAAGGTTTTTTCAAAGCTCACCTGGAGTCCAAAATATAAAAGGGGTCTATAAGCTATTATTTTTTCCTGAAAGCCAATATAATGAACTAAAATATTGCATTTTTATTTTTATCATAACTATAATTCAGTTGAACAAAGTATTTTTTTAGAAATTAGTCAAGTTTTCCGTGAACTAAAATGGCTTAAATCGTTTTATTGCAGTTGTCTTAAGCATGTTTAAGTCTAAATTTCCGATAAATATATTTTTTTTTTAATTTTTAAATATGGACCGTAAATAAGTCATTTAATTTTTGTTTGTCAAAAAACAAATTATTTACTTGTATTTATTTACAACTGAAGACAGAGAAATGCATAAATTATCCTTTAACGTAACACGTAAAATGCTAAAGTTTAAAAACATATTTTTTTTGATCCAGATGACAAAAAAACACTTTAAAAATATTTTATAAATATATTTCTAAGGATACTTTTTTAATTAAAAATTTTTAAAATTAAAATTTTTTTTTTAAAGTTTTTTTCATTTTATGATCAATAGTCAAAAATCACATAACATACTCTAAAATGTTTTTAAAGGCATATGAATATATCTTTTAATTATTTGGAGACATTAATAATAAATTAATTGGTTTTACAGATAAATAATTTTATATTTAGAGTATTATAATATTTTGTGCATTATTTTTTTTTAATGATTTTTCGACTTTAAAATACGGGAAAGTTTTCTTTAACTCTTTATTAAAATAATAGCATAAAATTGGTCTACCTTTAAATTATTAACTTAAAAATATATTTAAAAAAAAACGATAAAAACTCGGCGGAGTAACGAATTTTAATAGCTTATTAGGTTTTCTTCGATATAGATAATTTCTTTGCATATTATTCTACGTTATTCGGAATTAAGAGTCTTGGAAATGTAGCCCAACTTTAAGAGCAGAAAAATTCTGTAAGTGTATGATATAAACATTGAAAATTAAATATTAAATAATAATGGTAATGTTTTTTAAAATATTAATTAGCTAAATTTAGCTTAACTTAACTTAACTTTTCTTTCTGTGTATGCAAGTTGTGCTGTTAAAGGGCTTGAAAGTCGACAGATCCTCGTCGTCTTGCAGTTCCGCTCTAGCGGGAAAATGGTGGTACTAGGAAGGGGAAAGGGAAAGGAAATTCAAGAGTCCAAGCTGTCGAGTTTTTATCTACACATTTATTTTAACCCAATGGCTGGCATCATAAACGAGGACAGCTCTGGCAAGTAAGAAATAACATGCAGCAAATAGCAAGTTGCAAGTTGCAACTGCATAAGGAGAGAAAACAGCAGAGGGGAGAGAAGAGAGTGAAGCAAGTAACATGGACACAACCAAAAATTAACATAGACTAAAGACTGTGGGGCACGCCTACAAGTTTGCAACACGGCACATACCACAAATACACAAATACTTGCAACACACATAAACACACACACACAGCCGAGCAGAGCTGCCCCAAAGGACGAGAAGGCAACTGGGCAGCAGTTGCTGTTGTTGCTGCCGTGCGGCCACAAACGTTTTTGGCAGGATAAAGGGGGGCAGAAGGAAGGAAGTAGAGAGTGAGTAGAGAGTGGGGGAAGGGGCAACTGCAGCTGGAAGCCAACAGACGCCATCAAGCGAATTAAAACCAAATCACTTACAAGCGGCCAAAAGTGTTAACGTGTAAATTTCCATTTACCAAGATCGAAGCGCTCAGATAGCAGCAGACACTATAAACATACAGCAAGGGGATGGTGAAAGGGGAAAGGTTTATGGTGGGGCACTGCCGGTAGCAGTAGTAGGGGGGAGGTGTAACTAACTGGCTGGCCATGAGTTAAATACGAGTTAAAAATAAAACTACTGCAAATGCCGTGAGTGAGCCCAGGTCCAAGGAAAATTTAGAGGTAGAAATAAAACGTGTTGTGTGTATTTGTGTGTGTGTTGTGTGTGTATTTTCTCTTCTGAGTGTTGTCAATTGTGTGTGTGTGTTTGGGCGGAGGAGAGGAGAAAGTTGAAGCAAACATTAGTGTTGTAAATTGTAGTTCAATCGAAGAAAGTTCAATTCAAGATTGAATCACTAAAATATTTTTTTTTTTTATACAAACAACAAATAAAAGTGAATTTTTTAATTTAAAAAACATTTTTGTTTTGTATATTATTGTATATATATATATTGTATATATATATTGTATATTGTATATTGTATATTGTATATATATATATATATATATATATTATATATATTGTATTTATATATATATGTATTATCTGTGTATTATATTTATTCGTTCAATGCGATCCAGGAAATGTGATAAAACATGTGTTAAAAACAGTTTTATTATTGTATATATTATATATATTACAAAAAATTTTAAATTTATCAAAATTTTAGGGAATTTGAAATGTTTATATTTATTTTAAAAAATTGATTTAATTTTTTCGGCTTTAAAAGAGTTATATTTAATAGAATCAGGCTTTTTTTGAATTGTGTTTTTTTTTTTAATATTATTATTTAAGTTTCATTTTAGTTGTTGTAAAATAACAGTGTGATAAAATGATAAAATCAAAAAAATAATGAAATATTTAAAATAAATAGTATAAAATTTATAAAATATTCATTATTAAACTACCAAAATTAAGACCATTTGTTACAAACAAAGTCTTTTATCTAGTCTTTTCTTGATAACAAACAATATTTTCATTAACTGACTTGTTATATTTAGTTTTGGTCATTTGTTCTGTTTTCAATTAATTTATTAACAATCTTTATTTGGGTCATTTAAAAAAATTTCGTTAACTTTTTATTAATATTTTAGTCATTTTACTTTTACCTAATGTGAGTTCTTTGCGCTTAAATATTTATCCAAATTGATTATTGCCCTTACTTGATTGTAGAACTCAACATTAATTAAATTGTTTTCTTACCAAAAAAAATTTGATATAAAAAAAACACCACAGCCTTTATAAAGTCTGTAAAATGAAGAAATAAATATAATATATAAAATATAAGCGTTTGAGAATTACAAGCGCGCTTTTGTACTAAATAAAGCGCTCATAAGTATGCGCTCTTCTTGTATTTTTAATTTTTTATTATCAATTTCATTTTGGACTGCAAAAATATTTTAAAAAAAATGTAATAAAATCAAATTATTTTTTCTAAATTTTTAAACAAAATTATTGACCTTAAAGGAATTTTTACCTCGAAATGGAATCAATGTTGGTTCATTCAGTTTTCTGACTCTTTCAATCGAATCCATACTGAACAATTCGATGCAACACCATTTGGGGAATAGATGTGAACATTTACATGCATAAATAAGTGAACGAGGTGAAGGGGAAAAGGTATTGGAGACGGGCAACACAGCAACACACAATTTGGCTGCGAACTTCTTAACTCAATGAAATCTCCAGCAATTTCGTAAATTAACACTTCGTCTTGAAGTGTGGGAGGGGGCACGGACAAAGTCTCTCTACAGCTGCCAAGCTGTGAAAATGTTAGAGAAAGAGAAAAAGAGCAAGACAGAGAATTAGACTGGCGAAATATGCAAAAAGTGAGCTAGAGCGAGAAAAAAGCTAGTGAACATTTTGGGGGAGTTGGAAAAACGTAGAAATTCTCGCATTTACTTCCGAGTCATTGGGCTCTGTGTGTGTGTGTTCGTGTGTGTGCCTGCCAAAAGTCTATAGCTGCGGACACAATCTGCTAGCTGCGCGTCGAGGCGGCAGCCATAAACAGTTTTTCCCCCTCAGCTCTCCCCCCATTCCACACACACAATTCTTTCAATTTTGAATTTGCATTTTCCTACTGAAATTGATATTTTGTGTGTGTGGAAATTTAAAAAGCGAGTAAATTATGGGTGAATAGAGTTTCAGCGAAAATGGCAACCGCAATCAAGACAATCCTCCCCCCTTCAAATACACACACACACACACACACACAACACCCACACACACACCCACTTATGTGATAGACTTCACCACATTGGCACTTCATTTCAAGCGCCACGCATCCTGTCGTTGTCGTCCTTTTGCTGATATCGAAATCTGTTTTATCGACGCGCATCTCTGTTGGTTTTTCAGCTTCTGTTGTTGTGGCTATACACACACTCGCGCACACACACACACTCTGTTTATACATAAATTTATATGCGATTTTGTAATTCCCTTTTCGGTTATAAATTTCGCTACTGTTTCGCAGTGTCGCTTGGATGCTTCGCTCCCATTTGCATTCATTCCCTGCCAACCCATTCCATTGTCCAAATCCAACTGCAATCAGTTTATCAGTTTATTTGTGTCGTGTTACTGTTGCACTGTGGTTTGAATTACAGTTTTTTTGGGGCAATTGATTCATACCTAAAAAATACCTAAAATTTAATCAAGAGTTAGGAAAAAATAGCAAAAAAATATATTCTTATTTTTAAGTATATATAAATATATATTTTTCATATTCAAGCCCTACTAAATTCGGAACAAATAATCTAATTTGAAAATGTTGCAAATAAATTGACCACCTCTTTTATTAACTTTTCAAAAATTTAAAAATCTGTTATATAATTAAACAATGTTCAGAGTTGTTCTCATTTAACCAAAAGTAACTTTCGTTTAATTCGAAAAATGGTAATATTTTTTTTTATTATAAAAAAGGAAAAAAAAAATTATTCCAAGGAAATATTTAAATTATCTGCTAATGATTGAATTTTGAAAAATTTCTAAGGAAGGATAATCAATTTAACAGTTCATTTACTAAAATTGATTAAAAAAAAAAAATTGAAAATTGAATTCAAAAAAGATTAAGTATTCACATAGCTAGCTAAAGTTTTTTTAAGCAATATTTATTTATTTATTTATTAATTTCCAAAATTACAAAACATAAAAAACTTTTACTTTCTGGGCAGCTAACAACTGTTATCTTAACAGCTTTGCCTTTTGTTAAAATTTCTGCTATTTCACAAAACATTTTGGTGAATTTAAAAAATGTTTTCTCATTTTAATCATAAAATTTTAGACATTAATTTTATCATAAAATGTATAGGAACATTTCAGGCACAAAATGAGAAAAAATTTACGTAGTGAGCAACCAAAAACTGTTAATTTAACAGCCTTGGCTTATGTAAATAATTTTAATGTATCACATAACATTTCGCTGTATTTAACAGCTGTTATCTTAACAGCTTTGGCTTATGTTAATAATTGCGCTATATCAAATTACACTTCAAGGATTATTTTAACAGCAAATTATGATATATTTTACTTTTACTATTAAAATATATTAATTTATCCACTGTTTTTTCTGTGTGTGTCGTATTCATTTGTGTGTAAGAGACACACACTCTCTCTCTATCAGTGCTTATATTGAAAGTGTGTTTATTTGCTATAAGCAAAGTGCTACAAAACACGTCGTACCTCTGATAGTATGTAAGTAGGCTACATATTACGGCGTAGAGTCAAACACGGAGTAGGTATAGAGTCATTAGAGAATACAGGTCGTGGAGTTATGAACACAACGCATAGTGTAATCTGGAAAATGGCCAACTAATGCGATAAACAATGCAATTTAAGTCGATTTTCAGTTTGAGGCCCACAAAAGTGTGATGGCGTTTTATATTAAAATTGGCCTCGAGGCCAATTTGCAGCGACAATTTATTAAAAATTAAAAGCTCAGGCTTAACACACACAGAATCAGCTATGTGCCCCACTTGCCACTTTGCCACATATAGGCTGCTTCAAGATTTTGTGTTAATTTGCCGCAGTCATGAGGCTTTCGAGTGCCCCCAGGGGCGTTCGGGCGCGGGATACTTGAAGCGCGTTGCCGCGAAGTATGCAACAAATTTGTTGCTTTTTTAATATTTTCTGTCAGCTTCGCTCGAGCGCGTTGCACCAGCGCCAGCCTGCCTGCCACATGCACACAGCTGCAACCCACACAACTCTTGCCCCAGACTCTTAACTTGAAAGCCTTTGCATGCAACATGCGAGATTTTCTAATTGTTTGCCGTAGTTGTTGTCGTTGTTAGCCTTGCCCCAACTCACCTAGCCTTTCCTTGCCACACCACCCAACGCTGAAGTGGCAGCCACCGTTAAACATAACAAGTCCAGCACCAGTGCATAAATTAGAAATAGGCACACAAGTGAGTCCCTCTGCATTCTTTGTGTACCCTGTTAGAAAAATTAAATATTTCAAAGGTATTTTAGAATTAAAATATAAATTATGCAATATATTTGAAAAAATTCTTATATCTTGAAGATTTGATAATTAATTCATATGTTAAAGCGGAAATAAAAGTTTGCTTAATGTTTTTTATAATTTGTATAAACAAATTTAAAATGATTAGTATTTTAGTAGAAAATTAATTTTATTTATTTTATTTTAGAGGATTTAGGCTACAAATAACTAGCTTATTACATCTATATTTATTTGGCGACGAATATTTTAAATTTGTTTGCCGTGTAGCCATTAAAATTGCTAAATTTGGGTTATAAAACTGTGTATGAAGCCATATAAAGTATATATATATCCTTGAGCAGTATTAATAGATAAGTCAAACGTCCGTATCATAATCATATCAAGTTTATTTCAAGTTTTTAATAATAAAAAAATTTACCAAGCATAATTTTAAAGACATGTTTTGGATTTTTATAATTTATAAAAATTTTTAATGCTGGTCATAATATTTCCGTTGAAATGCTCGAATTTCAAATTAACTGAAACTCGGAGATAATAAGGATTATAATTTAAACTAAACATCGAAATTGCTTTTGTTGTTTGTATAATTTTCCACATTTCAAATGTTATTTTATAGTTAAATATTTTTCTAAAGCTTTATTATCAAGTAGAAAAAACTAAGTTGCCTGTACTACTATTTATGGGCACTATATTCTTACCGGGCACTATATAATACTTATTAAAAACAAATCAGTGAATGAGTTGGAGAAAGGAACCGATTTAAAATTGATTAAGTAGAAAAAAAAATATATATATATTGGAGAACTGCAACCCTAGACAGTGAAAAGAAGACAGGACTTATATAGCCAAGCCATTAAGTTGTCGCTTAAAACCAGTTAAGAATTATAAGCGATAACAACTTAAAAACGTATTTTTTTTTAAATAAAAAATGGCTTGTTTAAATTGCATAAAAATATATATATTGGTGGAAAAAAATATTTGAACATGGTTTTAACGTCGCAATCAAGAAAAGATTTTTATGGATTCAATAATACCCTTAACAATATATTCTATCACATTTCTTATATTTTTACTGATATGAACTTTCTTTAAATTTCATTAAATGTTTTCTCTGTTTACTTAACTGTTTCCATTTTCAAATTAGATAATTTTAAGACCACTGATAAAGTTAATTTGATAATTATCATAATTTATAATATATATTATTAATATAATCGAAATAGCAGTATTTAGCAAGATAAATTTAAATTTCCTTTTTAATTATAATCGAAATAGAGATATTTAGCAAGAGAAATTAATTTTTGCTTATAATAATATATTTATAATAATTATTATTAACTGTCTAAACAAATCGTTAAATATACATAATTTCAGATGTTGGAAATGACGTAAATCAATTAAATTAAAAGGTTTGTGGCACACAAAATGAAGACAATTCAAAGTGATAAAGGAACAGGCATAGTTATAATTAAATTTATTATTAATTATGCCTAAACTACTCTTAAATTAAAGACGGCATAGGTAAGTGCTTATTTTGTATTATTATTTTATTTTTATAAACTTTTTCATTATTATAAACTTCATAAATATTACACGAAACTCGTAGATATTTCATGTTGTGTTGCCATTAAAAGTTACACTGTTTTTCTTTAAAATTACACTCAAAAGTGCGTGGTATCTCAAGAGTCAGTTACTTCCATTTTGCATAAAATTTTTGTTAGTTTCTTTCGCTTGGATCTTCATATTTTCTTAGGTACTCGTTGCGTTTTGCCACTCGACGGGTTTTGTGTACACACAAATTATGGCAAGAGGAGCAACAACAACAACAACAACTTCAACAATACTTAACACACACTACATCGTGTGTGTGTGTGTGTGTGTGTACCTTGAGGTTTTGCCCTGTCTTGTTGCATGCGCATAAGGTTAACCAAAGAGTAAGCATTGTTAACAGGCCGACGCCTAATTGGCAATCCCTTTCGTGTTGCCTGATTTTATAATTTTGTTTAATAAATAAACACATTTTGATTAGCATGTCGTCGGAACGCCCTCTATTTCAATTTCTCCCATCCTGACCTCACCTAACCTGACTTACTAACCCCATTTCACCCCCTACCTTCCCTTCAATCGCTTTCTCCGTTTTGTATAACATCACTATTAGTCTTTTCCTTGGTATCCTTATCCCTATCCCTATTCCTATTCTTATTCCACAATTCCTGGTCTGGGGTTCATATAAAAATCACCATTATTTGTTTTGCTGTCAGATTAGTTTTACTTGTTGACGCTTTGGCTCTTCTTCATGTTTGCTGTAGGTGTTAATGTTTTTGTTATACCCTATAACCATTAAATATATATGGCATAAAAAAGGGAAAACATCATCAATTTAATCTTCGATTAAAAAGAAAAAGAGAAATTTTGTTTAAAAATGTTTTTATTGATATTTGGCAGTCGAAAAAAAAGCAGAACATTGAAAATTGCCCAAAATATAGGCTTAAATGGAGAAAAATTTAAATTTGTGAAATTACAATTGCATATTATTTCCTAAATAACCAAATCATTTTCTAAATATTTAAAAAAAAAAATATACACACAAAATTAAGTTGATATACAGCGGGAGAATGATGACCAGCGAATTATTCCTCGACTTAAAAAAAAACTACTTTAATTGAAAATTAATTCATTGATATTAAGCAGACATTAAACAGATCGTTAAAAATATCCAAACATATCGGTTGAAAAACAGAAAAAATTAAATTGGCGAAATTACAACTAAATTTTTAAATATGGGAACATATTTGTTTATTACCTTATTATTCCAAATAGCCAAATTAATACATAAAATTTAAAAAAAATATACAAAGAAAATAAAATGGATATGCAGAGGGAGAATAAAGACTATCGATTTGTCCTTTGATTAAAAAGGAAAAGTTTATTTTACATAAATAACAATTTAAAAGGATAAAAATTTCAGAAAAAATATATTATTGAAAGTCCAAAGCATATTTTTTATGTTAAAGCCATATTTTTTTTGTCTCCTTATCATTTTTATTATTTCATAAAATTAAATTATTTAAAATTAAAAATATTCAAAGCAGATTTTTATGCAAAATAAACTGATACTTACCTTCAGGAAAATTGACTTTCCTTTACAAACTTCAAGTTATATAAAATATATATTATTGCATGCCCAAATAAGCAGTAACATTTTCGAAAATCGATTAACGAAAATCGAAAAGTAAACCTGTGATCGTTTTTATATAGCTTTAACACAGATAATTCCTACTGCATTTTGAAAGATATTTGAATTTTCGTATTATAGTTATTGAAACCTTAAAAATATGGAAAATAACTTGATATTAATTATTGTTTTTATATTTTTTAAATTTTTCTTATAATACAAAAATTATTTTATAGCTATAATAAAAATCTCAAGAAATAAAAGTATGTAATTTTTTATTAGAAAAAATATTTTAAAAATGAAATAATTTTTTATTTAGAAATTTTCATTCACAAAAAAAAAGTTTTTAAGTGAAATAAAAAAATAAAATAATATAATAAATAAAATTAAAATAAATAAATAAAAGTGCACAGCTAGAAAAATTATTTTGACTATGATAAACACTTTATGGTATTTGCTAGTCGAGCCATCTTTAACTCTATTTTGTTACAGTTTTTGTTTTTCTTTGTTTGCGTGCCACTTAGTTGGTTCTAAGGCTTATTAATCGAACTTTATTGATTGAAATGTTGCGCGCTGTTTGTTAACAAGTTTTTCTCTCAGCTCGTTATTTCATTCATAATCTCTTGAATGTTGCACAGCCTGAACTTTCTAATTGTGAACTCTTGTAGAAATAATTTTTCATGCTGTGTTTTTGCCTTTTGTATGCGCAATTAAAAGCGTTTGCCGGATTTGCCGTTAATGGCTGCGCAGCATAGCCATGATTTTTTGCTCCTGGCGATTATTCCCGTTGTTTGTCCATTATTGTTGTTGCTGCTGCTGCTGCTGTTGCTGTTACGGGTCCTGGATAAAACGCTGATAAATGCAGCGCGTGCACCGATTTTAGGCGATTCCAGCGATTTCGTTGATTACATTGGGAACCAGGAGCAACAGGAGCAGATGCAGAATGCAGAATGCAGCATCCGCATCAACAGGATGACTAACATTTTGGGCAGGCTCGTTGAACAATCGGTTTGTAGACTGGACACGGTGGGAGGGAGTTTGGGGTTGGTTGCATGGTTCTGCCATGTCCGCGAGTGTGCGTGCCTAATGAACAAAATCGGCGGTGTTGCAACGGCAGCCATGTGCATGACCAGAAAATTGAACTGAGGGCGAAAAAAAAAAGCAAAAATTGCAGCCAGAACACATGACCAACGGGTGTACATGGACATTCGGGAATGTCCGTCTTAATGTACAGGTTGTCCTGGCTGTGCCATCGTTGTGTGTGTGTATGTGTGTGTGTGCGTGTTTGTGATGCCTAAGGACATGGCTTTGCGGCTCTGTCACTTCTAATGATCAAAAACGGCAATGTCCCATGCCAGAGCAACAGGAACAGTCCAGGAACAGCAGCCGGAACGCCAAGCGTTGTTAATTTTTGTTTATTTTGATACTCTATTCCCACAACGAAAAGGAGTACATTGAGCTTTTGTTTATCTGTTGAATTATAAAATCAATTTGTTTTGGGCATTAAACGCTTTTTTAAAATATTGTGAACTATAAATTGATCTTGTAATGATCATTTCATTTCCTTTGGGAATTTAACGTTTTTTTAAAGTATTCTGAACTATAAATTGATCTTGTAATGCGTTGATAATTTTATTGACATTAAAAAAGAAAAAATTATGAAGAAAATCACACCTTATTATCAGGGAAAAACTACATTTAATTGGAATTTAAAAAAATAATAACAAAATAATATTTCATTACAATTGAAAAATGAAAAGTTTAAAAATAAAATATTATAGAAATTTTAAAAAACATTGATGATAATGAAAATAACTTTATTATAATTTAAAAAAGTAATGCCAATGAATTAATATTTTATCAAAACTAAAAAAAAAATAATGATAATGAAAAAGAATTAGATTAGAATTTGAAAAGTAGTCCAATTAATTTACAATTTAATTACAATTTAAAAATAAAAAGAAGAGAAAATAACATTTCATTATGATTGAAAAATAAAAATAAATGAAATTACATTTTATTATTTTTGAATTTAAAAGTTATGATAATGAAAATAGCACGATTAGATTTTTAAAAAAAAGTAATGCTAATGAAAAAACATTTTATTATAATATAAAAATGTAATGAGACTGAAAAAAACATTTTATTACAATATAAAAAAATGTAATCCTCATAAAAATAACATTCCATAAAAATTTAAAAAAATTCTGAAGTTACTTTAATAAATTTACATTCTATTATCCACATTTGAAACTTAAAAAATATTGACAAAAATGTAAGCCTGAGTATTTTTAATGCAAATTTAATCTCATTAGTTATTTTTTAAATATTTTTTTTTTTAATTTTTTGAGTTAACTTAAAAAAATTTTAACAGTGTTTTATTCGGGAAGAAGATAACTGGCGGTTGGGTTGAGATGTGTATTATTAAAATAAAAATAAATAAATATTTACCAGAAAATATCGTTTTATACAAAGCTTGAAATTCTCAACTTTTTCTAGCTTATTTAGGGTGGCTTAAATGCGGGAATCAAAGGATTTTGAGTATTTTATTATTATTATTATAATCTTTTTTTTGTAATATTTAATTTTGCTTCAAAATGTTGAAGGCTAGGGCTAGGGTTTACTTGAATAATTATAAATATAAAATTCCTATACTGCAAATAGATATCCTGGGTTCAGTCTGCGGTACAGAGTATACCGCAATCTAGACCATTCAGCTGACATTTTTTTTCTTTTGTTAGTTATTGCTAGACTTTTTAATATTTGAAGCTGCATGTTGTCGACATTTGCTAAAATGTTGGCAATTTATTAGAGAGGCGTGGAGACGTTTGCTTTGATTGCTAATTCTGATCTAAACCGCGTTGAGGCGGCAGCTTTAACCACTTTAAACTAGCGCCGAGACTCAACTGCTTCCTCGTGGTAAATAAATAAAATGCAATTGGCCTGGCTAACATTCTCTCCCCAGCCCTCCGGCAGCCCAACAGGAGGCCACTCAAGTCAATTGCCGGCAGCCGTGGCAGCCTTAGGGCAGGTGGCATGAAGCAGGCGCTGCAGGTGCATGCAAAGTGAGATGAAATCAAATGGCGATTGCCTCCGCAATGGCTATTCATTTTTTATATAATTCAAATGCAAATGCTTTCGGTTGGCCAACTGACTTTTGCTCTGCCGTTCCGTCTAGTTCCAGGTTTATTTTTATTTTTTTTTTTTATATTTTTTACGTACAGTTCCGGCGTAGTTGTTATCGATGCATTTGCCCATTTCCTGCATTCCCCGGAGAGGACAGCTAACAAAACCTTTAAGTGCGGTTGTTGTTCGTTCGTGTGAATGTGTCTGAGTTGGCATATTTGGAAAAATTGTAAGCACCTTGTAACTACAGCCCTGCAATGCATAATTTTGGATAAATAATGATATCTATATCTATATATCTCTCTCTTGGGAGGCGCCACCAGATGCCGCACTCTAGTTTAGATGTGTATGTGTGTATTTATGTGTTACAGGTGGCAGAGTTTTATTAGACCAATAACTATGATAAATTTATTGAAATTTCAACGCAAGTAGTATATAAATTTATTGTTAAACCGACTGCATATGGAAACTGTTAGGAAGGGTAACTTAAAAAAGCATTATATTATAAAGTTGTGAGAAATTTCAGGGATATTAGATTTTTTATTTAATTTAGGGATATAAATTATTCTCGCAATATTATGGTTGACGTATATCTATTGTATATTAAATATTTTTAAATAAATTCTAGTGAATTTATAACAATTATTAAATCTTTATTTTTTATTTAATTAGTTCTTAGTTAAGAGGAACTCTAAATAATGTTTTTTGTTTTACTTAAAATAAATTCGTTTTTATTATTAATTATAATGAAATAAAATTTAAATGAAATTAATAAATAAATTTAAGCAAAATTACCATTGAAATAAATAAATAAAGTTTATATACATTACAAATGGAATAAATAATTAAATTTAAACAAAATTACAATTGAAATAAATAAATAAACCTAAATAAAATTACATTAATATGAATCAAAGATTAAAATACAAAATTACAATTGAAATAAATAAGTAAATTAAATAAAATTACAATTGGAAAAAATAATGAAATTGAAATAAAATTACAATAGAATTAAATGAACAAAATTACAACTGAAGTCAATAAATAAACTTAAATAAAATTTCAATTGAAATGAATAAATAATTTTAAATAAAATTACAATTGAAATAACTAAATAAATTTAAATAAAATTACAATTGAAATAAATCATATATTTTTATTTAGTATTTGTCTTAGTTATTATTAATTTTTTTTTATTGTATTTTAGTTGAATTTTTTATTAGTTTTTATTTTATAATTTAATTCTTCTAATTTTTAATAAAAGAAAAAGTTGCATAAATATTATATAAAAAGAAAGGAGTATTTTGCTTTTTTTTTTAATTTTAATATTTTATTTATTCTAATCTTAATTAGTGAAATTTTTGAATATATAGCTGTTTCATTTCTAAAAAAAGACTGTTCTCATGCAACATTTTCAATTCAGAACCTAGTAATCAAATTAATCAAATTTAAAAATGTTATATGAAAAGTTGATCGAATATTCTATTACCTCTTCAAGAAGCTAAATTAAACTATGTTTTAAACTATTTTTACCTTACCAAAAATACTTTTTTAAGAAGTCCAATTGTTTTCGTTTAGCTGGAAGACAGCCTTATAAATTTGATTTTTAATTTTACTTTTGGAATCATTAATGATTTTACAGTTGAATTGACTCCCAGTCGATCGGTATACAAGAATTATTCAAAAATTATTTTTTAAAGTGTTATTTTATATAATTGTCTCTGTGAAATGGAATTTTAATTTATATCAAACACATAACAGACTATTTAATTATGTGATAGTGTTATTCAAAGGCAATTATAAATTATTGTTAATTTATTTTAGAGTTTTGTTTGATTTTAAATAGAAAAATGGGAATAAAATATTTCAAGCATATATTGATTTTATTTCGCTATTTAATGTTAATACTTAGTATCGATATAAGGTTTTACTTAACTTTTTTAGTGGTAAATAGTTACTTGTATTTAAATGCTTTTACACAATCCCACAATGTAGCTGTAATTGTATTTCATGGAGCTTTCTTTTGGCAAGTTGAGGTAGTTGCAGTAGCAAACTCTCTGGTGCATTGCAGGCAGCCAACCAGAGCTCGACAAAATCAGTGCCGTGCAACGGAACTTTGCAACCTGCGGCAGAGCTGTTGAGCTGTGGAGTTGTGGCAGTGTTCCATAGATGGGAGGGGGGGAATGTGGAAAGCTTTGGGCGCCAAGGCGCGACCGCTGTAACAATTACAGCGAATACCGCTGCGTCATTGTGCCCAGGTTGACCAACATCAGTGGCAGCCACCGCGAACAACTTTCAACGGCATCGCGTTACTTGCAACAAGATGTGGCGGCATGAGGAACCACACATAAAGCACACTGCAAACGAAACTTGTACAAATGAAAACATGTGAATTAGAATCGCACTGCGGTGGCAAATTGAGAAGCAGTTGCAGCTGCTTGCTGCCACAAAAAAAAAAGCGAAGACAATGCAACTGCTGCTTAAGCTGCCCCAGACTGCGATATGAAAGGATATCAAGGGATTCGGTTTTGTGCGAGAAAATAAAAGGATATGAAGGTAGGAACCAGGATCCAAAAGGCAACGTCTCCCTCTCTCTCTCTCTCTCTCTCTCTGCATTAAGCTCATTAAATGAAGCCAACACGCCAGCAAAATTTTTCCTGGATTTTTTAGTGTTTTTTTTTTAGCAAAAAAATAGTTACAGTAAACGCAGTAGTCCGCATCCCAGTTCGAATTTTTATATTTTTTTCCTTAACTCCACATCAACTACTTATAAGTCCTGAAAGTTTCTTGACGTTATTTAAAGTCGCATAACTCTTTCGCTTCTTTTAGCTGGCTGCTCCTGTTGTTGTCACTATTTTTTTTGTGCTTTTTACGACTTATAACCATTGAAAACGGAGCAACTACTAAAATTTATAAAACAGTATTTTACCATATTATAATTTTTTTTTTTAATATTATTGCTAAAGTTCCAAAATGTGCTGCTAAACTGTGAAACATTATATAAGGAAACTTAGAAATCAGATATGACAGAATATAATGAAAATGGCAATATAAAAATGGAAAATGGGAAAAACTCTGAATCGAAAGAATTATTTTTTGGCACAAAAATATATTATTAAATTTTTTTCTTAAATATTTAGGCAGTATTTAATTGTGTGTGTATAATCATTTTTATAAATATTTAATTAAAAAAAATACTATTTCCATCAAGCAACAAAGGAATAATATTTAAAAAAATGTAACTTTAGATCAAATATTTTTTTATTAACGTGTTCGGAATTTCTCGATTCTGTCTTTATTATTTGTATTTAATAAAATATTTTTTTTTGATTTATTATTATAAATAATATACTTTATGGCGTACAAGCTTCTATGGCCTTCGATGCCAATTTAATAAAATACAATTTTAAATTAATAACACAGCAATGTTGTGCTGATTTATAACAGAAAAATATGCATTGATGTTTGTCAGCGTACATCAACGCCACATCATAGCATATTTTACTCAACATCATCACAATTTTGACTGATCGTCAGCATAAAAATACCTGAATTTGAAACATGAAAATATCATATAAAAATTTAATCAATTAAACAAATGTAATGTTGCTTTACTAATTTTATATTATTTCTTGCTTTTGCCTTCATTATTAACATTTATGAAAACACAATTTTAAATTCAACATAAGTTAATAAATTCATAATCCATTAGTTACAAAATAACTCCTATTTGTGATCTTTTTAAATAAAAACTGACATATTATTTTTATTTGTCATTTTTTAAAAAAAGAATAATTCCATTTGTGCTTATTTAAATAAAAATTGACAGATAATTCATATATGAGATATTTAAAATAAAATTTAAGGATAACTTTGATTTGTGATATTTAAAATAAAAATCAAAAATAATTATTAAAACTTAATTTTTATGGAAATTGTGTTTTTCGTTAGCCCAGACTAACACAAGCTCTTTGATGTTTTTTAATGTACTGTAGGACGTTGTAATAATAATTTATTTAGTTGAAGTTTTATGCCATATTTTTTATTTAGGGTTCATGGTTAATATTCCTTAAAAATGTAGAAAACGTTTTTGGCAACAGAAAGATCAATTATCAAAACAAACTAAAGGAAAAACGTGAATTAAATTCAATATAATAAATTTTAGATATTTCCATAATTTATACAATTTTGAGATAGACACAAATCGACAATAAATAGTTTATATATTCTTTCTTATATAAAATACATTTAGCAACTTTTTTATATAAAATATTTAGCCATTTTTTGTTTTTAAATGTTATATATGTTTATGTACTTTTAATGAGCTTTTAATGAAAGCCAAGTTATTTTAGTTAAAAAAAAACTCTAAAAGGGTGTCTTAAAGTTACGTAACTATTTTGAGAGTATTTTTTTTTTGCTCAGGCTCTTGGCCCTGTTGTTTTTTTCGGTTTGGGCCAGAAATCGCATGTAAAACATTCGAGCAAGTGATACGCACCATAAATTCCAGAATTTATAGCGGAAGTGCAAAATACGAAAATACTTGTGCACTTTCTGCACTCAGAACAAAGACGGCAAAAAGTTGTGAAAAGGGGGCAGGGAATAGAAGTTCAGGTGAAAGGGGGGCGTGGCAGTAACTGGGCAACTTTTTTCCTCACGTTGCACGATTGCAATTTGATAAATGCGGTTAATTTCGCCAGGTTTTGTGGCAATTATGCAAATGACCGAGCCTGCTACAGGCTTTGGCTTGACTTTTGGATATATATATATATATATATATATTGTGGGGTTCATTGGTCTCTCGATTTGTAGTTTGTAGATTGTAGTAAACGCGTAATAAAAATCAATTTTATGCGTGACAAAATGTTGGCAAATAAACCCAAAGCGTTGTTGCCATTAAAAACTTTATAAAAAGTGCCATTAAAACTTTATAAGCAAATTGATGATTGATTTGGCACCCGCCCCGATGCCATATGTCGATATAAATGTAATGTGCTTTTTTTTTACTTCCTATGTACTTTGAATCTAACGATAAATTATTATTTATTACATTATTTGTTTAAGAACTTTTTACGTTTATTATTTATGTTGCAATTTACTACTTACAGGGGTAATGTACTTTTTTTTGTAAGGATTGTAAATTCTGTTGGAACTGCTTGCTTACCTAATATCTAATAATATTTTTAATTTATAGTTTCCGCTATGATTTCTTAAAATGTTTGTTTATTTATATGCAAAATTTGAGAGCGTAGACAGCTTTTTATCAAGTTTATAACTTTGAATTCTAAAAGAAAAAATAAATGTGATTGAATGAATAAATAATAATGGTAAAAATAATTTGTAAATATTTGAATAATTTTCGTTTCACATAAGTAAATATAAAAAATAGAAAATAATAATATAAAATTTATATAATTTAATACTTTTTGTTTATCATACTAATAAAATAAAGAAAGCAATACTTGCTTCTAGTTATCTAATAAAGAATTTACATTTCTAGAAATAAATTTACAATCATAAAATAATTAACAGAAATACTTTCGATTATAATAGGTATAAATCATATGATAATCTTCACAAATTTCAAAATATTGCCCCTATAATAACACTAGTCGATTTATGAAGAATTCAATTTTATTTAAGCCCTGTTCCATTACCTAAGATCCCTCTGATCTCTATCTAACTAAGCCCTTTGCTATATTATGATATATATCACAATATCAATACGACAGTCCCGATTTTAATAGCTGTTATTATTGATATTTCTATTAACAATAATATTTAAACTTTTTATTTCGCTTGCTTTAAAAAGTAGTTTAAATTATAGATTATATATTTTTTTTGCATTTAAAGCGAAATAAGTGTAACTCTGTCAAAATAAAGCAAATTTTGCTGGTCTTTCAGTTAAGGCTTTCTTAATTCGATCAGGCATTCCAAAATCTTATATATTTTACCTTTCTCCAAAATTTTATTTTTAAACAAAGTTAAAACCGATTCGACTGTAGCAGATATATGTTTCATATTATAAAAAATTAACTTAGTAATAAATATATTTTTGTTGTGTTGCCATTGCTCACTATAAAAAAAAGTATTTAATATAATTTCAAAAATCTTAAAGCATAAAAATAAATTTTTTAATGAAAAATATAAATTTTAAAATACGAGTTATGAAATGTTTTAGCTGAAATTCCAAAAATTTCAATCAAATTTTCAACCAAAAAAAAAAATAATAAAAGTTATGAAAAAATTTTTAAATAAAATTAAAAAAATTACACTCATATTTGAAGCAAATAAAAATAGTAAAATAAGAGCATCAAAACAGCTTTTAAATTAAATTAATAATTGTAATCATTGTAATTTTTTAAATTAAAAGCTTTGGATAGTATGGCTCATTAAATTATAAAAATTATATGTACAACAGTTTCTGACATACAAAACTAAACGTCCATAGACTGGTAATTGCTTTTTCCATTCAAAAAAATACAAATTATAAAAAATGTATATATAAAAAAAAAAACAACACTTTGACCCAGCCAACTTTGAACTTGCTATTGTAGTTGTTGTTGTATTTATTGTTGTTGTGTGTGTTTTGTGTATATATTAACGCAATTTATTTATTGCAGCATTTTTACAATAAATATTTAATTTATTTAAATATGATTAAAACGCATGGTCGCGGCGTAAATCAAAACATTTTTGCACATTTATTATATGGCATAAATGTAACGCATACACACTCGCAGGACCTCGCTCTTTCTTGTTAAGGATTATGTGCGAATCGTGTATAGGAAACTGGTTGAAAATTTATGTGCGGTCAGATTACTGCACTCGAGAATCGTTGTAATTCATGGATATAAACGCGGCTGTTGTTGTTTTTATTTTTATTTTTTGGTTATTTTCAACTCTTTGACGACACAGGTCCTTCAGAGAGAGATACGCCAAACAACTTTTGAGAATTCCTTTGCTGCCAGCGGTCCTTCAAAATGTGTGCTACAGAAATGCGCAATGACAGCAGGCGGCAAGATGGGTGGTGTGGTGTGGTGTGGCAAGTAGAGAAGTTGCAGCAGCAGCAGCATCAGCAGCCGCAGCAGCAACGTTGCGGTTTGCTGCATGTCGTTGTGGTTGAGTGCATCAAACATCAATCAATTCAATGGTACTAGAAACCAACACACTCACTGCCAAACTCATCATCTACACACACTACACAAATGCAGATACAGATACAGATACAGATACAGATACTGAGATACCAAACACAGTGCAAGCCCAAACCCCAAAACCCCCAAACCAAACCAAAAGCCAAATCCATTGATATTTAGAAAATGAACATACTACAAGCACGTAATGAAAAGTGGAAAACACATACAAGCCACAATATTTAGTGCATGACTTAAGTACACACAATAAAGGATGCATACACATCGATATACCTATATATAGATATATATATATATCAATTTATATAGTATATTTCTGTATTTATATCTGTGGCAATTGACTGCGCCATTGGCAAGGCATCAACAGCTCTTGTGCATCATTCGATCATCGCAAATCTATAATGACAGTTTCGATAGCTTTATCAAATGTACACAGACGATTTCGATACGGAAAATGAAAAAAAAGAATTGCTATAAATATACAATTTACCGTTTAGATGGATTGTTTGGTTTATGCCCTTCGATATACTTAGCTGATGTATGTCAAAATTGTAACAGACTCTAAAAATAGAGTTGTGCGTTTTAGTTCTACTTAAAAAACTAAAGAAATAAAATAAAAAATTGAAAAAAAAAATTCAATAATTTAATCATTATTTTTTGTTTTTTAATTAATTTATTTAGTTCTATATTTATTCTATATTTATTATATTTATATTTAAGTTAGAATCATCATCAAATAAATTAAAATTTGGCTTTCTAAATATTCTCCAAATCTAATAAAAAAAAAAAAATTATAATTGAAGTAAAATTCAAATCAAATAAATTTAAATCTGCGAATAGTTTAATAATTTTCGTTATAAAAGTTGACCTCCTAAATATTCAGATTAATATTGATTTAATCTTATACTTACAATCTGCGCGTAAATTAAAACCTTAAAAGAACATTCCATATCTTTTAATATGGGGTATACATTTATAAAACCTAAAAAATTATAAATATAATAAAAAAAAATGTATTGATAAATTCTATGACTATAAGTCAAGAATTGTTAATAACAAATAAATTATCAAAAAAATTTTCACTTATTAGAGATAAAGAGAAATATACAGAAATAACTAGAAAACATTGATCTTTTAACCAAAATTTTAAAATGTTGGGGTTTTTTTTTTATAAATCTTAAAAATATTAATTAATTTATAAGTTTACCAAAAATTTTAATATATAACAAATATATTTTTTTTAGCAAAAAATAAGCAGAATTTCTTTGGCTAGGGCTGCATTTACGCGCGAAACATTTCCTCAAGACAACAAAAACTTGGCGTATAATATTTTTGCCAATTGGCTGATATATTTTCATACAAGTTGGATAATAACTCTAATAATTTCAATTTTCAGGCAAAAATATAAAAATCATCGTTTTTTGGAATTTTATTTACTCCAAAAATTATTTTTATTATATTTCTTATTCAATTGTAATAAATCCAAAAATATTTTTTATCAATTGATTATTTATAACAAAAAATTCAAAATGTTTCGGTGCCTGGTATAATTTTATAGCTGAATTTAAATATCCAGATAAGCCCCAAAAAAGGCAAATCATTGAAAATTAAATTTTTACATTTTTTTTAACCTTAATTAATACATACCACATACAAATAAAATTATAACTGATAATTTAATTCTTTTGTTTATTTGTTAGTTTAATTCCCATTCCATTTCTTGAAGTGAAATACATTAAAGTGGAAGAAAAAGAAATATAATTATTAAAATAAATAATAATTTATTATATAAAATAAAATTTATATTTATTATCATAATTTAAATATTAAATAAATAAAAGAATTATATTTTGTAGTGACTAGATTCTTAGTATACTTATATATTTTTTATTTTTTGAATTAAATTAAATTATATTGAAAATACTACTAGTTCGCATAGTTTTTGTACATTCTTCAATTGAACTTATTAATGATTTATTTCCAACACATAAATTATGATATAAAAAATTTATATTTATTAATAAAAGAAAGGAATTCTGAAAATTCAAATAAAAACCGATGAAACTTTAAACAAACTTAAAGAAACAAAATAAATTAAACAAACCAAGTAGTTGAACGACTATTGCGAACATAGTTCATTTGAATGAGTTGCTTCATCAAATTAATCCCGAATGCAATTGATGCAACTCTAAAAGCAAACCTGACCAAACAGGTCTGGTCTGGTCAAGTCATGTCAAGTTCGAGGACTTTTCCTGGCCACATTCTCATTCGTCTGCTGCGGCTGATAAATGTTGGAAAATGTTTCTCCAATATGCAAGTGAAATGTTGCATGCTTCAATGGGTTTCTTTATGGGATCTGAAGAGAGAGAGAGCGTGTGATGAGGTGAAGATGATTCCTGGCCAGAAGTTTAGCACATCGTCTGTTATATAATAAAACGTTTCATGATTGTGGTCTCTCTTTTTTTTGGCTTTTCAAAGTCAGCTTCGATGATTGCAAATTTGATAAACAAGACAAGCAAAGGAGTTAAGTGTATATATCCTATATCCTGCGTGTATTTGATGAGCTGATAACTGAGCTTTCATTAAGCATTTGCCACTTTTTTTGTGAAGAGGTTCAAGCTAATCAATGAGGCGTTATTTTGCCTTAATGCCACGCCTACAAGTCCACTTGTGTTTGCTTCAATGGCGTGGCCAATAAATTGCCAAAAACTCTGGCCCTTTGGGGCACGGCAATGTGTGCGTGCAACACAATAAATTTTCGCTTTTGTCTCACATAAAATGCCGCAAATCTCAGTTGGGCAGACCGCAAGGCGCAACTTTTGGCGTTTTGGCAACAATTTGTAAATAAAATTGCGGCGCAAATTAAGCGTATAAATAAGCCACAAAACGGCGCGTAGCAAGTGGCAAGTAGCAAGTAGCACGTAGCAGCAACGCACAAAACCGGATGTGCCCTTTTGCTGCCTGCCACACACCCTAAAATCCAGATGCTGCCGACATTGTGTCGCTCAGCATCATCATCATCATCAGCAGCAGAAGCGGCGACTCCTTGGCAGGATCTTCTTCTGGCCTATTCCTTGTTTGTCCAGGCAAAGTCCGCAAGGTCGTCCCTGTCGCAGCGTTTGTCGTTATTAATTTATTATGAAAATCTAAACGACTTAAGTGGAATAATATGGGATAAATTATTAAAATTTATGTGCTTTCGAAGCACATCGTTCTCGTCTAGTTTTTTGGCTCTACATCCTGGTGCCTGGCAGCCAAAGTTTTTTCTGGACGGGGCATACTTCACTTTAATTTCTTTCGGTGCTACTGCTACTGCTGCTGTTGCCGTTTCCGGCAGGAAGTTGAGTGATTAAGTGTCCGCTTTTTGTTGCACTTATGCTTTTTGCATAATTTGCCAGCCTAATTCTATGTCCTTGCTATATCTAACTCTCAGTCAGAGGCGCCAACTTGTCGAACCAGGCGCGCCTCCTTCAACTTGACAGTGTCGACTTTTAATTAAAAGTTTGTCCAAAAATTTTTTTAGTGTTTTGCCTTTTGGAGAATAAAAAAAGACATTTTGTTTCATTTTTATACACATTTTATGTACACATGCGTTTGAAATTTTCTTTTTATTGAAATTAATCGATTAATGTGCGGGGCCAGCTGGACACGAATTCTCAATTCCGTATTCGAATCTAAGGGCCGAAACAAAAACAAAAGGCCAGAATGCGGCGCATTTTTATGGCGCACTTGTTTCGCGTTAATCGCAAATCGTAAACTAAGCATTTTTACGGCACCTGCGGTAATGGATTACTAAAGCAACAAACGCCCCAGGACTCTCGTCATTGCTTGGAAAATTAATAAAGTTAAGTGTCGAGCACAATAAAAATGAAATTTCTCTGCGCGCCCTTCAGGACATACACACACACCCCCTCGAAGCCCCCTCCCAATCAAACTCTGTGACCCCGACAAGTTTAGCGAGGCGTGAAACAGCCTCGGCCGCCGGCAATGTCAAGCTCTATAGCTCGGTTATGGCTTTGGTTTGCAATAATTGCAAAAGTGCAATAAATTTACTTTTATTTTTTTTTATATTTTTGATGCTTTAAACTGAAAGTTGAAACCGGCCCGAAGGCTCAGGGCAATGGCAATAACATGTGAAATTCGAGTGGCCCTGTGGCATGCGTGCGCGCTTTTTGTGATTCTGTCCCATGTGCACCTGTGCACAATGGGGTAATTGAGCACTTTTGTGAAATAAATTTATAAATTAATAAATCAAAAGTTGAGATAAATTTTTGACAGCACTATAAATTTTGTTTTAAGGTGTTTTTGGGAAAGAAATGTTTCTTTTTTTTATCTATTTTTATTTTTTGGTGCTAAAAATTGCAGAAAAGTGCAGCTTGAGTTAACTGTTCTGAATTCATAGTTAATTGCTCAACAGCTTAAGAATTTAATTGATAACTCAAGGATTAAGCGAGTTCTTGGCATAGAATTTTTTGTCAACACTCTAGATTTTATTTTAGTGTTTTTTGGAAAAAAAAAGTATTTTTCTTTTTTATATTTTTTTTTAGCCCATTTCCTTCGATTACGGTCGACCTGTGGTAAAAGTGAAAATATGCCAAGAATTGCAGGAAAGTGCAGCTTGAGTTAACTGTGCCGTTTTTATAATTAATGATTACAGCTCAAGAAATAATAGCTCAAATATTAAAGGAGTTCTTGGAGCACAATAGATTTGGTTTTAATGTGATTTTGGGAAAAATTTGTTATTTTTTTATTTTTTAGCCCATTTTCTTCGTTTACGGTCAACATGTGCTAGAAAAGATTTTATGCCAAATATTGGGGAAAAGTGTAACTTGAGAACTGCTTCGAAATTATAATTAAATATTATTTTTGTTGTTATATATAACAATAACAGAATTTAACAATCATATTTAATGACTACAACTCAAGAAATAAATAATACCTAAATAATTTAGGTATGATATAAATATCTGAAATATGAATTAAAGAATATTTTTCCCACTCTCATTTAGATTCTTATATATGTGTATAAAGTAAATAATTTTTTTAATAAAATACAAAAATTATTTAATTTATCATTATTTACGATGCCTGCTTTATGGAGGGTTTTTAAATATATCAATATATAAGTTATTCTAGTTATCTTCCTTTGTTTCAAATATGCACTGTTATCAATATATGATAGCAGCTGCAAAACTTTCTAAAACTCTTTTAAAACATAACACTTTTTGAGAAAAATGTTTTTTTTTTTAAAAGTTTTTTACTTAGAAAAATACAAAAAGCAAACGCTAATATATAAAATTTATTTATTTTTTCTTTTTTTTTATAGTTCTTTTATATACATATATATTTTTTTCCTTTTTCTTTTTATTTTTAATAGTGATATTATATTTTTTTTTAAACATTTAATTAAAGCCACAACACAGATCTACCAATACAAAGTATATATCACAGTCGAGAATATCCATTGAAAATGACATTAAATTAATCACAAAAATTAGTTTTTTTAACGATTTAAAATTCTTAACTTTAACCAAAAATAAATTAAATAACAGTAGCACGTTCTTTATATTTAAAGCAGCGGCTTTAACAGTTGTTAACTTAACAGCGGACGTGAATATTAAAATTCTTGGTATGTTACATTAAAGTTTGATGTATTTATAATTTGTATATTACCAATAAAAGTTTGTTAAATTTAACAAAATTAAAAAATTAAATTTATGCCAGAAAAATGCTCAAATTGCCCATAGTGCTGCTCGCATGACTCGCAACGGAAATGTAAATACGAATAGAGCGTGTGTATGTGTGTGTGTGTGTTTGTGTGTTTGGTGTGTGTGCGTTGATTGACAATGGGCCGCAGCGAGCGCCACTGTGGCAACTCTGATTGGAATTTATAGCACGTTTTTGGTTAGATGCCGTCGTTATTGGGTCCTGTAACGCATATCCTGCCATGTTTTTGGTCGCATAATGCACATTAACGCACAAGGCTCCACATTTATACATATACATCAAAATGTGTGTGTGTGTCCAGGACATTCACGTGCGGCTCTTGTGCCGTGTCAATTACGAAGACAAAGCTGGCCAGCGATAGCTGAGAAATTAAATAAGTAAAACACGAGCATGAGGCAGTTGCAATAAAATCAAGGGAGGGGGTGGCAATAAAAAACTATGCCCCGCATATGTATCTCTATATCTGTATATATATCAAAGTGTATGTGTGTGTGAGTGTGTGTGTGTGTGAGACTTAACACGCAGTCGATGGGCACATTTCCGGCGTAAAAGTCCGCAGCACACCGCACTGCACGTTCCGTTGCGTCGCATTGCGTTGCGTGCCCCATCGCGGACAGCAGCGCGCGCGTTGCATAAATCACATAATAAAACCCATAAATTTCGTATGCAGCGCCAAGATGAAAAGTGCGAAAGCACAAAATAAAAAAAAATGGCCAAAAGGAAAACGGAAAAGCAACAACGGCAATGGCCAACATCAGAGTTGGAGTCAGCGGCAAGAAGGCGCAACGAACTTGCCACACACACACACACACATCATCTAGAGCCGACAATCGAAGTGAAAGATTAAGTTGAAAGGTTCTTTCGCTTCCTTTCGTTGTAAGTGCAACAATGTTGCCGCATGTTGCACAACTCTGCGGATTCATTTAAAAAAGTTTTCCAGTTGTGACAACAATTAATGCCACATTGAACTTGCCACACAAACATCATTCAGAGTAGAGCAGCAGAACGAAGCAATGATTGTTTAAGTTGAAAGTCTATCTAATTAAAAAAAAAAAATTTTTCAAAAGCAATGAAGTCTGAAATTTATTGTAGTCAAAATTACGAAAAATTTTAAAAATTTGTCAAAAAATATTCCGAGTGAAAATCTGTTGAGTTTATACAAAGCTATGACTATTAAAATTCTAGAAGATAAGTTTCTACGGGTATAAAAATAACTTGAAATATCGAAAAAATTCTAAAAAATCAGATTTGAATGCTAAATCAATATAAATATTAAAATATGATTAAAAAGATATTCTGAATGAAAATTGGTTGAATTTTTTATAGACTTATGGGTGTTCGAAGTCTTCAAGATAGATTTTTGTGTGGGAAAACCACTTAAAATATTAAAAAAATTTAAAAAATTTAGATATGAATGCCGAATCAAGATAGAGATCAAAACATTGTTGAGTTTTGACGGAGTTATGGGAGTTTGAAGTTCAGGAAAAAGTTTCAATTGGAAGAAGCATGGGTAAGAAAATCACTTGAAATATCGAAAAATTTTAAAAACTCAGATTTCATTGAAAAACCAATAAAGAGGTCTAAATATAATAAAAATAAGACATTCCTAGTGCAAATTGGTTGAGTTTTGAACAAATTATGGGTATTCAAAGTCTAGAAGTTAAATTTCTAAGGGGAAAAAAGCGTAAAAAAATACACTTGTAATAGCGCAAAAAATTTAAAAATTCAGATTTGAATGCCAAGTTAATAAGGAGGTCCAAATATAATAAAAAAAAAAATTCCGATTAAAAATTGATTAAGTTATGGCTTTTAGAAGTCCAGAGAATAGGAAGCGATAGTTAGAAAACCAAATAAAAAAATTAAATATTTTTATTTAAAAAGTTTAAATGCCAATTTAATAGAGAGGTAAAAACATGTTAAAAAAAATATTCCGAGTGAAAATAGCTCGAGTTTCGACAAAGTAATGTGGGTTCAAATAAGATAAATAAGTTTCTGTAAGAAAAATAGATAAAAAAAATCACTTGAAATATCGAAAAAAATATTAAATTTAAGGTATGAATACGAAAAACAATATAGATTTCAAAATATGATCAAAAGGAAGAAAATTGGTTAAGTTTTGACACAGTTATGGGTGTTCGAAGTAATTAGACTACATTTCTATGGGGTAACAAAATTCAATGAAATATCCGAAAATTTTCCATATTCAAATTTAATTGCCAAATGAATATACAGATAAAAATAAAATCAAAATAACATTTCGAATGAAAAACCAGTTGAATTTTTGACAATGTTATGAGAGTTTAAAATAAAGGAAGAGTATTTGCTATAGCAACTTGGCTGTTCTGGTTTCAATTTGTCATATCGATTCTATCAATATTATGTGATTGATTGTTTTTTTTAGAACTTCTCTCTGAACTGACTTTAAATTAAATTTGTGACAACAATTAATACGGAATGTGTCACACAGCAGCTGGGGGGCTTGGTTGCTTGGTTAGGCATTGCATACATTTCATTTGATTTGTTTGGGCTTGGATGGCAATGAGATTGGGGGCTTGTACGGCTCAGACTGAGGCTGAGGCATCGTTTATTTCGTCTAGGTGGATAGGTGGAATGTTTGCCACTAAACACATTGTGCGCAAGTCCCAGGTTAAATCCCTGGCGTGCTGTTGCTGTTGCAACGAATTGGAATTGCATTGGCATGTGCAACTTGCATTGACAGCAGTTTCACAGTGGGTCAGCGCCTTTGGGGGCAGGTGGGCGTGCCATTTTAGTGGCATGTTTGTGCTAATTTATTACGCCTGCGAAGCATTATGTCCTGGCTGCCAACGATGCTCTAACACCCCAACTGCCTCTCACCCCCCTCTCTATACCAATGGGGACGACAGCCAGCAGTCGGTGTGCATTACAAAAGCGACAACCAGACAGTGGGACAGACAGGAAAGAACAGGTGAGGTGGGGCAAGGGCCAGTTCGGCCGGCTGTTTGCTGCGGGGCATGCCACCTCTGGGGCTGCGGAATGCAGTTCCAGTTGCAGTTGCTGTTGCAGCTGCTGTTGATGCTGGAAAATGAATGTCTAATTAATTAAAGTGCGAATTGCACTACGTTTGCCCCTTTGCTTGTTATATTCTGTTTCCCTAAAGTGCAGTAAGATATGTCAGGTTTTTGCAACGTTTGTCATTGTGTCTTCTGGAAGCTAGAGCTATGCTAAAATATTATACAGATCATTATACAGATAAGATAAGTTATATTTGCAATTTTTTGAAAACCTATAGGTAATTTTGATATTTTTATAATCTTCTTTTAAATCTATAAGTAATTTTGACATTTTCATAAACTTTCTATTGTTTTTTGAATATAACCACGAAATATTTTATACATTGAATCCGGTCATATAAATAATATTATTATATATATATATATATATCAGGGACAACAAATAAAAATTATGTCATTTAAAAATGTATCTAAATTTATTATTGTGAATTTAACGTGCTTCAGAAACTTTAAATTTATCAAAATATTATTTTGGCATTTTTGGACTCCCGAAATACAAATATGATATTTTTACCATAAAAATTAAGATTTAATAATTCATTTAATTTTATTTAAAAATAATACCTACACTTATTTTTTGCGTATAACAGGAGGTTAAATTTTGTACTTAATTTTTTTTGGTAAGTTACTATTTATGCATTGCTTGAAATTGCTGTTAAATAAAAAATTAAAAAAACAAAGTTATTATTTGTAATACGTTTTTTTTAATAAAAAATATAGTTATTTTTAAATTATTTATTAAAAATTAAAAATAATATTTATCTGAAAATAATTTTTTTTTTATAAATTTTAAATTTAAAATTAAAGTTAATCTGTAAAGTTTATTTAAAAAATCTAAAATAAAAATTTATTAAAAATAATTTTTAAGTCACATGGATTTTTTGGTGATATTTCTATATCGTATGGATATATACACTCGACACTCACAAATTAAAGCCTTTATTAATTAGAATATCCAAAAATTAGAATTAGGGTTTGTAATATATTTTTTCAGTTTTTTGCTCAATACACGTCGATTTTTTATTTTGAACTGAAAAAATATATTTAATATAATTGAAGTGTATGTTTATGTTTTAATTTGTTGCATTTATTTTTGATTAAGGATACATATATTTTTAATTAAAAATAAAGAGCCCATAAATGCACTGTATTGATTGAAATAAAATCGAGAAATTAAAATATTTTACATATTGGAAATACCTTAAAAACATAGTAATTTGTAAACATTCACTGTATATAAAAATATAAATATGTATATGTAAAAATATAAATATGTATGCATATATATAATCTACGGTTCTTTATTTAATTTAATTTAATTTTATTATTATTTGTTTATTTTTCTTAAATCTACTTTTTGCTATAGGCAATACAAAATGTCTCTTCGAAACCAGCCAAAAAATTGATCAAAAATTGACTATTTGTTTAAAAATATTTTTATATATCATATATTTATTTTTTTAATATATATATTTTATTTATGTTTTTAATTACTTTTATTTTATTTATATTTATATTTTTATTTTATTTATATTTTCTTTAATTTAATTGTTAATATATTTTTCTATATTTTTAATTTTTATAATTTGTATCCAAAAGATAGCTCTCCTTTTTATTAGAGCGTTACTGTTAAATGTTATTAAGTAATAAATAATAATAATAGAGCTGTAAATAGAGTATATTCCAGTCGAAATCTATTTAATATTATTCTTCCCTGTTTTGCCAGCTATATTAATTGTTGTCTGCCCCTGTTGCCTAACAGTAAACATGAGTTTCAGTTTCCAGTTGCATGGCCTTGTTCCGGCCTGACCATATTGCTTGATTTATTGAAATTGCCGCACTGCGCCCTTGCCCCTTTCCTCATTCTAGTTTCCTCAACTTTTGTCATTTTCTATGCAACACATAAAATGCAATTTTATGCAGCGCAAATTTTTATCCAAAATATTATCATTGGCCTCTTGGCGCATCTGCAGCGTTGAATTTCAAAAAATAAAAAAAAAATACAAAAAAAAATTTTTGTTGCGCTATGTAAAATGAGGGGAAGCCCCCCGCCTTTAGCTCGATGGGCACAAAGCTTAGCGCCACATAAATAATAAATTTGTAACATTGCATTTTACGAGCATGTGTGTGTGTGTGTGTGTTTTGGTTGTGTGTGTGCGGCGTGACATTAACAATTTATCAGTGAATCGAAAAAGCAACAAGCCAATAAAAATCACTCCGTTTGACCGGTTACATTGGAGCCTTTCCCCATCCCTACTCCAGGCCTTGTCTGTTCCCCCCTTGCATTACACTACGCTGCAGTCGGCAACATTTTGCGCCCGTCGCCCCAAACAAAATGTCAAATGGCATTGCAATATTGATGTTAGAATACATGACGCAATTGTATTTGAGTGAGTGTGTGTGTGTCTATCTGCTGTTCTATATGGTCTAGTTGCTGCACTGAAAAAAAATAATCTTTGTTGTAAGAATAATAAAGCGAAAAATTTATGTTCTTAAAAATCACAGTCAAAATATCAATTTTAAATACACAAATATATTTATTTAATTGATATTGTGTAGAAAATATTCTTACAAAAATTTTAAACTTCTCAAGTTTACATTTCTTTATTATAAGATGCCCATGATAGATTTCTAAATATCATTACTTTGTAATATATTAACTAATACAGCAACTAAGAGTTATTGTATTATTTATTTATATTATTTTTTAATTAAAAAAAATATTTTTATTTTTTCCCAAAAAAAATCATTTAGTTTTATAAAGTTTTGTATAGAAAAAAATATGCCAAAATAATCCTCTAAACCTTACATTTTATCCGTGATTTACAAACCTTGAAATTTTTTCAATTATTTGCAAAAATAACAATTATTTTTAATATTATCAAAAAAACACAAGAAATAATTATTTTTTGAGCAGTGAAAAAATCTTTTAATAATTATTATAAATATAAATGTTATAAAACAATTTTTACATAAAATTCAAAAAGTTTTATAAATGATTTTTTTTACTTCACTCGAAAAATGACTGAAATTTGTTGAAATTGATTTTTAAAAGATTTTTAGATTTTTATAGATTGTTTTTCTGCTCAAAAAATAATTGCTGTCTCTAGAGATTTTTGATAATCTTTTAAAATAATTGTTATAAATAGAATGAGCAATTGAAAAAAACAATTATTATTTAAATATTTTTTTTCGCTCAAAACTGATTTATTTGTTGAGCTTTTTAATAAAATAAACATTACATTATTTACTTTGCCTTTAGAATATTGTTGCTGTTAAATATTACAAATTTTTTAAAATCACAGTTTTGGCTGTACTTTGACTTAGTTTTGAGACATAAAAAAAAAGAAAAATAAAATTTATTTTTAAAAATAAAATATCAGTTTAAGAAAGAGAAATGTTAATAAAAAAAAAAAGATATTCTACGTAAAAATAAATTTAGCTTTAACGAAGCTATGAAAGGTGGAAATTTATAATTGGGTGTATATTTATTTATTTTTTATTTATTATAAACTCAATGAAAATAAATAAAGCACATTTTCTTTATGAACTTTTTATATTCTCAGAGCTCGTGGTTGTCATCGGATATTGTCATTGTTTGTCTGTTCTCCGATTTGGCATTGCAATTTTATTTATTATAAAATTAAAATTCTCGATTCAAATTTGCTAACGAAAATTACAGGACTCTACGTCGTAGGAAAAAATTTCGAAAATAGTTTATTTTTTTGCAAGCGGGTCAATAGGGCAGTTGTGATTTATTTATAATAAATGTTAATTATTTACCAAATATTGTCTCACACTTCGGCTCATTTTACACATTTTTTAGGGAGTCTGTGAAAAATGATAATGATAGTAGTTTTTGGCAGATTTTATTTTTTAAATTCATTTTTTTTTATTTATTTTTTTTATTTATATTTATTTTTTTTTTTTTTTTTTTTTTTTAGTTTTTACGGAAGAAATTAATTTCTAGGCAAAAAATCTTTCTGCCTGAAAAGCTCTTGCGAGTAGTAAGCGGAGACACAAGCCACTACATAGAAAGGCAAAATTCTATATCATGTACACCAACCATATTTTAAGCTACACTAGCTAGCTCACTCTAACATATAGTCAATTGCGCATGTCGCTGTATTTAGTTTAGGCTATAAGAGGGAGCGGGACAAGTACTATGTAGATACATAAAACTTTTGAAATTAGGCGCGCATTTAAATTGTCTAACAAAACAAGAAATCTAAATTTAGAGTATTAATTAGTATTTATTAGCAAAGAAACAACAATGAAACGCGACTTTTATAATTTAATGATATTTTTTGGTTTTTTTTTATTGTTTTTATTAAAAATATTCTACTGGGTTGTTCTTGTTGTTGTTATTGTTGTTTGTGTGTCTTGTATATGGGTGTGTGTATTAAAATTTTATACAATTGAACATGCGATTTAAATATGTATGTCTAAGACTAAGAATATAGTACATAATTTGTTTATTATAATTTGTTTTTTTGCCCACTATAGATAATAATAATAATGTTTATAAATTTTTTTTGCAATCCTTCGAGGTTGCTGAATATGTGGCCACAGCTTGCTGTTTTATACAAATTGTTATTTTGCTTTAACATCCATATACACACTCTACATACATATCACAAATGATGTATAACTTATTGGGCAAATTAATTTAGAAGAATCCAACGCGTTTCTTCGTCGAATTTTCGAGTTTAATTCTTTGGCTTTTATATATATTTTTTTTAAATATTGTTGGCCTTGGAACTGAAAGTTTTTTGTTAAATTATTATTGCATTTTTATTTTGGCGTCATTTATGCAGACATTATTTGTAATACAAAATTAAACTAAAACATTTACTAAATTAAATGATAATATAATCACACATATGCCATAAATTACAAACATTTTAAAATAATGATAATTATAATAATAATAATTGCTTCATATCACCAGTTTGCCTGGACACAAGCGAATTCCGATTCCGTTTCTCATATTTTTGTTTTGTTTTCTTTGTTGAGTGTGTTTTTAAATTATTACAGTGCTCTTTATCACAAGATTTTGTGTTTTTTTTATTTTTTCATTCTTTTTCATTTGAATTTTTGGGTTCTAAGCACGTTCCTAAATCAGGCTGAACACGTATTAACTCACAACAATGACAATGACGTATTTAATTTCTATAGATAGCAGCTAAATAGTTGGCAAAAGGTGGATTGATTTTTACGTCACGGTTGTCTCAATTGCCCAAGAGAGAGATAGAAAGAGTGGGTAAAAGAGAGACTAAGCTTCAACATAGGGACGGAGTGATTAATAGAACGTTGGGAAATTTTTAGATTTTTTATGGAACTGATGGATATTTTACAGGAACCGTAAAAGTTATAATTTATATAGTAAAAATTACGTTACATTTACTTTTTTTTTTCAATTCATAATATCAAAAAATAAATTTTATATTATACAAAAAATCTATCAACAAAAATATTAAATTTGTATGAAATAAATTTAAAAAAAATAAAAATTTAAATTTAAATTTGTGTAATTATTTGAGCAATAAAAATCTTTTAATAAATGAACTCAAGTTTTTTAAAATTTTTTAAAGGATTCAATGAATTGTAAAATAACTATTTAAATTTACAAATTATTAAAATACCAATTAAAATTTTTTATTTATTTTATTTGTGTCATTTTTTTAACGCAAAAAACTTTTTAATATTTTTAAAATTTGAATTGTTATTTTATAATTTTGTAAAAGAATTTTTTTAAATATTTATTTTATAATTTATTAAAAGATAATTTTCGATCAAAAAATGACAGAAATTAAAGAAAAACAAATTTTTTTTGAGCAACAAAATATTTTTATAAATGAAAAATTTGTTTTGTTATTTTATAATTTAATAAAATATATTTATCGCTCAAAAAATGACAAAAATTTTAATTTTTTTGAATTATTTGAATTTTAATTGTAATTGTAATTGTATATCATTAAAAAAATTGCTGCATTTTTTTTTTATTTTTTTTACTAAAAAATCATTTGATAAATCTTTTTTAAAGATTTTTTTCATTAAAAAATATTTTTTTCTTAAATTTTGGAAAAGTTTAAATTGAATGGTTATTTGAATTCGTATTAACAAATTTCTCTCTAGAGAGTTTTCTGTTTCTCTCAAAAAATTATTGCATTATTTTTTTTTTAAATTTATTTAGAAATCATTTAATAACTTTTAGATATATTTTTTCAGCTCATCGATTTTTGTTTCTTTAATTTTTGATAAAACTTAAACTTTATTTGTTATTTTTGAGAATTTGTAGAAAAATTACAACATTTTAAAATCATGTTCAAAAAGATATCAAGTAAAATTCTAGCAAAAATTGAAAAATATAAAAATCATGGTCAAATAGATTTCAAGTATAATTTTGGTATATATTTCGCTCCCAAAAAGTTTATATAAATTAATAATTCTTTTGTTAAAAAAAAATTTAATAATTTTTCATTACGGTCCGTGATAATTTATATTTATTTAGAGTTATTTAGGAAATGACGCGGCCAAAACTCTACACAGCTACTCATCTAGAATTTGTTATAATTTTCAACCTATTTAAGTTCAGACTCTTCTGCTTGGTCACAAGATTTATTTACTTGAATGGGCTGTATTTTGTTTGTTTGTGTGAGAGTGTGTGTTATCTATATATATATATAGTAATATATAAATGTAAAACTTTAGTTATATATATGAATTCCGATTTGCAAACGCTTAGAAGTTTCTGCATTTCTATGTTCTATACGTTATTTTGGTTTTGTAGAATCGCTAATATATAATCAAAATACAATAAAAAAAAACCCGTGTACTATATATATATATATATAATATATGCTAGTTAATACATAATAATAGTCTATCGCAAATAAACACGAAACATTAAATCGAAGCACCATAAAGCATACGCCTATCTACAGTACTCCCAACTCATATAATTCCTATTGCGCGTACTCTATATACAAAAGTTAATAAATGTATTTTTTTGTTAAAACTAATCCTAATACTTAGAACTACAAAGATAATTTTAAATAGAAAAAACCCTTAGCGTATCGTGTGTAGTTTCCAACGTAGCACAAAGTATGCAATTATTCGCAGGGCGAAGAATATACTTATCAGAGCAACTGCATCGACCCAAAATCTGGCATCCTGCATTGACATCCATTCCAGAAACTTTTTCGGAACGCGATGATGACAATAAATTTCATTACAATGTAACTTGGCGCGATCCATGCCATATATAGAGACCATTGCGCCTGTAAAAAATTCAAAAAAAAATTCTAATTAAATACAATTCTATTTTAAATAAAATAAATCAAAAATATTTACCCTCAAAGCCATAGCGCACATAACTAACATATGTGACCCATTGCAAGTATGCCGGTATAGTGTCAAAGTTAACAAAGAATCCAGAGAATAATATTGTGGGAATTGTTGTGACTGGACCAAGAAATACACCCGTCTCAATATTCATTCCAGCACCAATGAGCAAACCCAGCGATTGAGCCACCAGAGAGTTGAGCACACAGATAAATACAAACATTGAGATACGTTCCAATTCCATAGGCTGTGAGGTTAAATAGTAGACAACCAGTACAAAAACGCTGGAGAATATTATCTGTGGGAATATAAACGAAACAAATTAATATTTATATCAATACCAAAATTACGATTATTTTGTTTATTTTTTTTAAATAAAAAAAAAACTTTAGGGAAAATGTGAAAATGTGATCATACAGTATATACAGTAGATTCTTCATGCTCCGTCAATTTTTTTGGTTTTATGGTATCCTTTAATTAATTTTTTTAATATTTTAATATATATATCTAAAATAATGATTTTATTTTTGATTTTTTGAGTATTAAAAAGACAAGTCACAAAAATAATTATTTATTATATTCGATAATAATCGTTATTATTTTTGCTCAAAAAAATTCAATTTTAATTCCACTTCCGACTTTTTTATAGCTAGATTTAGATTTATAATTTTTTCAAATAATGTTAAAATTTTTAAATATATATTCCGAAAAAAATAATCTTTTGTGAGTATTAAAAAAAAAAATCTCAAAAAAAATTATTTATTATATTCGATTATAATTATAATTATTATTTTTTCTAAAAAAAAATTTTACGTAATTTTTTCCTACGTTTTTATTTTTTTTGTTTTTTTTTTTTTTTTTTATGGGAAACATTTAATTTTCTGTTATTTCTCAACAACTTACATTAAACTTAACAAACAATAATAACAAAAACAACTTAACGGCTTTTTTATTATAGCTAAATGTGGAAAATAGCTATTTATATTATTAAAAAGTAAGCCAAGACGAACCTACAAAAAATGTCCATCTCTTGAAAAAACTCAACTCAACTTTCTAAGATTTTTAAATTTTATTTAAAATATTTCATTTAGTTTTCTCTTGATTTTTTTATTGCGAAAATATATCAAGTTTTGAGTTTTACGCTTTTTTCAAGCATAACTATTTTTATCAGGATTTCAATCAGAAATATCAGGCTCAGTTTAACACATTCTTTAATAAAAATAAATAAATAAATAATAAAAATCATAAATAATTTATACATTTTTTACGAGTAATACAAAATTAAACAAAACAAAAAATATCTTTTTTTTTTTGCTCAGTAAATAAAACTAACAGTCCTATTACTTCTTTTTTATAGCTAAATGTAAAAAGTCAATAATTTAATTAAAGCAAAAACAAATTTTTTTTTAAAATTTAATAATAAAAATTTCGGGGAAAAAAATATTTTTTGAAAATTTTTGAAAATATTTTTTTTTATGTTTTTCTTGATTCTTTTCTTAAGAAAAAAATATCAATCTGTGACTTTGTGAAAAATTAATTTTTTTATGTAAGTTTCTCTGCCTTCTTTTATTGAAAAAGAAAATGAAACTTGATGTTTTTTTACTTGTAAACGTTACACAAGCCCTGATAAAAATTAAATTATAATTATATTATTATATTAAATATTCGGTTTCATTATACTTACTTGAAAAGGAATGTCGGCAATAGTCTTAGCAAAGTAGAAAGCCTTCAGAGAGTACCAATAGTTGAGATGCTCCCGTACAAACACCGACATTTCTGTGGGAACTGTGTATAAAATTGAAATAAGATATATTTTTTGGAATTAATTAATCTACACTTACATGTCAGAATGGTGGGCATCATGGCTGTAAATGTGGTAAACAGGGATACAAAGAATATGCAGCCCGCATTGCTCATAATTTTGCTAGCCTCATTGCCCACATCATAGTAGATCATGCCAATGATTGCACCCACAATAATATGGGAGGCCAGACGCATATGGGTCAACATGCGATCTCTCATAATTGTGCGAAATGAACGCTTTAATAATATCCAAAATTGCGTCCAGCCGCTGGTGGGAAAACCCGTCTTATTGGGCAATGTGACGACACTCTCATGCGAGTCCAACAATGAAGTCATGCAACCTGCAACGGCATTTGTGCCGGCAGTTACGGCATTTTGACTTTGTCCGCCCTTGGAAGAACTGAAGCTGCAGCTATCCTCATTTGTGGCGGGCATATTAATTGCACTGCAATCAGAATTTTGAGACTGTTGTGCCTCCAGCTTCGGTGGTTTCAACTCGCTTAATTCATCTGCCTCATCGGTAAGCTGTTCCAACTTTGTAGGCTTCTCATCCTCCAGTGTGATTGTAGCTGTCGTTGGTGCCGTTGTGGTAATATTGGCATTACTATTCTCTGCACCGCTTCCATTGCCCTTGATTATATCGTTGGCAATGCCCTTTGCATGCGCTAAATTTGTGCCATAATCTTTGTGCAAATATTTCTTGCATATGCCACTTTTGACGGCCTGCACCAATTTGGGCACAGCTTCGCCGTACTCTCCGGAGGCAACTTCAAGCACATAATCAGCGGGATTGTGATATGAGGGACATTCATAGCCCAGGGAGGCAAGATAGGGCACCAGGCCATACACTCGACCCTCGTAAACACACTGACCCTGTGCCAACAAATAGAGATGATCAAATTTCTCAAATAAACGCGCCGAGGGCTGATGAATTGTGCAAACAATTGTGCGACCACCGCGTGCCAAAGATTTGAGCAACGAAATTAATTGAAAACAGGTGGAACTATCCAAGCCAGAGGTTGGCTCATCAAAGAACATAACCGGCGGATTGTTGACCAGCTCCAAGGCTATAGATAAACGTTTTCTTTGACCGCCCGAAAGATTACAAGTGAGCGTATTAACCGATTCCTTTAGGCCAATTGTTTCCAATATTTCCTCGACGACAACGCATTTAGCATAATGTATAATATTTTTGCCCAATTTTAAATTGGCAGCCACCATCATGGCCTCACGCACTGTCAAATTGGCAATCAGGACATCGTCCTGCATTATATAACAGGAGAGCTTGCGAAATCGTCGCAAATTACGCTCCTTGCTGTTAATTAGCACCGAACCGCTTAATTGAGAAGTTCTGCAAAGGAAAATGAAATATTATAAAATGAAAAATTATATAAAAATATAAATAAAATTCCAACTTACTTATAACCCGCCAATATATTCATCAGTGTGCTCTTGCCCGCTCCGGAGGGTCCCATAATTGCCGTTATCTGTCCATTGCGAAATTTGCCAGAGACGCTCTTTAAGATTGTCTTAAAGCCGCGTCGATTGCCATCCGGCACCGAATAGGAGATATCACAGAACTCAATGTCCACCGGAGGACGCTGTGGCAAGTGTGATAACGATATTGTGCCCTTCTTCTGCCCATTTGGACTATTGTTGCTATTATTTTGTATCTTGGGTGCCAGCACATGATTGTTGTGGCTATTGTTCGTATTGACTCTGCCATTGCACAAATTGTTCTGTGAGCTGTAAAGAGAGGGGTGGCAAAATAAATGCATCGATTAGTAATTAGTTAATCGGAGAGGTTCAATTATCTACAAATGCATGTTGAAGCTGGAAAATAATCGATTGCATTTGCTAATACCTAAATTCAGTGCTGCCAACATAGCCTTTTGTATGCCAAGTCTGGCTTTATAAAATTACTGCATCCGCTAAGGAATCAAACAGCCCCTATCGAAAATCTGTGCTTTTATTTGGGGCACATATATTTATTTAAGAAAAATAAATATATAATCAATATGTTATTGCCGAAAAACACAGTTTCTTGGTTTATTTAAGAAAAATAAATATATTATTAGTATACGTAAAGAATTTAGCTTTTTCTGTAGTAAAACTGTGATCGACATACTTAAATTGATACATTTGGGGATCCGATGTGAAAAATAAATTTTTGGGCAACTTTTTTTTTTTTAATTTTATTTTACGAAATTTTTTTGAATGACGAAAATAATTTTTGTTTATGTTTTTGCAATTAATTTAAAAAGGCCGTTGTGATTAATTTTCAATAAATGTTTATTATTTATAAAAAAAAAGTTTCCTTCTTCTCTTCGGTACATTTCTAATTTTTAATAAATTTTTGGAGTAAAACTTTAATTTACAAAATTTCAGTGTTAATATTTAAAATTTTTTTTTTTAAAACTTATTTTTAAAATTTTTAACCTTCTTTTTAATCTGTTTTTTGTTTCATATACTTGCACATAAGTTGTGTATAGCTTTATCAATTTAATAACCAATATAAAAAATTCAATTGAAAGAAGAATTTACATCAAGTTAAAAGTTGAAAGCTATTAAATTTATTGTTCCAAAAAAAAATTATTATTTTTTGGAAAGTGTACAAAGTTTTCTCTGAAAATAATTTATTTTATTTAAAGTGATAAAGAACCGATGAGCTTCAGTTTAAACGCTTTCCTGCAAATTATAGAAGACTAACTATAAATAAAGAAGTATCTTGTTTAAAAATACGTTTCAAAATTAAAAAAGTTCAGTAATTATTTTCGTAATTATTTGCATATATTTTCTTTTTTTAAATAATTTAAAAATATAATTTATTATTCTGTGCTCAATTTCTAACCTATTTCTCTTAATATTCACCTTTTTCTTATGCAATTTTTTAATTTTTGGTAATCGAAAGTTGACAGCACTGATCAAATAGCTTTAATAAGAAAATACTTCCCAATTGAGCTATGTGTATTTTATCAATAGAATCAGTAATCGATTAAGTAAAAGCATTTATCGATAATTTTCCAGCTATATAAGGTTTTAAGCCTACTTTTGCCAACACGGAGCGCCATCCTCGGGCCGCTGAAGCGCGCTGACACAGCCATTTTTGGTTAACTTGGTCTGAACAAAGGACAATGAACGCTGGGTACGTTGCAAATTAGACTTGGCCACATCCTGCAACAGATCCGCATACGACTCCACATAGGCGGAGCGTCTGCAAGGCACATCCAATGTGGATGCCTCAAAATTGGAATTCTGTATGCCACCTTCGTCAATTTGGCGACAGAATTTGGCCAAAGGATGTTGCTGCTGCTGCTGTTGCGACTGTGTTATATTGTCAGCGCTGCTGCAGTGCATCAAGGTTAATTCCAAGCTATTTGGCATGCTTTTTCAATTTTCCGCACAACTTTACAAGTTCATTTTCATTTTTTTTTTTATTTAATTTTTGTTTGAGTTTAGGGTTTCAGTTACAATTTCGTTTGCAATTTTTTTTCTATAAATTTCAGTTTGACAAGCTAAATGAGCAGAATCAATCAAGCAAATAATCAGCATCGCTGAGTCGAGAGATTTATTCATTCAAACAAGCAACCAAGCAACCACTCAATCGCCACCCAATCACCACCCAACCACCTCAAGGCCAAAGTTCATTTTTTCATTCATAAAATAAAATATGACGTATTTATATTGCTCGAGTATTGATAAAGTACTTATATGCCGACAAACACAATCACGCTAAGGCGGCTTTACATCAATTAAACTAAAACATTTTCGATTTGAAAACTATTTGAACCTTTAGTTAGTAAGCTAATTGATTGATGGATTGATATAGATTGACGTGTAAAATTCAATTTAAATGTTGCATTGTAAGTGATATATTGTTCTAGTTAAACGTTTGCTTAACTAACATGTAAACAATATAATTATTATGGTTTAAAGTTCACAATAAATATATTTATCGCTCTTTGTGCCGTTGCTGCTGCTGTTACAGCTTATCAGAGACTAATAATAACAAGCTAGAGATACTTTTTGAAGAGAGTATCTGCAGATCGCTGCTTTTATAATTTTTAAATATAATAATAATGAGTTAAAAATTTTTTATTGAGTTTTTGTGCATTAAAAATTGTCTAAAAATTTATCTTTTATTTTGACACAAAAATATATTTATAATATAATAATTAAATTCAGATTTATAATATTTAAATTTCGATTTATAATATTTAACTTTCGATTTATAATATTTAAATTTCGATTTTAAATTATATTTTTCAACATTTTTAATAAAAATTGAGAATAAAAATTTTTGGCCAGCTTTTAATTTTAAAAAGTTGAACATAAAAGTTAGTTTTAAATTTGTATTTTAAAAGTGCAATAAAAAAAATTATTACAGTCTTATATAGGATGCTTAATATTGATCCCTTTAGGACACATGATATACCTATAGAATTCTATTGAGATGGGAAATATTTATGTATGTGAACATTGGAAACATACAGCTTGATTAAAAAAATAAATATATTTTTTATATTTTACATGTAAAATGTTTTTTTTATTTTTTTTCCTTTTTTTTTTTTTAATTTAACAAAAACAATTTATTTTCATCTAGATCATTTTTTTAAGCTTGATTTTTCATTTCATAATTTTTATTTTTTATTTCTAAAGAAAGCTAAATGTAGTTCATATTTTTTTTATTTAAAAAAAATTTTTTTTTTTTTTTTTTGTGGCTTGCGATCAAGCAATTTAAATTCTTGCAATGTATCGACAATTGTAATTTTTTTTTTAGTCAATTAGTTTTGCGGTTTTTTTTTACGCGCTCTCAACCGCAAATTACAAGCAACAAAACTGCAAGAGATCGTGTGCTATTAAAACCTGTCAGCTTTCAGTCAAAACACAACTCAGACAGTCAGCTGCGTATGTTGTTGGCCAACGACTCTTACCAATACTCGCAGACAATGGGCTAATAAATGAGAAGTTGTTGGCGCTATCCAACTAATACAACAATAACAAAAACGTCATCAACTGACTCAGTTTTGTTGTGTTTGTTTTTTTTGTGTCGTCGATAAAAAACGAGTCGCTGACTGCCGCCGCTGCCTGCCCCACAACCCGACCACAGTGGTGGTATCGGCTGTATAGTCATAGTCAGAGTAACAACCACAACTACAACCACATCCACATCCACATCCATTGCCATCTGCTTGTCCCGCTTTGTGTCTATCGCGAAACGTTTCCCGCGAATTTCTCGGTGCGCGTGCACTCAAACTGCTGCTCTGGCTGGGTACATTTTAAGTGCGCATGTACTCGCCTGCACTCAGAACACAGCACCACAGCACCGACTTGGCTTCGTACATGTACATGCTCGTACATGTTAATGTTAACGAACCCCAACCTAGTCCGCCTACCCGCCTACCCGTCTACCCACCTCTCTACACTACAAACAGTCTCATCGAACCGAGGCAAAGCACACTTGACGCTCTTACAAAATCATACTACAAGAAGAAGAATCAGAAGAAGACTAAGGAAATATGTATGTCTTTGGATATGTATTGAAAATTGTTTCTTTGTTTTTCGGCTTGGGGAATATGAGTGTGTTTTTTACAGAACTGTATTTATAAACATATGTAAGCAGTGGCGGGTGCAAAATATTTGCCAGGGACTTTAAAAAAATGTGTTAGAAATTGTTTTGAGTTTTTTTTTCATTAAAATTGGCATTAACTCTTTTTTTTCTTGACCCGACAATAAAAAATTAATAATAAAAATTATTTGCCAAAATTTATTTAAAAATTGAATATAAAAATGAATTTTTCAATTTTCATTTTAAATGTTAAGTAATTAAATTTGTATTTTGAATATATTTTTGATTTTTTCAGGGTTGAGTTATGGTAAAATTTTGCTCTTCCTTAAATCGATCGATTACAATTTTTATGTTTTAAAATTATAAATTAAGAAATATTTTTTTTAATTAAAATTGGCAATAATTTTTTTCATTTTTTGACATGACAATAAAAATTGATAGAAAAATTATTTACCAAATTTTATTTAAAAATTGAATATAAAAATTATTTTTCAATTTTCATTTTAAATGCAAAATAATTAAATTTGATTTTTTTCTCTTCCTTAAATCGATATAAGCATGAGGAAATTTATTGAATCAGTTCGTGACAAATTAAAATTGAACAATAAGAATAAAAACCTTAAAGGTTACCGCTAACTGCATTATCAATTTATCTTCCCAACAACCCCCTTCCTACGCCACTGTAATCAAGTATATATCATACAGCCCCATAATAAATAATTCGCACGCAATCAAACTACTTTCCAAACGTTAATAATACAATACGACTAGAAATTACCCTGTATACAGATTTTAAAAATAAAACAACATATATTTCTATAGAAAATATGTACATTAGTGTGTGTCAGTTCTTTCTTCAAATATGGTATATTATTAAAAATGCCTCTAAGAAACTTTTCCGGGAAATCGATTTACCATAATCTCTAAAATGTATAAAATATTTGTTCAATATTCAATCGTAAAGAAATTTTCTGAAATTTAAATTTTTTTGTCTTATATTTCTGATTTGTAAGCGAAGCCAAATATTCTTAATTTTGACTTAAATTTGAGAAATACTTGTAAACATTTACAGTGGCACACAGCATATTTGTTCTAAATTTTGAGAGGCTATATCTTTCAAACGTTTAAAGAGATCGAAATAATTTATATGCAAAATTATGTATTATTTATCCTTCTTTTCAAATAAATTACAATAAAAGCCAATAATTACTTTTTTTTGGCTAAAAATTAAGAAACAGCAAAAAAAATACCAAATAAAATTTGGTATTTTCAGCATATTTCAGTCAGTTATTAGGGCATTATTATTAAAATATATATTATATTCTCAAATAAACTGGGAGCCACTGTAAATAGGCTAAATTAACTCAACTGTTTATTAAGAATTGAATATTAATTATTCATAACTGCCCACCGTAAATGTTCGCTTTAAAGAATTTAATAAAATATTAAAATTAATATAAAATTGTTTTTCAATATTATATTGAAAATTAAATGTTATTCGTTTTTCAAAAAAAGTTATTTTCTAGCTAAGCTCATAAAATATTAAAATAACAGTTTATTAAGTTTAAAATGTATTTAAAAATATATTTATAATTTCTTGATTAATTTAAAAAAAAACTAATTGTATATAGAAATCATTAATTTATTTAATATTTTTTTTTTCTATAATGAATTAATTTATTTCTTGAAAAAAGGAAAGGTATTTAATAGTTTTAAATTTTATTAAAATTTTGTTTTTAATTTAATCATTTATAATTTTAATATTTTTTTGGATAGGTTATAAATATATTTTTTAAGAGTAATCATTAACTTCTAGAAATACATAATTGCTCAAAACTAACAATTGTCCTCAATTATATATTTATTTATTTTCTCTTAAATGTTCAAATTTTACAAGTACTTAGTACAGGGTATTTAAAGTGCTTATCAAAGTTAATGCCCGGTAATTGTTGGCACGTTCCTGTCACAAATTTAAAGTGCCATTATATTGATTTATATGCGTGCCATTAAACAGCAGCTACTGTTAGAAAATTACTAATATTCCGGGTTATGCATAAGTTGAACTTTGCACAGACTTTGCTTACTTACAAGCTGGGTCAAATTTATATATAATAAATATATTATATACATTGTTCAGCTCTGATTAAAGCTAACCGGAAATATCAGATGCCGCATGGCATTAGATCATCTCAGCTAAGCGACAATTAAGCATTTCAATTATTAACAAACAGCTGGATAACTGTGCTGTTGTCTAATCTAAATGAAAGTCACACTTATTGTTGTTAATAAGCACAACTGGGAACTGTATTTTTTTTTCTTCCTCTTTTTTTCGCAATTGTAAAACATATTATTATGATGTTGTCGTTAAATGCAAAAAAGCTGTTGTTGTTTTCGTAAATAAATAAATATACCAAAAATAAATAAACAAAGACAAACGGGAACAACCGATAAATGATAAATGCTAAATGATAACTGATAACATGAGTTCAGTGGATGATAGCTAGGGTATAGCGTTAAGCCTATGCACTATGGGGAAATTTATGACTTATCTGGAATAAATTTATAACTCAAAAATTAAGCAGTTAATTGCTTAATTGTAATTGGGTTGCCAAATGTCATTTACCTAACAGAAAAAAGGAAACACTTTTTTTCTTTCTTCAGAAGTGTATTTATTATAGGATGATGCAATTTTTTCAGAATATAAATCATCAAATAACAAATATTTCTGCATCATTAACCCAAAAATTTGGTTTTAAAGTCTTTTGGGAAAATAATTTATTTTATTTTTTTGGACCATTTTTTTTCGATAATTTCACTTATTCGATATATTCAATAATTTGTTAACAAAAATTGGGTTATTTAAAGATTTAAGGCACTTTTAACTATTAACAAAAATCATTTAATTAACAGAAATGTGAGCATTTTACACACAGCTGTTAACTTAACAGTGGGCGTGAATGTTAAAATTATTGCTTTGTAATATTAAAGATGCAAATATTTATAATTTAAATAAACAGCAAAAGTTTGTTAAATTTAACAGCTTTAAAAATTAAATTTATTTAAAAAATCGGATCTTAAAGTGTTTTTGGAAGATAATTTTTTAATTTTCTTCGTTCTTTGGCGATATTTTCTTTAATTTTTTCACAAAAATTTGTTATTAATTTTTTTTTAATTTTCTTCGTTTCTGGGCGATATTTTCACTAATTTTTTCACAAAAAGTCGTTGCTTAAAGATTTAAGGCACTTTTTTAAAAACAAAAATAAATCAAGTAACAGCAGTGCGAACTTTTTATTTATAACCGCTGTTTTAACAGCTGTTAACTTTACAGTGGGCGCGAATGTTAAAATTTTTGCTATGTAATATTAAAGTGGAAAGTATTTATATTATATAAAAATTAAATTTATTTCAGAAAAGTAGTAAAATTCCCCATAGCAAAGCTTGAGTCCCAGTCAGCTGACCGAGTGCGTAGTTATTGCCTTTTGAACTATTATCTAATATTTGTTTGTATTTAGAGTGCGCTGTCTGTTATGTGGGCGTATGGGTGGGTTGTGTGGGAGATTGGTTAAATTCTCCTTCAGTTAGTTGACCCCGAAGTGTGGGAAAAGGTCAATGTGTCTAGAGTGGGCGACAGGGCGAGGTTGACTTTTATGGCTGCCTTGACGGCTGAACAACGCCTTGGAGAATTCACAAGCTGTCAGGACTCTAGCAGGTTTTGAAAAGCAGCGGCGCCCAAGTGTCTGTCATGTTATTTTTGGGTTCTATTGGGGGTCTCTGCTCGCTCCGTTGGATTTTTTGTGCCCACTTTCAATTGCATAATCGTCGCACGTTTGTTCACGTTTGTTGCCCTCCGATTGTTTCCCGACAAACGACGACATCGCGGCCTCGTTTTAAATACAAGCACCATTTATTTTTTTCTCTCCAATTTACATATAAATATTTAAAAAACCGAAGAAATAACACCAACTGAATAACTGAACCGTAAGGCACTCGCCGAGGACTAAACTAAACTGAACTGAACTCAACTCAACTAAAACTCAACTGACTGCGGAAAAGTTTTGGACAACTTGGCGGCTTGTTCGATTTTTCCCAAGAATGCGGCGTCGTCGCTATTGCGAGTTTTGTTATAGTATCAAAATTGTTTGTATATATACTATGATATGTTAGTAGAATATCCTAACCGATGCAAGGGACTATTGCGATTGTCAAGTTGAAGGTCTTTTCACTAATGTACATGGTAGTTATCATAAAGTTGAATTAATTTGTTTTGGTAGTATTTTATGAATGATTGAATTAATGAATCGCTACATTTTTGTTTACAAACATAAATTGCGGGCTCGTATTTCAGTCTATTTATAGTTTTTCTATATCTTTCAATCTCAATGTTTGTACTAAAAATTAGATTTATCTGCTACACGGAAGGTGAGTGGTCTGAATAAGAATTGCAACATGTGAAATTAAATAAACATGTTTCGATATTGACAAATGTAAATATTTATATGCAAAGTGGCATAAATGTATGTATATATTATCCAATGCAAATATTTACAATGTACATAAACAGCAGGATATTTTTGGCATACTCATGTTAACTAACTCAACCTGATACTATATTAAATTAAACAAACTTTTAAATATAAAAAAATAAATAAATATAAAATAGAAAAAATTTATTTAAATAAATAAATAACCAAAAAAATAGAAAAAGGGAAAAAATGCATAAAAAAAATCAGATAAAATCTAATTAATAACATATAAGAAATATATTATAATAAAATCAAAAATTGAAGTAAATCATAAGAAAAAATAATAATGAATTTGAATCAAGAAAAAATATATATATTTTGTAGTGATTGATGCCCTTATATACAAGTATTTTACTTGAGGCACTAGGCTAAGAACTAAATAAATAAAATTAAAAAATATTGACGGTAAAATAAAGTGAATTTTGACCTTGATAAAAAGAGGAAATTTTGCTTGTATAAAAAAAAGGAAAAATCGATAGTTACGTACTACTATTTCAAAGCTTTAGGAAAGAGTATTTCCGTGTCGTTATATTATTGTTTTGTTCACTATTTCTATTGTGTTCTGGTAATGGTTGGTTGGCTCTTTTGGCTTTTGCTGTTTGGCGGCGATTTAATTTTGTTCGTATTCGTTGTACGTTGCTCATACGCCATGTAGGCCCATTCTTTTGAATGTGTGTGCATTCATGTGTGTGTGTGTGTGTGTGTGTGTGTGTGTGGTTTGTGTGGCTTATTATTTATGGCAATGTCGACAATAACGAACCAGAATAGGGAAGTACTTTCGGAGGGGAAAAGGATGTGTCAAGCATTTAAATCGCATTTTATGAGCTTTCTTGGCCTTTTGTCAGCTGAAGCGCATTATTCCGTTTTAGCCACGGACTCCATGCAACTGTGAAAAAGTCCAGTCAAGCAATTGTTGCCACAAAATAATAGAAGGTAGCAGTATGGATCAAGATAGACCATTTTAATTACATACAGTTAAGCTTGTGAACGTTAAAGGACGAAGGACGCAGCGACATTGATTTGAACATGGACGCTTGAATATTCTATTAGATTTTCCATTAGCATTTTAATTACGTTGCTATGACCTGATTCAAGGCCAAAACACCTGAATAAGCTGGCTTATGTCTGACATCGCACTTTCATTCACAGATTGTCGCCCACTGAGAGGAAAAACCCATTCAAGCCAGATGTGCACACGTTTGGCGCCATTGAAACATTTGCATTTTATGAAACTGTATAAAATAAATTTGGTTAAAAGTGTCATAATTAAGTTTGTGCAGAAAGGTAAAGAAACTATAGCCGAACCCTATTAAATATTCCAAAAACTTATGCATAACGTAAATCCTTTAAATTGGCAAAGTTTTCTGCATTTTGTATTTCCTCTTTACAAATTCTAAGTTTCCTAATAATCGGATTATAAACACAAGAGTTATTACTTAATGCAAATGTGAATATATATTTAAATTATGTTATACAACTGTGCTTAAAATTTAGAGCGCTGCTAGGATACGATTTTTCTTTTTGCACATTTCTCAGGTCGTCACGCGATTTGTTTGCCTCAGCTCCTTAAAGGAAAATAAAAGACTGAGTCAAGGATGCCTCAGAGTAGCTCGCTATATATTTGTTGTCTATCGATTTTTCCCACGACTTTCTTGGAAGTAGCATACCTTTTGCGTGTGTGTGCAAGGAAATACTAAATATTAACTAAAGATGACATCCTGACATCCTGGCTGGTTTTCTATTTTTGGGTGCCTTTTTTGATTTATGAAGCAACTGGACAAAGGTGGCGTTAAAGTGTCCTGGCGTGATTTGGCTGATTAGCTAGATACTTTGGCTGAAGGTTATGACTTAATGAGACGCCCCACATGCCCACACCATTTCTCTAGTGTTTTTCTAGGACTTCCGTGTGAACTTAAAACGAACAAAAACAACACGCCTATATATTTAGTTCATTAAAAATGTAGCTCCCGTTTGGCCTTGACGTATACGCAAAATAAATGCCTTGTTGCCTGTCTAAACGTCACGGATATTCTACTAGAATATACCATATATATATATATTCAATTTCTCATTCCTCGCACTCATCATAATCTATGCTAATCCCATTAGCGTTCGGCCTAAATTTTTTAATGATGAAATCGTTCCTCTCATGACACTCATTAGTGTTGCAAATCGATGGTTGCGATTTTTGTTTTTGCAGTTAATACCATTGATTTTTTGGTTATTTTTTGACATGGTTGATTATTTTATAACGTAGTACTCTAAGCTTATTTTTTAGTATTCTAATAATTGATAGAACTTTTCTATATCTTCGTTTTAATAAGGTTGTTTGCAGGACGAGCATATTTTTGACAGTTCTGCTCTTAAATGCCTTTGAAGAATGTTTTTCGAAAGTCTATCCTATAGATAATACCATTAAAAACTAGTTTTAGTTGCAACAAATAATAATAAAAGTAGAAAGAAAATTAAAAATACTGACATTTTACATATTTTATGTATGCAAAGAATTCTGAATATCATTAGAAATAGGTTTCATAAAGTATGTATCACAGCAAATACCAAAACACATTTTTAATGGATTCTATTTATATGATTCATCAATGTGCATATGTAAACTATATTTTCTGGTACCTAAAAAAAAATAATTTTTTTTTTGTAAATCCAAAAATCAAATACCAAAAAATGAAATAACTTTATGGAAAAAAGGACACCAATGTCATTCTTACGGGATATTCTGCTCATTTTCTTTATGATTTTAATATTTTTGTTTTTCGCTTTTCTTTAATTTTAACTATTTATATTGAAAAACAGAAAAATTGATTTTTTGTTTAATCAGTAATAAAACTCAAATATAATCGCTATTAAATGAGATTAATTTTAATGCTTAAACTTAAAACTTAAATTTGCAACTTTTAGCTATAAAAAAGTTGTAGGAGAAATTTGAGTTTTATTTATTTTAAAAAAGTAAGCTAAGACAAACTTTAAAATAAATTGCTTACAATTTTTAAAAATCAAATAAAAAAAAAAGAAATTTCTTTCAAATATTATAAATATTTCTCTTAAGTTCCTCTTGATTCCCTTATTGCAAAAAAAATCAAACTTTCGGCATTTAGCTATAAAAACGCTTTTGAAGAATTATGTTTATATTTTTTTCTATTAAATTTATTTTATTTTGTTATTAAATTTTAATAAAATTAATGAATTTAAAATTTAAAAAAAAAAATATTTTCACGCCTTGTGAATTGTCGACAATTAACAGGCAAGCAAGCAAAAAATCAACTCTGAACCCTAGCTCCATTTTTGAACAATAAAAAATATAAACAATTAATTACAATTATTTTGGTATTGTGCAAAAAATAAATTGTATTAACCCAGTTTTTTTATTGCCTCAAAAAATAAAAGTTATATTTAAATTTTCTTAAAAAAAACGCAAATATAATTATTGACAAATGTTTTTTGAAAAGAAGACTTAATCGTTATGGTTTCTGAATATTTTTAAAAATTCTTTTAACTATCTGTAGTATTTATAGTTATACTATATTTTATATTATATATTATTATTTTATATTTTATTGTACTCACCCATAGTTTGCATTACATTGCTTCAAATCGTTGGGCCTCTGGAGGGGCAGAGCCTGCAATTGATTTAATAATGGCACTGGTTCAGAATTAGGATTAGATCCTAAGTGTTGTGTTGTTGCCGTTGTTGCTGTTGCAATTGTTGTTGGTGTTGCTGCTGTTGTTTCTGTTGTGGCACTATTGTTGCAACTCTTGTAATGAACCGCATTGAGAGGTGCTAATGTTGACATTGTTGTTGACGTTGACATTATAGACATTGATGTGGATGTTGATGTAGATATGGATGTTGTCTTGGCTGGCAGTATGACGGCGCAACAACCGTTCTCCTTGTCCACAAGTGGAACATTTGAGGCATGCAACTCATCCATGGCTTAGAATTAAAAAACTATGTGTGTATGTTTTTTTTTTATGAATCACCAAGTGTTGCTGTTGCGAGTGTGTTTAGTTTATGCTACAATTGCAATTGGCATTAGGTTGTATCTTAAAAGTACTTGAATTTCTTATATAAATTTATTTGGCGTTGCTATAACTGTTTTCTCAACTATTTACATGTTTCAACTTGAATTATTCATTGTTTATATTGTACACACACACACAATACACACATTTCATTGGCATATTTGTTTGTAACGTAGTTGGAAGTTGTTGAATAATGTAGTTTTCACCCGATTTCCTCCACCTCATCACAGCTGCAATGAAATTGTGAATGTAAATCAAATAAATAATGTGCATAAAAATTTCCTTAAATATAATTTGTTGTTTAAAGCATTCCATAATTGTCAAATGAGTTCTGAGAGACTTTTTTTTATCACTTGAATTATTTATACAAAGGCCAGAACGTCGCATTTTTCAATGTCAAGAGAGCTTCCTAATATTTTATTTAAATTCCGCTTGGAAACAGCTGTCAGGCTCTGTAAATTCTGGGGGGGCAGTTGCACCTATTCCTGCCACATTAGCAAAGGCAGCTGCTAAGTTTAGTTGCACTTAGCGAAAAGCTTTAGCAGGTGGCCCTCTGATAAGATTGCACAGCTTAGTAGAATCGTTAATTTTTTTATTTTTTATATAGATTATATAGCTCCATATTATACAGATTTGTTTGCCAGTTTGTGATTAGCAATAATTGTGATAAGGCTGGCAATTTACCTTCTTCTCGTAGTAGAGCACTATGCTACAGCATTTTGGTAAGTAAAATTTAACACTGATTTGGGAAAAAAATATTTAAAAAAATTGTATATTTAACAAACAACTTTTAAAGTAAATATTAAAAATTAAAAATAGCTGCAAACTGTAATAAAATAGTTCTTCAACTTGATATACAAAATTTTTACACCCTGTATGCATTAAAAATTTGAGAAAGGGGTTTACTAAACTATAGAAATTTATGTAACAGGCAGTAGATGGATTCTTTCTCTGTACATACTCGTATAAAGTACAAAAACTTTATATTTGAACTATTATTATTTATTTATTATTATTAATTTATTTTTATTTTAGGAAAATATTAAAAGACGAATGGGTTTATTACGCACAAGAAACGGAAAAATATTATATTATCCGATTATAATAACACATTTAAAAGCCTACACAATCACATGATAGAAAAGAAAAATAAGAATAGTTTGGGAACAGACAGGAAAATTCTTAAAGAACACAACCATCAGGCTGTTGCTTAAAACCAGTTGAGAATTACAAGCGGACACAACTTTAAATCGTTTTTTTTAAAGGAAAAATTGCATATAAATAAAAAAATTTATGGAAAAAATATTTGAACTTGGTTTTAGCGATATAACTTAGCTTTCCAATAAAGAAATATTTCTAATGTGTTCAATAATACTCAATAAAATATATTGTATTAAATTTCTAATAAACTTATAGACGTTTCCGTCCACGTCTCTGTAAACTGAATAAAGTTTCTTTAGTTTTCAAAGAATTTTCTCTTCGTTTATAAACAATTCCATCGGGTTTGTTTAATTAAACAATTCTATTTTCTTTAATCGTATAACGAAACTTAGTTTTTTTTAGAAAAATCTACATTTTAAACAAATTTTTGTATATAACTTGACTTTTGATTTTATTTTGTATCATTCTTTAGATTTATAGACTTAGATAAAAAGGTAAAATCTATATCTATATATTTTAAACAATTTTTTGTATATGAGTTAACTTTTTATTATTTTTTTTTATCATTCTTTAGATTTGTAGACTTAAAGAAATCGAAAATCTAGGTATTCGCGTTTAGTTCAATAGCCTGATAAACTCATTTTTTAATTTTAGTTTCGAATTTTTTTTTAAAGTTAATATCAAAAATTAAAACATTTATTTTATGGGCGAATAAATTGATTTCTTATTAATTTTTTTTTTTTTTTTCTTATATACTTGATCAATTTTGGCATATAAGAATTATTCAAAATTTGTTG